>QRDG01000362.1:269821-434409 GCA_012064385.1 Puccinellia tenuiflora
CTCCTCATATCCGTCCCAGTTGCCATACTCCTCTGCTTCCTCACCGCTAACAATCGCCAGTTGACGCTCTTGGTGCGCCGCCACGATTGCGTCGCCTTCCAACGGCTTCGGGTGGGTGGTAGGCAAGCCCCTTTCATTCTCTTTCCCAGGAACTCCTTTGTCATAGGGAATTTTAGGAATCAAAAGTGATAGGAACTTGGGCGTCTCGAGCTTTTTACGAGAAAAACTCATTCGAGTAGGACGGAAATTGATCTTGATGACCCGACTATGCGTACCCTAGACCATGCGCCTTAGCAATCTTGGTCAGTTCCCTTCCTAAAATCTAGAAACCAAAACCCGCCTAATTGCTTTAGTCTAAAATTACATGGGCTTGACCCAAAGATATGGTGGCTCGGCACCTAGATGGCTAAGGGATAAATTATAAGGTGTAATCTTTTATAATTTATCATTGTATTCTTGCACCATGATAGTGACTTCAAAATTTTGATATCTCCACTTGAGGCATCATCTTCAATCAATATGGGCTTATTTTCATCCCATGCCTAATGTCCCAATGCTTTTCCCTCTTGTCCATACAAGATAATCTATTATATAATTAAAACACAAGACAATTTATTTATAATTACACAAGCATATATAGGGAACAAGACAAAGTACAGCGAATTGAGCGGGGAGTAATGACCCACAAGTATAGGGGATCTATCGTAGTCCTTTCGATAAGTAAGAGTGTCGAACCCAACGAGGAGCAGAACGTGTTGACAAGTAGTTTTCAGCAAGGTTTCACTGCAAGTACTAAAAGAGAAATGTTTTTGGATTTTTGATTTAAAGAACAAATGAAGAACAAATAAATAAAAGAGTGCTACAATAATTGCAGCAAATAGCCCAATCATTTTAAGCTCAAAGGACAGGCTGCTTGTGTTACTTATGAAGATTAAAACGTTCTCGAGTAGACATGGGAGTTTTTGCCTAGCCAGTTTCATTGCACGCCGGTGATTAACCTTCAATATTTTGATAAAGTGCTGTGTGGGTGGACCTATGCTAATGCACCGCCCTTACTTGGACAAATACATACTTGTGATTAAACCCCTTGCAAGTATCCGCAACTACAAGAAAGTAATTAAGATAAAAACCTAACCACAGCCTTAAACTCCGAGACCCTACGCTGCCTAGTGCACTAGTTCACAAATTGGGGTTTAGGTTTCTGTCACTCCTGCAACCCTATCATAAGCAAACTAAATATACTATGCATTCCCCTAGGCCCATTGAAAGGTGAAGTATAATATAGTCGACGTTCACACGATACCACTAGAGAAATAACACCACAACATAAATCAAACCATTAAATATTACTCAACATTATGCAATTACTGGCAACTAGGCTTTCCCCATGTCCTCAAGAACCAAACGAACTACTCACAAGACATCATATAGATCATGATCAGAGGTGATATGAATAAGGGCAACAATCTTATTGTAATGATAATTCACCGATAAAACTCTCAAACATCAACTACAAGTGGTAATCAACGCCCGGGATACGATTTCGATGAACTAATAGCAACACAATGATAATTGTTACAGCGAGATGAGATGGGATGACAGCGGTGACGATGGTGCTGATGGTGGAGATGATGTTGATGATGATCCCGATGATGCTTGGCATGATGGCGATGACGATGGTGGCGATTCCCCCCTCCGGGAGGGAAATTCCCCAGCAGATTTCTCCCTACCGGAGCCCTTCTTCTATCTGTCTGGTTTACGCCTCGTGGAGGCGGCAGAAAAATTCCTCGTCGATGCTCCCGATGTTTTTAGGTCAGGGGTGAGTAATACGCCGAAGGGGGGCCACAGGGGCCAGGGGCGGGCCCCTGCCGCGACCAAGGGTGGCCCCGTGGGTGCAGGCCGCCCCTGCCCCCTGGAGCTCCACTTTGTGCCCCCTTTAGGCTCCGTGACTTATTCTTCAGAATATTGACTTCATAATTTTTCTGGAATTTTCTGAGCTTCCTACGTCAGGTATCTTGACAGGTACTTTTTCAGTTGATTTCCGGCTCCGGCAGATGCCATCCCCTATAATTGCCAACATGTAAAATAAGACAAAATAACATAAGTATTGAATCATAATATGAAATATATCAATGAATAAAGATGAATTATGATGTAAAATAGTGATGCAAAATGGACATATTAACTCCCCCAAGCTTAGACTCCGCTTGTCCCCAAGCGAAAACTGAACTCGGTAAACATGACCACAGGTTTATAGAGTGAAGTGTCGATAAATAAGGAATACGAACATGAAGCATCAGTATTTACTCATCAAACACAAATATATCTTAAACAGCAACCTTTCGCTCATAAGGCTTCTCGAAGACAAGTAATGTAACTACAACATGTTAAGGTGAAAGAAGACAGAAACTTATTAAGCAAAGACAAAACGAGACTCCGTTTAAGAAACAATTATACTTATCAGCCCATATTTCAAGAAAGATTCATTTAAATGCTTCAACTATCCGGTCATCTTCCCACGAGTTGCAAATCATCAAAGCTATATCCTTATAACAAAAGAGTTAGAACTGACATAAGAAAAATGAATAACTATCATGAGACATAAAAGACATAATGTAGATATCATAATTGCTTAACATAAAAATTCAACACTATGAGTTTGCTTGTATAAGGTAGATGAAGTGGGTGAACTGACTCAACAATAAGTAAAAGAGAGGCCCTTCGGAGAGGGAAGCAGGGATTAGTCATGTGCCAGAGCTTTTTGGTTTTTAAAACAGAAGTAAAATGATTTTAGGGTATGTATGCTTTCGTCAACGGCTTCACAACAGAGAAGCTATCTAGTCCCCCATGACAAGCAAGGTTTTTAGACTTGTGAGAGCAGCTGGTTTTTAGAGGAGCGAGTACGCTCCTCTTTCTCCTTGGTTTCACCACTGTCCAATGTTTGAGCTGATTTCTCAGGTTTGCATTGCGCGGAGGAGAATGGTGAGTTATATTTATATTTTTGCTTAAGCTGCTCTCGGGTTGATTCAAGTGAAGACGTAATCCATCGACACCGGGTGAAAGGGGGGAAATGACCTTGCTCATCACAAGTTATATCTAGCTCTCCACTGCTCCCTCATGAGCTTAAAAACATAGGCACAAAAAGGAGTATTTCGAATTTTTAAAGGTAGCACATGAGAAATTTACTTGGAGTGGCAAGAAATACCATGCATAGGTAGATATGGTGGACTCCGCTGACAAGAAAGTTTGTCTTTGGGGATTGGATGCACGAGTGAACCATACACTCAGTACAGGGCTTTAGGCTAGAGAGGCTTTAAAGCAAACAAACAGTGTTGAGAGATGTAAATCAACTATGCTATCGAAAACAATATGTCAAACATGCAACATAAAGCTTATCATCACTGTCAGAAATAAATCCAATACAAAGGTGTATGAGCTAGAAGGTTCACAAGCATGTAAGACATACAAGATAGTGTATTTGCAATTAAATTCTTCTTCTCTACTCAAGCACCAAAGCAATTGTTGCAATTTAAACGAAGCCATGCTTATCAATACCGAATAAATTTCTACTCATGCACCCAATGTCAAATCATTACTTACCACAAGATCAGCAGATGAGAGAGATTGCCATAATAAAATATAAAGTGCAGAAGAATAGAAAATACTTCTCATTTATATTCAATTATAGAAAACCACACACCAACGGATACAAAGGACTCACGAGTAGTGACAAGACACAATGCAAAACCATACTACATAATAACTTCTCTACTCATGATACGACTCACAAGACTGCGAAAAATAAAAGACATAAGATAAAGATACCGGGGCACTCCCCCAAGCTTGGAACAAGCCAAGGGAGTGTCGTTACCCATAGTGCTCGAATTTATGAGAAGGACTTCCTCCTCCATCACTTGTCGCCAAACTTCCACGGGAGGTGCTTCCCGTCAACAAAAGACGAACGAGTCTCTTCGGACCTGAAACTTGCAGCAGAGCTTATATGCTTAAATCTAAGTTCATACTCACACATCTGATTGTGAAGATCATAGATCTGTGCTTGCAGATTAGCAGTCTCAGTCTCCAATAGAAAAATCTTCTCCATTAATTCATTGGTTTCTTGCTTGTGAAGAGTGATAAGTTCAGCAACGATGCGGTGATTGACGCTCACTCCACGGTCAATCATCTCCTTGCACTTGAAAACTTCCTGCTCAACCTCTTTCAACCTTGTCTTCATGTCTCCTTCCTTCTTGGGGCCTTGAAGATCTTGTTTATGAAGCACACCATCCTTGAGCTGGAGGACTTGAGGATGCATCTTGACCTCGGCTAGGTAGGGGTTGATGACGTTCTTGAGGAAATCGTCGTTGGAAGAGCTCGGAGAAGTCATCTCGACTAGGGTTTGAGCGAAAGCAATCTGCCAGAAAAGACTCGAAAAGAAAACACGACGAAAACACGGGATACGCTTCTCGAAAAATTCGGGGAAATACATAGCGAAAATTTTTGCAATAAAAGGAAGGTGACGGGACTAGGCGGAGTCGGAGGCGGTGTCCAGAGGCCAGGGCGGGTCCCCACCGTGGCCTGGGGTGTTGCCGCGGCAGAGGGCCGCCTCTGCCTCCTGGACCCCGTCTCGTACTCCGTCCAGTCTCCAAATTTTCCTAATTTTTGAAAAATAAATAATATAAATTTTCTGGAATTTTTCGAGACACTTTCCTTACCGAAACAGTTACCGATTCATTTGCTGATTCTGGAGTCTTCCGGTATTTGGTTTCGATGAGTTCTTCCGGAGAAACCACTTGAATAACATCAGCATCCTTTTCCAAGGGATTACCGGAGATGTAGTGCTTAAGTCGCTGACCATTCACCACTTGAGGTTTGTCTCCATCAAGATTATTAATCTTTATAGCTCCAGAGCGATTTCCTCAATGATGAATGGTTCCTCCCATTTTGATAGCAATTTTCCTGCAAAAAATCTGAGACGAGACCTATACAAAAGCACTTTATCACCAACATTAAATTCTCTTTTCAAAATTCTTTTATCATGCCATCTCTTTACTTTTTCCTTAAACAAACGAGCACTTTCGTAAGCCTAGTTTCTCCACTCATCCAAGGAATTCAATTTAAGCAACCTAGTTTTACCGGCAAGATTAGGATCAGAATTAAGTTGTCTAACGGCCCAAAAAGCTTTATGTTCTAATTCAAGAGGCAAATGACATGCCTTCCCATAAACCATTTTATAAGGAGACATACCCATAGGATTTTTATAAGCAGTTCTATAGGCCCATAAAGCATCATTAAGTTTTTTAGACCAATTCTTCCTAGACTTGTTAACGGTCTTTTGCAAGATCAGTTTAATTTCTCTATTAGTTAATTCAACTTGCCCACTAGTTTGAGGATGATACGGAGAGGAGACTCTGTGATTAACATCGTACTTAGCTAAAACCTTTCTAAAAGCTCCATGAATAAAATGAGATCCTCCATCAGTCATAAGATATCTAGGCACACCAAACCTAGGAAAGATAACTTCTTTAAGCATTTTTAGGGAGGTCTTATGATCAGCACTTTTAGTTGGTATAGCTTCCACCCACTTAGTAACATAATCTACAGCAACAAGAATATGAGTATTACCATGAGAAGTGGGAAAAGGACCCATAAAGTCAAACCCCCAACAATCAAAAGGTTCAATAACAAGAGAATAATTCATAGGCATTTCATTAAGTCTACTAATGTTACCGACCCTTTGACACTCATCACAAGATGAAACAAACTTTTTAGCATCCTTAAATAAAGTAGGCCAATAAAAACCTGATTGAAGAACCTTATGTGCAGACCTTTCACCTGCGTGATGTCCTCCGTAATCACTATTGTGACACTTCCTCAATACCTCCTCCTGTTCATGCTCAGGAATACATCTCCTCAAGATTCCATCAGCTCCCTCCTTGTATAAATGTGGGTCATCCCAAAAGTAATGCCTCAAGTCATAGAAGAATTTTTTTTCTGTTGATAAGTAAAACTTGGAGGCAAAAATTTCGAGACAATAAAATTAGCATAATCAGCATACCAAGGAGCATCATGAGAAGTTACCTTAATGACGGCAAGTTGTTCATCAGGGAAACTATCATTTACAGGGATGGGATCATGAGGAATATTTTCCATTCTAGACAAATTATCAGCTACAGGATTTTCTGCACCTTTTCTATCAACAATATGCAAATCAAACTCTTGCAGCAAAAGCACCCATCTAATAAGTCTAGGCTTAGCATCTTTCTTCTCCATAAGGTACATAATTGCAGCATGGTCAGTATGAATAGTTACTTTAGAGTCCACAATATATTGTCTAAATTTATCACAAGCAAAAACGACAGCTAAAAATTCCTTTTTAGAGGTTGCATAATTTTTCTGTGCACTATCCAAAGTTTTACTAGCATAATGAATTACATTCAAATTCTTATCAATTCTCTGGCTAAGGATAGCCCCTACAGCATAATCACTAGCATCACACATAATTTCAAAGGGTAAATTCCAATCAGGCGGTTGAACTATAGGAGCGGTGATTAAATCCCTTTTTACTACCTCGAAGGCTTCCTTACAATCTTCATCAAAAACATATGGAACATCTTTTTGAAGAAGATTAGTGAGAGGCCACGACGTCTTAGAAAAATCTTTAATAAACCTCCTATAAAAACCAGCATGACCGAGGAAACTACGAATACCTTTGATGTCTCTTGGATAGGGCATTTTCTCAATTGCTTCAATTTTGGATTTATCAACTTCAATCCCCCTTTCAGAAATTTTATGGCCAAGCACTATGCCTTCATTTACCATGAAATGACACTTCTCCCAATTGAGAACAAGATTGGTCTCCTCACATCTCTGCAAAACTTTGTTAAGATTATAGAGGCAATTGTCGAAAGAAGTTCCATAGACGGAGAAATCGTCCATGAAGACTTCCACAATTTCCTCACAAAAACCATGAAAAATAGCAGACATGCATCTTTGAAAAGTAGTAGGTGCATTACATAAACCAAAAGGCATACATCTATAGGCATAAGTTCCCTAAGGACAAGTAAAAGTAGTTTTTTCTTGATCTTCAAATTTAACAGCAATTTGAGAGAAACCAGAATAACCATCAAGGAAACAAAAGTGAGAATTCTTAGACAGTCTTTCAAGCATTTGATCAATAAAAGGCAAAGGATAATGATCTTTTCGAGTAGCCCTATTAAGTTTCCTATAATCAATGCACATTCTATACCCTACAACTATTCTTTGAGGAATGAGTTCATTATTATCATTAGCAACAACAGTCATACCTCCTTTTTTGGGAACACAGTGAACAGGACTAACCCATCTACTATCAGCAATAGGATAGATTATACCTGCATTGAGAAGCTTGAGTATCTCATTCCTTACCACATCCTTCATCTTTGGATTCAATCTTCGTTGATGATCAACAACGGGCTTCGCATCATGCTCAAGATTAATTGCATGTTGACAAATAGATGGAGAAATCCCCTGAAGATCATCAAGAGTATATCCCAATGCAGCTCGATGTTTCCTAAGGACCTCCAATAATCGCTCCTCCTCTTTCACTGAAAGGTTAGAAATGATAATAACAGGATATATTTTCTTCTCATCCAAATATGTATATTTGAGAGTGTCTGGAAGAGCTTTTAATTCAAAAACGGGATCTCCCTTTGGAGGTGTCTGGGTCCCCAGAGACTCCACAGGTAGATCATGCTTTAGAATAGCCGGCTGTCTGAAGAAGACTTCATCAATTTCCTCTCTTTCCTGCATAAACATATCATTCTCGTGTTCCTCCATATATTGCTGCAAAGGATCATTAGGAGGCACGGCAATAGAAGCAATTCTTTCAATAATAAGATCCTCATTAGGTAATTCTTTATCATAACGATGTCTAGAAAATTTGGAAAAATTAAATTCATACGGTTCTCCAGCGAATTGAACAGAGACCTTTTCTTTCTTAAAATCTATAACAGCACTACAAGTATTTAAGAAAGGTCTACCAAATATGATAGGACAAAATTTATCTTTAGCCGACCCCAAGACAAGGAAATCAATTGGATATTTTACCATACCACATAAAACTTCAACGTCTCTGACAATTCCCACCGGGTGGATGACATCTCTATTAGCCAATTTAATCTCCAAATCAATATCTTCAAGCTCACATGGTGCAATTTCGCGCATTATTTCTTGATAAAGTGTATAAGGAATAGCACTTGCACTTGCACCCATATCACATAATCCATAATAGCAATGATCACCTATCTTGACAGAGACCACAGGAGTACCAACAACTTTTGCACTTTTATCATGTCTAACAATGTTAGTAGCAGCTTCACAAAAATAAATAGAACTTTCATCGACGTTCTCAGTTACCAGATCTTTAACCAAAGCTACTGGAGATGCAATTTCAAGTTGTTCATCAGGTTCATAAACTTTCTTTTCACTTTTATTAACCACACTAGCCACGATTGAGTGTTCTTTAATTTTTATAGGAAAGGGTGGTCTTTCAAAGTAAACAGCAGGTAAAACAGATTCAACTGTCTGGACAGGCACATCATCACTAGCAAGCACATCCGTTTTACAAACATCTTTAAATGGTTCATGATACTTATCCCACTTTTCTTTTGGAATATTAATATGGTCAGCAAAGGATTTACAAAGATCAACAACAGTTTTAGAATCGAGCCCAAACTTAGCACTAAGCATATTAAAACGTTCAGTTTCCATGAAAGATTTAATGCAGTCATACTCATAATTTATACCTGATTCTTTACCTTTGTCGATCTCCCAATCTTCCGCATTGCGATAAATCCTTTCAATTAAATCCTATTTAGCATTAACTTCTTTGTTTGTAAATGATCCAAGAGAAGAGGCATCAAGCATATCCTTATCATTGCGAGGCAGCCTCGCATAGAAATTGTTAACAATTATATCATTAGGAAGCTTATGATTGGGGCATTTAAGCATTAAAGATTTCAACCTCCCCCAAGCTTGAGCGATGCTTTCTCCTTCATGTGGCCAAAAGTTATAAATATAATTTCTATCTTGATGAATTTCATGAAGAGGATAAAATTTAGAATAAAAGAGAGACATAAGCTCTTTCCAATCCATCAAGTGAGAATTATCCAGAAGCATATACCAATCCATAGCTTTATCCTTTAGTGATATTGAGAATAATTTCCTCATGATTACCTCTTTTGACATACCTGCAATCTTAAATAGCTCACACAGATCTTTAATATAAAGCAAATGATAACCTGGATGGATGGTTCCATCCCCTGCATAACGGTTACTCATAACATGATCAATAATTCCCATGGGTATTTTAAATAGATCAATTTTAGAGAGCGGAGGACTCTTATCCACCACAGGTGCGGTGGCAGAGTCACTCCCAAACAGCATATTAAGTGAAGAGTGCTCCATAACGAAGCAAAGTAACAAGCAAAAATAAAAACAACACTTACAATAAAAGAGTTTCTTACCAATAGCGCTACACTCCCCGGCTACGGCGCTAGAAAAGAGTCTTGATGACCCACAAGTATAGGGGATCTATCGTAGTCCTTTCTATAAGTAAGAGTGTCGAACCAATGAGGAGCATAAGGTGTTGACAAGTGGTTTTCAGCAAGGTTTCACTGCAAGCACTAAAAGAGTAATGTTTTTGGATTTTTGATTTAATGAACAAGTAAAGAACAAGTAAATAAAAGAGTGCTACGATAATTGCAGCAAATAGCCCAATCCTTTTAAGCTCAAAGGACAGGCCGGTTGTGTTACCTATGAAGATTAAAACGTTCTCGAGGACACATGGGAGTTTCTGCCTAGCCAGTTTCATTGCATGCCGGTGATTAACCTTCAATGTTTTGATAAAGTGCTGTGTGGGTGGACCTATGCTAATGCATCGCCCTTACTTGAACAAATACATACTTGTGATTAAACCCCTTGCAAGAATCCGCAACTACAAGAAAGTAATTAAGATAAAAACCTAACCAGAACCTTAAACTCCGAGACCCTACACTCCCTAGTGCACCAGTTCACAAATTGGGGTTTAGGTTTCTGTCACTCCTGCAACCCTACCATAAGAAAACTAAATACACTATGCATTCCCCTAGGCCCTTTGAAAGGTGAAGTATCATGTAGTCGACGTTCACACGATACCACTAGAGGAATAACACCACAACATAAATCAAACCACTAAATATTACTCAACATTATGCAATTACTAGCAACTAGGCTTTCCCCATGTCCTCAAGAACCAAACGAACTACTCACAAGACATCATATAGATAATGATCAAAGGTAATATAAATAAGGGCAACAATCTGATTGTAATGATAATTCACCGATAAAACTATCAAACATCAACTACAAGTGGTAATCAACGCCCGGGATACGATTCCGATGAACTAATAGCAACACAATGATAATTGTTACAGCGAGATGAGATGGGATGACGGCGGTGATGATGGTGCTGATGGTGGATATGATGTTGACGATGTTCCCGATGATGCTTGGCATGATGGCGATGACGATGGCGGCGATTCCCTCCTCCGGGAGGGAAATTCCCCGGTAGATTTCTCCCTGCCGGAGCCCTTCTTCTCTCTGTCTGGTTTCCGCCTCGAGGAGGCGGCAGAAAAATTCCTCGTCGATGCCTCCGATGTTTTTAGGTCAGGGGTGAGTAATACACCGAAGGGGAGCCGGAGGGGGGCCACAGGGGACAGGGGCGGGCCCCTGCCGCGGCCAAGGGTGGGCCCGTGGGTGCAGGTCTTCCCTGCCCCCTGGAGCTCCACTTCGTGCCCCCTTTCGGCTCCGTGACTTATTCTTCAAAATATTGACTTCATAATTTTTCTGGAATTTTCTGAGCTTCCTACGTCATGTATCTTGATAGGTACTTTTTCAGCTGACTTCCGGCTCCGGCAGATCCATCCCCAATAATTGCCAAACATGCAAAATAAGACAAAATAACATAAGTATTGCATCATAATATGAAATATATCAATGAATAAAAGATAAATTATGATGTAAAATAGTGATGCAAAATGGACGTATCAGCCACCGTCGGGGGTGGATTGTCTGCCACCGTCGCGGACGGCCGCGAGAGCGCCTTGTCGATGAAGATCCCGATGACCGGCGCCGGGTAGACTCGTCTCGGCGACAGCGGCCACTACAAGAAATGTGTTGATTAGTGACCCTCCGTTTGTGACCATTTAGTCAAAAATAGTCATAAATTATGACTATTTTTTACTAAATGGTCACAAACGGAGAGTCACTAATCAACACATCCGTGGCGGCGAGCGTGCCAACCGAAGGCCCGACAGAGAAGACGACGAGGATCCCCGTCTCCATCGGCGGAACGAGGCTGGCTTCTCCACCACGGGAGCTTCTCTTCACAAGGAGGAAACATTAGACATCTCACCTGCATCGGATGGTGAACCCCTCTTCCAGAAATGGCTCGCCGGCGTCGGGTATCCTGCATCTTCCCAGAATTCTTGCCGCAGCTCCGCCTCCGAACGAGGAAGACGGCGAACCACCGGGGACTCAGGTCGAGCCCAAACCTCTTCCCCCAAAGCCTCCCGGGCGATCTGAATGGAGACATGGTTGTCACAGAGATCCCCGGGGCCAGACGGTTCCGCCGCAATCTCGCCGAGGCAGTCGAAACGGGAGCCTTCGCACCACGGCGGCCTCCACGCCGGCGGCGCCAAGGATAGGCGGCGGCGCCCAGCCATCTTCAGATACTCTCGGTCTCCGCTTATAACCTACTCGCCAATACATGATGAAGATGTGAAGAGGTTCCTGCAATCGTACGTACCAACCTTGCATAGATGCTATATGTTATCCTTTTCCGGTCTCAGCCTTATGTCATCCATGATTTGTAAGACTTGATACTTAAAACTACGTAATAAATGGTTGTGTGCATTAATCGATGCAGAGGCTGGGACGATTCCCCATTTCGAAAAAAAATATGGTGAATTTGGTGAACATGGTGGTCCTCGAGGACTCTAGGCCACACACACATACTTTGAGATCTGAAGTTAATATAAGAAAATTATTAAATACCGATGAGTGCATGTGAAATACACTATGAAATAATACAACCATGGACCAGGGAGGGTCGTACCATTTATGGCTATCCAGTCGTTCTAGCAAAGTATCCAGTCTGCATTTAGTAAATGTGTATACTTAATGTTGTTTCAAAAGTACTAACTTATTTTCTTATTTGGTGATTATTGTCGGGATTCAATTTTAGTATATAGCTAAAATATTGAATCTTTGAAAATGTTAAAATTAGAAATACTCAATGGTTTGTTCACTTATCGACGTCGAGGGGTACTCTCCCAAAATATATTGATAAAGTATTCTTGTAATATTACAAAAAAATGAATGTCTAAAATAAAATACTAAATGGTGAATGTTTGAACTATTAATTATTAATTGAGAGAGAAGAATGATGAATGTGTTTTATGACTCTTTTATTATGTAAATATTTCAATATCCAAAAGACTTCAATATTATATTTTAAATTTCATTCTCCAACAATATTTTCACTAATTCCCAGATAACCATTTGAATGTCAAAGCTATGTTTTAAATCACAAGTGAGTGAAAAATGCATATCTACATGTACATATTAGCATATATTGGGAGTAGATTATCATTGATTAAGAGACCATTCATCAACTATGACGGTTTGGTTGTACTTATTACACTCTGCAAAAACTGGCAGTACTATTAACAATTGTTTGCAATTTAGTGAACATGTTAGGACCACCTCACTGAATGCGGAATTCAAATACCCAACCTAACACATTAATATATAGAACTATACTAGATAATATACGTTATAGATTTCAAATCTCAAATGGGTGGATGGTCATGATGTCGGGGGCGAGCGACGGAGCGGGAGCAGGTTCACTTGTGTACTTTCCCTAACAAGACAAACAATTCTTCACAGCCTTGATCAAGGATACTTGAACATAAACTACCACACACATAGTTTAACATTTCAACCAGCAAGCTGCATCTACATAATTAGGTTAATTAAAGTTTAGTATTAATTGACCTAACTAGTATACACAAACAGGTCTGTTTCACATAGGCCATGATTTTACATGGTTATCTTGCATATACCAGGTCTGTTGAACCTTTAATGCGGAAACTTTCCGTATTCATTTTTCCGGAATTTCCATTTCATTTTCATTTCCGTCAGAATATGCTTTCTTGTTTTCTTTGTCGTTTCCGTTTTACAATATGTCATTTCCGTTCCATTTCCGTAAAATACCTTTTTTGTTTTAATTTTTGCTCTCCTCTTCATTTTTCTAGGGAAACGACCGGAAAGTTTCTTTGCCATTTCAACCCTACTCTACACTTATTCTACTACTCTATTCTATTCTATTATAAACTAAAACGCACAATCAATAAAAAATAGGCATATTATATTATTGTAGCGCACCGACCCCAGAACTATACAATGACGCTATGTGTAACCGGTCATGCTACACAATCGAAGGTTACTGGGCTTACCAATCCCAGGCCAAAACCTTTGGCAGGCGTGCTCGGAATGGATCACCGGCAACGCAACACTTCGATCATGCCATAAGCTCAGACATAGCTATCATACATAATAGAGAGATCAAGAGTGCAGAACAACTGGCACATTACAGACTCTACGACACAAAGAGATCATAGTTCAACTCATATAATGAGAAAGATAGCAAATAACATATCAGAGATCACAGACCCAACATTACATCATACGGAAGCAAATATAGTTGTCTAACAATAAGATCCAAATTATGGCCTAAGAGGCCTACAATAACATAAACCCAGCCAGCTTGTTCCGAGACGTCCCAAGCTGCCACCTGGGAACCCAAGACTACTCGTCGATGTCCACGAAGAACCCACCTGTCTGCTCGGTGTCGTCCTCCTCTGAAACAATTAATAATCAACAAGGAGAGACTGCGTACGACGTACTCACAAGTTTAGTAGGGCGATATAGTCCCAGTGATGACAAAGGCTCTAAAGCTGTATATTGTTTGTTTTGCATAAAGCTAGTTTTCATTTATAAAGATACATAAGACCCAAGACATCGACTACTCAGAATGTTTTTCATAAAGGGGATAAGATAGTAATTTTTATCTTCGGTTCACCTTGAACCAACTTGTAGTCAGAAACCACTCATCTCCACCAAGGCACTCCCTCGAATCACCCTCGAGGAAATGAACCTTTTTAACACACGTTGAGTTGCAACCTCTAGTTGCCAAATTTTATAATTAAGATTCAGGTTTTCTATGAGCTAATCCACCTTTCCCAAGATTTGTCCATAACTGTGGACACGGCTTTTCAAAAAGATTAAACCCTGCAGGGGTGTACTAATTTACCCACCGGTACCGTCCGACCCCTTACCTGATCAATTAGCTCTCTTCCTTGGAAAGCAGGCAGGGCGGGCGCGGTTAAACCTTTACAATGTATGAGACTATCCAAGGGTCATCGTGGCGACAGGACAAGTTTACACAGCCTATTTCAGTCCCTGCCCCCATCGCCACATCCTAAACACCACCATCCTCATCGTTTCTTTTTCCACCCACACACTCACACGCAAAAGGAAATAGCAAACTAGAGGACCCTTGGATACGCCCGCACAAATTATTCGGTTAAAGGGGATTCCATATGTCCCCACTGTTGGAAGCACGCTCGGTTCTTGGTTCTAGATAAAAGCACTCTCAGCCTAGGCGACAAGAATGAGGCAAAACACCATCCCCAGATGGCAACTCATCCAAGCCTTTTAGCATTTTATTATTTAACACAAGTAACCACCATGTCCGAAACTTTCCATCAACATCATAATTATGGAAATAAATCACCGGACAAATATAGCATTTGACTAAGCATGGCTAAGCATAGCTAAGCATATGAACAACAGATATAAAGTATCTCAGGCCATCACATCAACCTATGGTTAATAGGAGGGAAGACATGTAATGGTTTAGGGGACAATGCAATTCATAGGATACTCTATATCTTGATCAAAAGTGGACATTGGAATCGAATGCAATATTATGGTGGAGAAAATACTTGTATAAACAATAGGATGCTATATGCAAGGAAGGTTAGGTTATCTCTTGCCTTGTTGACGGGGCGTGTAGTACTGCTCGTCGAGATAGGTAGGGGAACCCTCGACTCCTGAATCTATCGATACCCAAGCAAATAACAGAAGAACAAATAAATAACACGAAGACGAGGTGCAATGCACAATAATGATTGCATGTCCAGTTCATGCAATGACATCATCATATAATTTAACTAACAATATTAAATGGAGTGCCAAATAATTAGGGCAATTATTTGGAAGCAACCCGTGTTTAACTTAATGTCCTTATTGCTTATAAATTATTACATTACTAAGAAGTAGATTAAATATGCATGAACATGACATGATTAGATAGGTATTGTTCTTCTGATCGTTTTGGTACCTTATTTGTAATTTTCCAACTATCGATGAATAAATAGAGAATTAAATAATTATTTGAATTTAATTACTTTAATCAAATTGAGAATTAACATCGAAGGAAAATTTGTGATCATGATGTGATATTAGCATGGTTTGATAGCATTTGTCATGCTGATCACTTTGATATTTTATTCACAATTTTTGGTCAATTATTTATCAAGTTATGATTTTTCCCAAATTAGGTATTATTTATGCCATTTTAGGATTTCCTAAATAAAGGAAAAATATTTTAATCAAAAAAGCATGGCAATGTTACCTATAGGTAGGTATTGTTTTCCTGAACAATTTGATATTTTATTTGCTAATTTTGGAGCATTATTTAAATAGTTATCAAATTATTTTATTTTATTTATTTTATTTTTACTGTAGGGCCGGCCTCCAGATCGGCCCAGGCCGGTTTCCAGGCCGGGCGTGTGTCTAAGGCGGCCGGCCTCCTGGCCGGCCCAGACCGGTAACTAGGCCGGGCATGTGCCTGAGGCTGCCGGCCTCCAGGCCGACCCAGACCGGTGCCTAGGCCGGGCATGGGCCTGAGACTGCCGGCCTCCTGGCCAGCCCAGGCTGGTGCCCCGGCCGGGACGGCGACGGTGGTGACCGCGGCACAGCACGGCGAGGATGAGCACGCGAGGCGGCGATACAAAGGGGGAGGGGGAGAAAGAAGATGTCCCGGAGGACTAGAAGCTCACCAGGAGCGTAATGGAGGGGTCGAGGAAAGACGGGGAGGCCGGACGGCGCGTGCTCGACGTGCGGCGGCCGTCGGTCGGACAGGGGCGCGGAAGGACGAGCAGCACGGTCGATCTACGGCGTCCCTCATCGATTCCTGTGACCAGCGGTTAGCGGACGGCGAGGCGGTGCTTTCTGCGGTCTTCGATTCGCTCGGGGCGGCTCCAGGCGACGGCGATGTGCTGCGGCGAGCGGCGGCTAGGGTGGAGCTCGGGACAAGAAAGAGGGGAACGGGGGAGCAGGTGAGGTGAGCGAACGAGTGGGGGAGAGAGAGAGCAGCGTGAGGCCCTTATCCACGGAGGCGGGGAGCACAGCGGCATGGCGACCGTGGCGGGTGCAGTGGCGATGACGGGAGCGAGCTCGACAGTGGCTCGGTCGCTACAGGGGAGAAAGAGATGACGTTTTGCAGAAAACCCCCTCCTGGCATTTCTTTCTTTTATGTTTTAAAACTATCAGGGTTTTAGGAATTTAATGAAGGCCTTTAACCATTTTTATAAAATATGCCAAAATTCATATAGCCTCCCCATGGCATGAAGAAGCTCCAGAAAAATTGGTGCCCCAAAATAAATTTTTTTGGACCACATTTGTTCACAGGCTCTAAATATGGTCAAATTTAATAATTCGAAAATGTATTTATTTGGAGCACTCAAGCATCTTCAAAAATAATGAAAATATTCATGGGGGCTCCCAATATATTAATGAAGCTCCCCATAAATTTATTTTGAAATTTTGGAAAGTTGAACTTGGATTCAAGATTTAAAGTTGCTTTGAACAAATTTTGAATTCTCCAATTTTTATTTTCTTTGCTTGCCAAGAATTGGCTGTTGACATAAATTATACATGGGATTATTGGAACTTCCTGGAAAAATTGGAAGTTCAAATTTATTTGTTTGCTAAATTGAGCAATTGCATTTGATGTGGAGATTTGGGAAGGTTTTACTTCCCCCTTTTAATTGGTTTAGGATTGGCTTGTTAGAAGTAGCAAAATTTGAATGCATGCCATGATGCAAACATGAGAACAAAAAGTGAAAAAATTATTCATATTTCTCAGTACCAAACTGGGGCTGTTACAATTATACTGGTCTACTATTTGCAAGAACACACCTTGTTGCTTCCGGTACACGCCGGACATCAACGAACACAAAAACCGAACGGATTCCGGGAGATCCATCTGACGCACAACTCCACGTGCTCTTCGTCGATACTACACGCACCATCTGAGTGGAGATAGGGCGGGAAGGATCTTATTTCTGGAACCAGGCTTTCGCCGCCTCACAGTCGTAACAAGGCATAGAAAGTAATTAAAACACAAAACGGAAACTCTCCCACCGGGTCAGGGTCCGGCGTACATCCAAGGCATTGAAAAAAACGAACCAGGATGTGAAAAAGATATGTCCAGTTAATTAAAAAGAAAAGATATGTCCAGTTAATAAAAAACCGGGCGAAAACCAGTACAACACGGCCAGTTGAACCGGCACACAACAACAATGCTACACCAAGCGGGAACACGATACCGGAGCAGTACACATGCATCATCGTCCTCACTCCTCAACGTTCTAGCGAACCCGACTTCGCCATCTCACCTTTCTGAGAGACGCATTCAAGTCAACAAGAGCGTGAAGCCAAGAGAACAACGTCAAACAACCATTCACACACGCCGATAACAGTGTAGCCTAAGATCCGAGGACAAGTTAAAGAGAACTATGCAAAGATAGTGCTACGAAGGATTACCGAGCCGGGCTACTTGTCGCTTGTCCACGAAGGATTAACAAGTATTGACATGGAATCGATGAAACTGACAAATGTAAGAATGAAGAAAGAACATTTACATTTGCTTCTTCGTGGAACACTTTACAGTTAGAATGGATCGAAACAATGATTTACACAAGAATGGAATCTTTGTTCCTTAGTAGGGTTTCTTGTTCACCCTTCGACAGTTCTTCCTAATCTCTCCATCCCTTCCGGTCAGCGGGCTTATGTTCCCCATCTTGACCATCGATTTCGCGAAGTTTCTGAAGAAGTCCTTCTGACTACCGATGAACCTGAGAATGATCGGGGCGGTGACACGATCGGACAACATCACCTGGTCCGACGGAAGCTGGGCGCGGCCCCGCAGGAGGTTGCCGTAGTACTTGTTATCAAACACGTCGGGCGTAGCGCCATCGAGGTTCACCAGTGCCCCCTCACCCTGCCCCGCCGTGCAGTTCCGCCGCGTGAACTGACACTGCGCCCGCCCGAAGGTGTGCGCGCCCTGCAGCGCGACGAGGTCGGTGTCGTCGAGGCCCAGGTTTCTGAACTTCTCCTGAAGCGTCTTCAGGGAGTCGAAGGGGCTCGGGAGGTCGTTGGCACTCTCGACGTTGGTCGTCGTGCCATCGCGGCGGCCCAGCGGCACGGTCCAGGATGGACCTCCGGCCAGCTCGACGGAGATCTCGGCGGCGAGGGCGAGGATGTCGGCGCAGGAGACGATGCTGGGGCAAGCGTTCTCCAGCGCGCGCTTGATGTCGTCGACCACGTCGAACCCGCGCGCCGACCTGTCGTTGGCGGGGACGGTCTTCTCGCTCGTGATGGCCGCCTGGAGGTCGTCGTCGAGCAGAAGCGAACCGTCGCAGCCCTGAAGAAATTAACCAACCACACTGATGAGATGATATACGGTACAGTGCTGTGAATCGACATCGTGGAAGTGGTTTTGTGAACTCACATTGACAAAACAGTCGTGGAAGTGTAGGCGGATGAGGCTGGCCGGGATACGGGCGTCGGCGACGCGGGAGTCCTGGATGACGCGTCGGACAATGTCGCGCGTGCCTGGGCACGAGTCCTCGTAGAAGGACGAGCTCAACCCGGCACGGGGGCCGCCATGGCCGTGACCGTGAGCTCCGTGGCTCAGCGCTAGGAGCAGTGCTGCTGCTGCCGTGAGCAAGAGGCTACAGCGAGCAGCTAACGAGAGGCGAGAGGAAGCGGCCATGTGCACTTACTACACTGGTTGAGCGATCGAAGGGAAGAAGTATGGCAGAGAGATGGATATGATCTGAGGGATGCAATGGAGGCTATTTGTAGCCTTGATCCATTGGAAGCTAGCTGCCGGTCTCGACCCTTTTTGGAAGCGCGTTTTGACAGGTTCCGCATGGCGCGTGCGCTGTTGTCAAATTGAGTATTGGAACTGTCGTTGTTGGCCGCCGCAGCATTGCTTTCCTGCACGCGGCTGATCATGTTATTCTATCCGTATTAATTTTATATGATATAAAGTGACAAGAAATTGGTGTCCAGATGATGGGAGGAGGAAGAGATGGATTGTAGCGGGACAAGGAAAATGAGACGGCAGGGAAACGGCTGAGGCGACCGGATCAGCTACGGCCGAATCCATCCGTGTGATGTGTTCCTTTGCATTTCTGCTGTCAATTGTCATCGATCACGAGCGCGCGCCCGTCGATTTTGACCAAGCCGATTGAGTACTTCATCCTTGCTTGGTTTCCTATGCACTCTATTTTACTTTACTTAGTTAATATTGGGACGAGCGAAATGTCAGCAATCATTTCTGTTATTTGCAAGATCACGCCGTGTTGTTTCTCGTACTCCCTCCGATTCATAAAAAGTGTCGCCCAGTTAGCACATAGTTTGTACTAACTTAGTATAAAATGAACGACACTTTTTATGAATCAGAGGGAGTAACTTGTAAGCGCTGCCAGCCGGTCTGCTAACGCTGTTTGTGAGAGTCAGCAGGTTGATCGTGTCTGAAATCAATACGAAATATCGTTTCTAAAAAATCAGTACGAATTTATAGTTCAACTTGCTAGTCCGTGGTCATTTATACATGATATTATATCAGTACGTGAAAAAAAATCATTTTTACTTTAATTATTCTATATCATCAACTAAGAGTTTTTTTTTGTCTTTATACGGAAACAACAGGATCAGTTGAGAATTACAAGTTACGACATACAACAAAAATAACAGGGGACATCCTTAGCACATCGGTGGATAATTTTTTTTTTCTAGGCACATCATACTGTTCTGCTATTTGCAATAACACACCATGTTGCTTCTAGTACGCGCTGCCAGCCGGTTTGTTAACATTGTTTCTGAGATAAACGCGAGATTATAGTTCAAATTGCTAGTGCGTGGTCATTTATATTTATACATGATATAAACTACGTCTGTTAGCATCTAAATTTGGTTGAGGAGGATTGATTTCCGTGATCAAGCCATGGCATTAGAGTTTCAATTCATTTTTTCATACTCTCTATGGGTTACAGTAGAAGGTAAGAAGTTAGAACCCTCTAGATATTGTGAGGTTGACACTTTGTTGTTTCAATATTTTCATTCCGGTCTAATTTTACAAAATGTCCCATGTGATAAAAGCAGAGTGTGAGTGAACTCACCGCTAACACAGAACTTTATAAGTAAGAAAGTCATTGCTTAATTTTCTCCTTATACTGGATGTCAACCCTGATTAGAAAAAAAAAAGAGCATACGAAGATTGGATCACACATCAATACATCATACACCAAAAATACACGGGACAATCCACTATAACAGCCACACAATGTGCAAGGGTTGACAAGAAAAATTAAATTTATCCCAAGAGTAACGAGATAATATTAATATGCATTCATAGAGAATTAGAGATGTCAAGTAACATCCGTATACATGATATACAAAGACTGCATTTGGTAAATATGGCCTGCAACTTTTTGCAGATGCCGGAAACTTTTGGTTCCCTTTTTTTCTTTCCCATTTTCTGTTTTACACGAACAAAAATCAAGACCCTACCTTTGTTGTGAATTCTGATTCTCAGAATCACCCCCCACCGTCCCAAATTCAGAACTGAACAATTATTTACCATGGCACAGGGCACTTCGTGCTGCGCCACATTTTCATCACTTGGAACTAACACGCTACGCTTTCTTCAGCAGCACCTTCGCGCTGCTTAAGATAGTTCTCATAATTTTCACACAAGGATGTGCAGAACCTTTGTCCTTACGCATCCATAGTGCGGAGATCTTTTATACATCTCCACAGGCTTCAGCATGGAAAACTTGGTCCATGTATTAACACGTAAGTTTCTCCCTTTTTGCGTCATCCAGAGATTTGTCTCGGGAACTGTCAGAGTTTTTCTGTAACAAGTAACCGCTGTAATTTCTTTAGCGGGGACAAGAGCTGGGAGAATGATGGTCGTTTGCTTGGATCACTGCAGCAAAGAATATTGAGGTGAGTGTGAGGCAAGCGACAAAAGAGAGTAAAATTGAGAACAATGATTCGTTATCTTACTTGTCCCAACATGAATATATTATGCTAGCGACCTGCGGGTCGACTTCTTTGGGAATGTCTAGTCGTCTGTTCTGGAACCCAACTGCTCCCACGACTTGCATTGGATTCAGCCCGCTCCCAAGGTACACGCAATGTAGCTAATTCCCATAGGATTACTCCAAAACTGTAGACATCACACCTGATGCCAGCATTCAATTTTCGGTCAGCACAGGAACATGGCAGGAGCAGGAGAAAACTAAGGAACTCACATCTCGTTAGCTGGTTCATTACGCAAGACTTCCGGTGCCATCCACTCTGGCTGCAAGTCAACCAGAAATACAGTCATGATAAGTTATTTATAAAAATATACACCAGCTAAACAAAGAAAATTTAGGACACAATATGCTACTTGTTGAACTACAAACCAATGAATCAGGAAACTATTATAGATGAAAGAATTTCCAGGTAGTTCATTATCCACTGAACAATAGCAATTATTCAAACAGGAGAGCACACAATGCTCATGCTGGGGATTTCATATTTGCGCAAGGGAACTTCCTAACCGAAGGGAAGTAATATTTATACTCTGCCTCTGGCAGAGCTCCACCATATTTCATTCCATAGCTTTGTTCGTTGAGAAGACCTTGTGGTAATCTTTTTACTATCCACATGCATTGGGCAAGGTATTGTGCATGCCTTATACCAGGCTAACCCAACTGATTAATTTGGGTTTTATTTTCCAGCACCATAATTCCTTTCAAATAGTCACGGTATCATGAATGATGTGTTTTACATGGTACATTCATGCTTTTCAGTTGGTCTAGAACGAGAGGAAAAAAAAGTAGGAATTCCATTAGCATGTTACGATTGCTAGCCACCTGCTTCTCCAATTCTGCCATGTTCTATCTATGTTAGCCAAGTTTCTCTGTGTGAGTTTTTCTTTTGATATGAAATTTCTCTGTGCGAGTGAAAAAATCTTAAGGTGTGGAGGAAGACATCCAGCAAACAGTTTAATATAGGAGATTTGGGAAGTGAACCCGGATTGGCTAAGCGCGACAAGGGAGGTGCTAGCCAACTCAACCCAGGAGACCTCACATGTTTCCCTGTGAGAGTCGCATTTGTCCTTCTGGCTGCAGTATAACCTTATCCAGCACCAGTATCTCAAATTGTTTTGCTTCTCAAAGTTAAACAGAATATAAATCTGTGAACACATATGCATCGCTCTGACAATTAGAAGTTATCCTTCAATGCTTCACTTCGCTCTGATAACTGTCTAACAATAAATGGGGCCAACAAGGGAAAAAATGTGCCTTGAGTTAAGCTACAAAATAGTTATGATGAGAGACTAATATGCCTTGTTTTGCATTAACCATTCAAAGTTTGATTTAGAACAGTGACAGGATAATAGAACCTAAAACCAAGCAACTATAAAAGGTTGTGAGCAGGCCTCATCAACTAAATTTTGTAAGGGAAGTAGCTGATGCAGCACACCCACATGATACATCAAACCATTTGCATGTCCTGGTACAGTGTCAGGTACGGTACATCATAGGCGCGTGTATACGGTGAAGGAAGTAAAAGCTCAAGGAGAAACAAGGGAAATCAGATTTAATTGCAGCTTTGGTGTCTGCACACGCCTTATGAAACAAAATGCACAGAGTATCGCACAAGAGCCAAACATAACAAAAACATAAACATAAAAAGATCAAGTATATTACTGTTCCAGCTGTGGACTTGGAGGAAAGGAAAGTGTGATGCTTCAACCTTGACATTCCAAAATCTGACACCTGCATGGAAAAATACATATGTACTTTGTAGTATTGGTCTGTGCATAACTGCATCTATAATGTTTTTGGTGATGCAACTGTTAATAAAAGAGAGAATAGAATAGACATGGATTCCTGCCATGAAACCGTTAAGTACTGTGCAGTTGTTCAGTATTATACTTGTTTCAGTTGGACCACTTCACACTCAGTATAAAACCAGAACTTGGCACATTTAGTAATGGTAAAGCCACAGCAAAGATGACCAGTGCATCTCTTGCTCCAAACTCACAAACCCTGCACATTTCAGGTAATGCATCCCTCTGATATTGTATGATATGTATGTAAACAGAGCCTCACAGTCATACTGCTTGGTTATATTCAGACTACATTTCTAAAAAATAATCTTAGCCTCCTCGTTGTGTGCACCTTCTCATTATATTTAAGCTCATGTAATGCAATTGCAACATCACATTTTGACTAAGCTAAGAATACCCCAAGTATTCATTGAACAGGTCGGCATCACATAAGCTGATCACTGAGTCGCCAAGAAGCTTATATATTAAATACTCCCAAGACTATGTACTCTCACCTTTAATATACCACTTAAGTGAATCTATAATTACATCTCATTTTCAATATACTTCATTAGTTCATTTGTTACTCCTACTCGTCTAAGATACACAAGTCGAGTAGTATGAAAAAATCTCACAGGGTCCTTTCGTGCTTGCAAAATAGCCTTTTTCTGCCATTTTTATGTACGTAAAAAGGGTATATAGAGTCAAATTGAAAAATCATAAAACTCAATTGGGAATATTTATTAATTACTAATGGAATATATCCAAAGTGATAACAAATTTATAACACATGCATATAAGTGGTACATGAGGAATGGGAGCACATACTCCAAGGAGTACAGAACCCTTTTCTTATTTTTTAAATATAAAGGAGGACACAGAATCCAGAGATCCCATGTAAAAATAAGGATGGAAAATTAAGATAGGTGGATGTCTTTTCTGTAGCAACAGCATACCACCTTTAGACAATCTCTGATTCATCAGTACGATGGGACATCAAATGGTAAGTGTGTACTGAAGGTGACAGAAGACTTGTAACAAAAACTAGCATGCCATTTTATAGAATGAAAGAGGACTGTGAGGAAGAGCGCACCTTAACAACCCAATTTTTATCCACTAAAAGATTTGGGGATTTCAAATCACGATGCACGATAGTAGGATGGCTTGAATGCAAGTAATTCATCCCTTTAGCCTGAAAAATGAAACAAATATAAACTAACTGATAAAAAAAGGCCTGACAGATGACAGGAAACAAAGCAATCTGGCCCATGCTTACCACATCTAGTGCCATTTTCAACCTTCGTGTTTCATCAACTTTGCTGTTTGGCCGATGCAATAGGCGATATAGGCTCCCTCTGGCAAAATAAAGTACATCATATTTCTATAACTACTATTTACACACTAATATTATATCAACAAAGGATGATCGAATATATTTTTTGTCAAAAAGGTGGGAGCTGCAGAAACCTTGGAAGGTATTCGGTCAATATAGAGAGATTTGGAGGTTGTGTCACATATCCCAAGAACAGAACTACATTGGGATGTCTTAGCCTTGACATGATTCTCACCTATAAGATAAGGAACTAATACACACTTAGTTGACGCAAGAAATTCAATAATAATGACACTTAAAGTGTAAGGGAGGCGCAAAAGTGAACTTACTTCACATTTGAATTGCTCTAGTGCAACACCTGATACATCCTGGTCAAGAAATTTCTTCACCGCAACCTCCTGGGATAATTGAGGACAATACATTATGAGAGCAGGAATGAAAAATAAATTAGCAATTGAGCGCTACTGTACAAGTTTTCCTCCGCTGACTTGGTGAAATTCAAGAATTAGATCTGATCTTCACCGTATTCAGTCTAAAGGTGATCGGTCATTATGTTAAATCCATGTGGATTACCAGTTATGCGGATAGTTGGCTGGCTGTGTTAAATTAGTTGGTGCAGAGGCCTAGAGTAAAGCTTTCATAGTCTCCAAATTTTTTGTTTATAGTTCAATTTGATATGCATGTAAGTTGTAACGTATTTGTATTCTTTTTGACTTCTGTGTTGACATTTCCTAGCTCGAGATGTTTCTCCATTATTCAGGAAAATGTCATGATTTCAATCAAAAACTGACATTCAATAGTTATTAGCTACAAACAGCTTTGAATGTTATATTTTAATCCCCGATAATGGTGTTATGTTTCAACAGAATTCTACAGGTGCAGTAAGTAATGAAATGCATAAGAAAATAAGAACTTGAGGGCTGCTTCTAAATTTTTGCAGACTTGAGAATCTGCACTAATTGGTGTCTACGAGTTGTCAAGCACCTTAGCCAGTAAATTGGATGTAATTAGGTTAACATAAATGTAAATGAAAGGGTGTTCAATGTTTGATGTGACTTGGCACTGCTCAAATTGTATATGCAAAGGTATTCAATATTTGATGTGTCTTGGTCCTGCTCAAATGTTCAGCTCACAGTCATCAAGACTGAAGCAAACAGCCAATACTTCCCAGGGTGATGGAGACAAAAACAGGGATACCAAGTTATGGAGTGAGGGGTAATAGGGTGTTCTAACACTGAACGGCTTATTTCAATCTTGTTAATGTGTTAACTTTTAATAACAGCAAGCACAGAATAGGGCCGCCAGACACAACTAACTTTTAACTTCATGTAACCATGACTCACCATACATAAGACAGTTTTACTATCAAATACGTGTTAATTAGTAGTGAAAGACAAGGTGAATCGAAGTGTATAGAGGGACAACTGATTTGTAACAAGAACATCACTTTGTGATCATTAGCAACCTACTGCATTTAACTGTCTTGCATATGAATATATAAAATATGGTGCATAGTAGCCAAAAAGAAATACATAAAGATATGGAAGTCCATTTTGAGTATGTAACTCACCGTGCCATTCCAATCTGCATGATATACTTCACCGTATGAACCTGGGGAGGAAAACAATAAGTTTACTGAACAGAGAATACATTGCAAAAATAAAGGACCAGCACAATTAATTGCAGAAGTGTAACACAAAATTCAGCTTAGTCCACTATGCTAGAAGAGCAAGATCCAGTCAATTCATTACTCAATATGTCACTTAATAAGTGCAGACTTCTCTTACCTTTCAAGGTCTCACAGATTCAGTTTCAAGCAATAATAACTTCAAAACACCATTGTTCAGTTTGATCAAAAGCATTCTAAATTTGAATCTATTTAGGGGCCAGGGAATAAATTTCTATTAAGTTACTGAAGCGTAAAAAAAAAGATCCATGAAATGAAAGGAAGATACTGCACGCCAATACAATGGACCGGTGTATGTATACATTTAGCAAACCAAATATTCAAGGACATAAATGTAGCAAAGGGTGCAGGCCCGTTCAAAAATACAAAAATAACGACTATGATGACAAAAGAGTGATACCAATTTATAGATTCTAATAAGAAAACCCAGAATGCAAATAATAACTGGACAGGAAGGTCAATTCTGTGCAACATAGACAAATAAGAAATTTTAGTCGAAACATCAGAGCCTGACTTTCCAATATTCTTTTTTAACTTCATTGAGTTTTAGCACAAACAAATAAAAACAGGATACATTCAAGTTTTGCCTCGCTCCCGGTGAGCTGATTCTCATTCAAAACATACAATGTCGTATGTCTCGTTAACCTCCTCTTAAGCCCAAACTAATCATGTACTACCTTCTTAAAAGACAAGGATTAGAAATCTATGCACATACCTAGACCAATGCGCTCTCCAATCTGAAGATCCTCCCATGATATTTCATATTCAGCAACATCATCCATAGCAGAGCTGATTGTTTGCGTGCTAGAACAGCTCAACTTGTCCATATTCGCACTGCTACATCCTGAGATGTTTACCGAAGAATCTCCAGCAACCTTTTCACCCTCAGTTGAAATAGCATCCAAATTTCTGATAGTTGTTTCGGTATCCTCTTCAGGGCAGTGCACATCTTCATAAGGCTGACAAGGGAAGCGTTGATAGAGAATCACCAGCCACAGAACCTTTTGGTGAATTTTGACTTGTTTGAGCCACTAGCAACCATCCAGCAGTTTCTTTCTTTTCAGGAGAAGTGTTTTTGCCCATCTCCGTTGCGTTGCTGGAATTATGACTATTTTGATCTGATAACAAACCAGTTGGTAACAAAGCACCACTCTCCAGGAGCAAGTCATGCAAATTTTGTGCAAACTGTGGGTTCACTCCTTCAGGAATTAAATACCTGGAAGTGTCATTTACTTTCATCTGCTGAGAAATGCCACCATCTTCCAAATGTGGAGTTGTGAGTGCTAGGACAGAACTACGATCAGATGAATTTCCCCCAGTGTCATTTTTACTCTCATATACACCACTAGCCTGCTCAAGAGCTATGCATAGTTCTGCAACGCTCTCTTCAATGGCATCACTGCTCAGCTGGCTATTGTTAGAGTCCTGAAACTGACTGACAGAAATCTCTGAAGGTATTAAGGTGCCTGGAGCTCCCATCAAGTCAACAATATATTCAGCACTGCAAAATGCCCATAAGTTTTTGTACCTCAATACCTAAAATCAGATATAGAAAGAAAATAGAGCAATTATACAAGGAACACACCTGTCAAAGTCAATTTTAACGAAGTTAATAGCCCCTTCATCTGTTCCAGTATAACATATTCCTTTGACAAGCTTGCATGGCAGATTAACTCGGTCAGCTAGTACCTGAAACCAATTCGATGAGTTGCTTTCTTTGCTCAGGGGATCCTACTGGATGGCAAAACTTTCCACTACAGAAGGCAATAATTAAAACTTAAAGACGAAAATTTTGCGGCATCCACTTCATAAATGATGCATATGGATATGGTGCAGCAAATTTCTACAAATGCATCCTTTTCATCAACTATGCATCTGGAGCAGCAAATTCAACAATTCATTACAAATAAGGATAACTACTTTATTGGATTAGCCCAACTTCTTCACTGGTTTATCTCAAGTGTTAGGCAATAAACTATCTAGAGATATATACTTTTAACAACAGGTACAAAATATAAATAACATATGACAGGAAGGAAACTATGAATATCCAGTTATCCACATTTGCTACAGTTGGTATATTGGACACATGAAACGCAGGACATTTGCACACAAACAAACTAACCTTGAAAAGCAGAGATCTGTGGCGTGAGAGGCCAATTCGAAGTGAACCAAGAGGAAGGGCAATGCTGTTTAGCCCAGCACAGAGCTCACGGCTCCTGGCGTACCATTCCCTGCTCATCCGATCAGCATCCTCCACCACACCGCCCATGGCATCAACTACTAGGCTAGCTATCTTCTGCACGAGCTCAGCCGACGCAACTCCGCCGCGTTGTGCCCTAATCTGCGCAGCGATCGCCACAGCCCGCCCCTCGAGACGCTTCAGCACGGGATCGCGCTCCCGGTTCACCAGGACGGCGACGTAGGCGACGTCTCGCACTGCAGGGGACAGACTTGAGGCTGTTTAGGGATGGGAACTTGACCTGGAAGGCCGGATCCATGGGCGCGCCGCAGACGTCGTAGAACCCGTCCGAGAGCTTCTCGTCGTAGTTGACGACGTTGTGGTTCCAGTAGCGGGCGGAGAGGGATTCCATGGTAGTCCGGTCCCCGGACGCGGCTGCCGGCCCGCCCAGGCTGATGCGCTCGGCGGCCCGCATCTGGACGGAGTCCGGGTCGACGAGGCCCGCGGGATCTGAGGCCGAGATCGCGAGGGCGAGCCGCACGTGGTACTCCTCCTCGAGGCGCGTCAGCGTGGTCTCCGCCCCCATCCCGGTCGGCTCGTCGGGCGCGGCCGGGGCCGGCTGCGGAGGCTCGGCGCACGCCGCGGCGGCCACGACCGGCGGCGGGGGCGAGTGGGCCGGGCGGCGTTGGCGCGGGCGGTGGTGGTCGGGGGGCGGGGTCGCCGCCGCCGCCGTGCCTCCGCCGGCGCTGGCGGTGGCGCCGGCGCCGGAGAGGTGGAGCTTGCGGAGGAGGTGCTTCATGCGTGACATGGGCGGCGAGGGGGCATCCGTCGCGGCGAGGGTTCCGAGGGGGGGCTTCTTCCTCCTCCGCCTCGATCCAATCCAGCAACAGCTAGGCGAAGCAAAGCAAATCCGCGGGCGATGCGAAGGTATTAAAAATCTGTCCTATTCCAGAATAGATCCATCCAATCGCGCAGTGGCTCCCTCCCCCGAAATATTCTATCGCCTAGTTGCTGCTCCGCGCGATATATTCGTTGCTTCCTTTCGCCTTCGCCTCCTCGCTCGCGGTGAGGGGAAGCCTCGAACAAGGCAGTGACGAAGTATCTTGCCCCCTCTCTCGGTCCCACGCGTTCCCCCCTCGTGGTCGTCGTGTAGTGGGGTAGGGTAAGCGTAGTGGAGTTGTACTACTGAAATGGTAATGTGCGGTCTCCCGTTTCAGGCAAGGGTTGAAAGGCCAGGATGAGGGGGGTTTCAATCGGACCGCCGGAGAGAAAGGAGAACTCGTTGCCTCTAGATTCAGTACACCCCACCACCATTGCCGGCCATTCCCGCAGCATGCGACCGCATCGCAGCACCGTCCTCCTCAAATCTCCTCCTCCGTCGGTCCACCGCTGCCTCAGCCTTCCTCTAGAGTTCGTCGGCACTCGCTCGTCTCCAACGCATCGGCCGCAACCCTGCACCCCCCCCCCCCCCCCCTAAGTTTAGAACTTGGCGCCGCCAGCGTTTTCTCTGTCGCAGTGGCGTCGCCGACGTCACCTCATTTGGTGGTTAACCGAAAAAGACGGGGAGGAAATGGGATTGGGGGAGGTAAAAAAAACACTTGGGGAAGGAAGAAGAGGAGGGGAAAGTGGAAGTGGTGGGCCGAATGCGCGTCGTGCGCTAACCGTGCTCCCGATCATCCGGTAGGTTGTTTCACATTAGAGATGCACATGATATGATACTGCTACTGTTTGAGAGGAGTTTCCAAATGGGAGAATAGAAATATCGATAGAATGGACAAGTTCTAGTGACGTTTCCTCTTTCAATTTTTAGGTTAAAGGCCAAAAAGGCCAAGCTTTATAAAGAAAGCAAAGCTCAAGCACATGTAACAAGGTCTAGACGGAGAACTAGCAAACAGTAAGAAAAGGGAAGAACAACACCCGGAAACCCTGCCCTAGGATGACTCGCAATATGAATTGTAGAACGAAAGAGATCATGTGGGAGCAAACCAAAACAAGTCTCAAAAGGACATAATCAAGAAAGCCCACATGTACATGCGGAAATTTTTTGGGTAAAAAAGCAACCAAGATCAGGTCCTTTGTCCTCCACTAAGAATACGAAGAGTCAGGTATGCTTAAAGGACGCTGCTCCCAATCATATAGTACTGTCGACGACAAATGCGTCGAGTTATACAGATACATCACGATTATGAACGTTGCGCCGGTCCTGACGGCCCTATCACGGACACCGGACCGTCCTTCAATGATATCTCGTGTCTAACCTATCAGTTTTCATCTAATCAAACGGGATACCCACGATATTTTCATACAATAGGCATAGGTTACCGTCTTCGACTCCAACACCTAACCTATCGCGTAATCCAAGTTCAGCTATAAGCTATAACATACATAGACTCTAACACATTATCCCAATTTATTAGTCCTTGCTTCCCATGGGACAGAGACGGTACATAGTTTATAGTCCTGAGTTTTAGGCGAATCATGTTTATTACTTCAATTCAAGGTTTCTTTAGTTGAATATGGAATTCCATTTCTTCATTATTAAGTCTGGTTTGGTGATGGTTGATCCTCCCTGACAAGATAGAGGCTGAGATTAGATAAGGGACAGGTAAGAAAAATCAGCACACAAAAAACTGATTCAGGATGTGGGTTACTATTTGTGTTGAAATCATGAAGCCATACAAATGACATGGTCAATTTCTGTCACATATGCATCCAATAGATATGTGGAATGCAAACAGTGAAGAAAAAATCATGTTGCGACCCATCTCCATATTCGAGATAGAGAAGTCTCAATCCACGACGAGAGAGGATATAATCGGATCAGTCGACATTCGACTGATTAGTAGGAAAACTGAAGACCGATGTAAGGACGCCTCTCGATTGAAATAAACTGATTTTTCGGGAAACTAAACACCGAAACCTTTATCTACTCCCTCCGATCCATAAAAAGCTGTCGCTCATTTTGTACTAAGTTAGTACAAACTTTATACTAAGTGAACGACACTTTTTATTGATCGGAAGGAGTATTTAAATTTCGCAAGAACTGTTTATCATTTTTCGGGTATTGTTCTAGTCGATCATAAAGTGAAGAATGTTAAAAAGAAAGCAATTTTTTTGTTCAAGACTCCACGATTGCTCTGCGTCTCCCTGAGTGTCGTCGGAGCTGGTTGATGGGTAGGGGCACTACAACACGGCTGACATTTAGGGGCACTTCAAAGTGCAAGTGCCCCTAAATGTGGTCTAAATGCTCCTAATTATGTATTGTGACACTTTGGAGAAGTGCCACCTTTGCATTGTGTCTCTAAAACCTTTTGTGGCACTTCTCCAAAGTGCCCCAAAAGATCAACCCTAAAGGCACTTTTGTAAATGCCACAAAATCAATTAGTGGACTTTATCAAAGTGCCACTAATTTTTCTTTTGAGGCACTTTGAGAAAGTGCCCCAAATTAAGAGCACAAAATAGTACGGTATGCATATAATCTAATGGTATTTACATATTACACAAATGTCTCCTTGTTGCATACAAGTTTCGGACTTAATTTTCACACATTACACAAATGTTCCATCATTGTATACATATTCTATATCAGCATGAAGCAATGAAATTTCACATACATTTCACATATACAACAATAAAATTTCATACATAGCATGAAGCATTCATAAGAAGTTTCTGACAACCATTTCCATTTCAAGTGGCTGCCAAAAGCACATATACAACCATGAATACATAATTTTTCAGTATGAAAGGAAATCATGCTACATGATGATGTGTCTTGTCAGCAGCTGGCATCTAAATACATGGTTCATGAAGTAAACTTAGCAAGATCATGTACAAAACCATGTACACAGGTGCTGCATACACTAGACCATTTGCAATATAGTGTAGCAGAATAGACGTTCTCTGAACATACATATAGTAGCAGCAAAGCAATGGAACATGCAACTATGCTCAACTGTAATAAACAAGAAAGATACATCATGTATAGTTCCAGCTTTCAATATCCAACTTGCACAAAATGTCAGGTTTCTTGTAACGTGACAGAACATGTCACAAATACAACATTTGCTTATGTATTGCATAATAATAACCACTGCATAGCACAAAAGAAAATAGAAACCTACAAAGATTGCAGCTTGCTGGCTGCTATGCTAACCAATAGGTTCAGTGCAAATCATACAAACATCATAAAAAAATCTGCATCATGTAGGAAGGCACAGTTGTACATCAACACTGAATTTCCATAAAGAACCAGCAAAGCATGGAACATAATAAACCTTAGGCTCGAGCAGAAGGGAGGGACTTACTATAGCTATCTTTACCAGCTCCGAAAGGCCAAACTTCTTGCTGTTGTTGGTGGACTTGAAGTAGTCAATCGCAGACAGCGCTTCACCCTTACGTTCTTCCTTCTGAAATGTTTATCAAAGAGAGTCAAAATATTATTCAACGGGAATCAAAAATGTTATTCAACAAGAATCAAACAGTAAGCTCTCCACACAAAAGTTACTTACAGTGGCGAAAATGTGTGCCACATAGGACCTCGATCCGGTTTTCTGTTGGTAAACGACCTTTTCTTGATTCTTGACGTTTGAATCACAGGTTTTCTACAAAAAGAAAACACAAAATGTCATCATTGTCTAGCACTACCATATCATGTGCAGAAGATAAACCAGCTACATTTATAGAATAAGCCACATATATACACCAAAGAATAAATGATCTCAAAGTGAGAAAACAGCAGCAGATTCATGAGACCAAGGGCACATACTTTGTGTCTTGGCGTAGACCACAGCTTGACCAACATTTGCCATTCTTCGTCTGACACAAGATCTAGATCTGGAGAGTTGATGCTCACTTGATTAGTTGGTAAGGGGTTGAAGTATTTCTTTTTGATACGATGATGTTTGTTCTTTGATATTTTCTGTAGCATGTCAGTGCAAGTGTTCTTAATGACCCCAGAGTCAGTGTCCATTATGAAGTTGGCCTACCAATACAACAAACAACGCAATGACAAGATTAGTGATCATCATATGAAGGTGAAACAGAAATAAGAAAGCACATTCAGCAATGAAAAAAGTACTTACAGAAACTTTCCCAATATAGTCCTTGACTAGATTGGTGTCCTTTTTGTATTCCTTGAAGTGTGGAACCATCGGCATATGCTTTCTTGCAATGAGTCCACACTCTGAAGCAAGCTTTGCAGCCTGCAAAGGATTCTCTGGACGCTTCATCCCTTCAGCTACATGAATTTCCATCTTGGTACCCATCCCCTTGGTAATCCTCTCTAGCCCTGCACCCCTTCTAGCTTTGCACTTCACCAAGGTAGTTATCTCTGAAAATGAAATTGACCTCATAAATAAGAAGAAAAAACAACAAAAGCAGGAACTGTTATGCCAAACAGACAAACATACATGCATACATTTATAAAATGCACTAGTAAAAGAGAGCATTAATACATGAACTTGCCTTGATCACGCGTAAGGACAGCATGCTCAACTTGTTCTTCAGAGGAGACATCATTTCTGTCCACACGCGGTGCGACAGGGCTGAGGTCCATGCAGACAGTGCGTCCTTCAGCCATGCAGACTGTGCTCCCTTCATCCATGGATTGAAACTCGTCATCCATTTGCAGCGAACTCTCTCTATCCATGCGCAGCGGGCTTTCAAGCTGGTTGGTCGCAGCCGCCATGTTTGCTTTACGCCTTGTGACTCTGGCAGGGATAGGTTCCACAGGATCCAACGCTCTCTTTAAACCAACTGGAGGATCAGCCATCACCCTACCACCAGGAGGCATTGTGGTAGATGTTTCTGAGCTCCTCCTCCTCGCGCTTGTCTTCTTAACACCAGCCTTATTCCTCCTAGCAACCTTCAGATCCTCATATAAACAGCAAGGATAGCAACATTAGAACACATGTAAGAAAATTGAGTGAGCACAACATGAAGTAAAAAAAACAAGAAAGAAAATGACACAGCAAACAAAGCACTCCATAATCTCCCAAACAAAACAGATTTTTGCACACCTTAACAGGCTTCTCCACTACACAGTCGTCAATTTCCTCTCCATCAATATCTTCGTCTTCTTTAGGATTATAATCCGAGCTCTCTCCTTGAGTTATTGCAGATGCTGCGTCATCATTGGTAACTCCACTAGTTTCTTCAACGTCATTACTCCTCCTAAGCATTGACCCAATTGCGCCAATTCCAAGGGCTTGGAACATGCGATTGTTCCTCATTATATTCCTAGCTCTAAGCTTCTCAATCTCGGTGAGCGGCGCTTCTTAAGAGTAAAATAATGTGCTATTAGATGCATGTTGAAATGCATGGAAAGGCATGACAACACAAGCAGCTAATATATGCTATGAGCATTTTTATTTAATCCTAATAGAATAACTAAATTAATCAGACTAAACCGTTACATTTGAACTACCAGATTACAAGCAAAATAAGCCAAGAATTAGAAGCAAAAGCAGCCAAGTTTCATACCAGCAAGCTAAGGCATGTTAGCAGATTTCATTTCCATTTTATCCTAGCAGAATAACTCAATTATTAAGACCAAACCATTACGTTTGACCTATCAGATTACAAGCAAAACAAGCCAAGAATTAGAAGCAAAAGCAGCCAAGTTTCATACCAGCAAGGTAAGGCATGTTAGCAGATTTCATTTTCATTTCCATTTAATCCTAGCAGAATAACTCAATTATTAAGACTAAACCACTATGTTTGAACTACCAGATTACAAGCAAAAAGAGCCAAGAATTAGAAGAAAAAAAGCCAAGTTTCATACCAACAAACGAATCCTTCTTTGCCATCCTTGTCATGGATGATCTCGAGGAGGTTGGACAGGTGCTAGTCAGGTTAGTGATGTATGGTTGCCCTAATAGCTTGCAAGATAAAATGAATAGGTGTTAGATAAACAGTGATAAAGTACTTATTAGTTACACACTTAACAGGTTAAGCAACATATTAACCATGCTAGAATGTGAAGCAAACTTAACTTGCTGGAACAACAATCTAGTGATGCAAATAAATTAATTAGGCGACCTGACAAGATGGAGTAACTACAATGATGACCAAAACTGAGGCAAAGGCTTCTCCACTAAACAAGCATGCACGAAATAAGGCTTCTCCACTAAACAAGCATCATGCATACACACAGGCAAAGGCTTCCCCACTAAACAACCCACCTCTTTATCTCACTGCTTTCTTTTGGCTGGTAATGTCCGTATCCCTCGTCACTTCCCTGCAAGTAACAAGTGGTTAGATATAACTGAAAGAGCAACATATCGCTGATACAGCAGGGGAAATAGCTGAATATGTATAAATAGTAGCAATTACTAGAGAAATTAGCACCATATGGATGCAAAGAAATAGCTGAATATGGATAAACAGTAGCAATTACTCGAGAATTTAGCACAGGATCAGTCTGATGTATAATTTGAGGCATCACATCTAGCACATGTAGCACAGGAAAATAGGTAAACAAGTACAACATATGGATGCAAAGAAATAGCTGAATATGTATAACATAATTTCATCATATCAAGGACTATGTTTATCAGGTTCATGTGTATGGCCTCACATAATTTGTACTACGTCTCCAGTTCATCCTGAACCAGAGGGCAAAGCAAACCCTAACACGAAAATTCCATGGCATGCAAACACTAGCTGAAGCAATCAGGTCATGGCACGCAAGGCCTAGCTATGCAAACCCTAGAACAACATCCGGATCAAACCCTCCAAGAACCAGAGGGCAAAGCAAACCCTAACACGTGAATTCCATGGCATGCAAACACTAGCTGAAGCAATCAGGTCATTGCACGGAAGCCCTAGCTGAATCACACAACATCCGGACCAAACCCTAGAACAACATCACAAAGGAAAAGATACGGAGATGGAGCGAGAAAACTGACCGTCGTCATTCGTCGCCCCCCGCGTGTGGTGGTCGTCCCTTGCCGCTCCCCCGCGTGTGGCTGTCGTCGTTCGCCGCGTCCGTCCTCGCGGGCGCCTCCCGCGTGCGGCCGTCCTCGTCCTCGTGAGCGCCTCCCGCGTGCGGCTCCCCCGGTCGTCGCCGTCCTCGCGTGCGGCCGTCGTCGCTTGCCGGTCGCCGCGTGTGGCCGTCGGCGGGTGGTCGGGATCTGAGGAGTGGAGAGGATAGGGGTGGAGAGGAGAGAAGTGTGAGGAGAGGCGGATCTGAGGAGAGGCAAATCTGAGGGATTGGGGATGGCCGGGGGTTGGGGATTGGAAATGTCCGAAATCTCCCTGTCTTTTTCCTTTTTTGATGGGCGTTTCAGTCATTGCACGTTTAAAGTGGAATTTTGGGCAAGCGCGGGAGAAGTAGGCGGGGCAAAAAATTCAGGTTGGCGCCACGAATTTCGGGATTGGCGGCAGGGGAGGGAATTTTGGGGAGAAATTTTTGGAATTAAATGTGTCTATTGTTGTCCATACTAAATGTAATTAAATGTGATATATTTTGGGTTTTGTTGTCCATAATAAATATAATTAAATGTGATATATTTAGGGTTTTCCATTTTTTTTTTGAATTTCTTACGGTGTTTTCGAAATTTGGTTAAACTAGTCGCGGTGACCGTTTCAGCCGATTTCAGCTGAATCGGCATGAAACCGTTTAGAATACCGAAAATTCTAGAAAGCTCGAAAATGCATGATTTTGGGCGGTCGTCCGTAAAATGATGTGCGCCTTGAGAGAAAAATGGATCGGTGCCATTTTCGATGATCCTCTCGGTAGACGCTTCACAAAAAACCTTGCTTCCGGCACTTAGAAAATGAAAAGTGGTTTTTTTTGTGAAACAAATCGAACTAGTCGCGGTGACCGATTTTGAATTTTTCCTGGTTGCTTGATCATATACTATGATTTGGGCCCATTTGAAGAAACTATGTTACTAACGTGGCCAAAACCCTGCTTCTTTGACTTGAAAGTTATGAATGTTCGTTCGAGATAGCAAGTTTCTGTGAACACTTTTTTAACGAAAGTTTCGTATTGCAAGTTTATATTTTTTTGGTAACTAGGTCACGTATCATGACGCAACGCGTAGGTTTTCCATTTTTCTGATTTTTTTTGAATTTTTTACGGTGATTTCAAAATCCGGTCAAACTAGTCGCGGTTACCGTTTCTGGCTAGTGGTTGAATCGTGTGAATATTTTGTCGTATCTCTGATGAAATGGATACCTGTGAATCTAAAAATGATTTTTCGGAAAAATAACGGGTAATCTATGTAGCACCTGCAGTTCAAATTCTACCCGGTTTCAGCTGAATCGGCATGAAACCGTTTAGAATGCCGAAAATTCTAGAAAGCTCAAAAATGCATGATTTTTCTGAAAGAAACATCCGCTGCAGCCTTGGTATCAAAGGAAAGTGCCTCAATACCTTCTGCGGTATCGATCTTCTCCCATCAGCATCTTTCCACCTGGAGGCCTTGCATTTCGGGCAGTTGTCATGCTTGGCATACTCCTTCCTAAACAACACACAGTTGTTTGGGCAGACATGTATTGAAACATAGCCGAGCCCCAACTTTCGGATTACGCGCAACGCATCATCGTAAGACTTGGGAATAGAGCTGTTAGGGAACTGCAAGGTCAAAAGATGGACAAATGCGTTGAATGCAACATTGCTTATCCGGTAGAAAGACTTGACATGAAGTAGCTTCACGGTGAAGGTAAATCTTGAAAATTTACCCCCTTCAACAGCTGCGCGCTTCGCCTCCTCAAGCACCTCGGCAAACAATGACCTCTGTCCATCAACATGATCTTCAGAATTGTACAGATCCCTCAACAAGTCAGGTATCCTATCATCTTCAAATCCATCCTCTTCCTCCAAACCAGCCAGCAGAACATTTTCCACAAAATCTATTCCATCATCACCACCATGGTGTGGCTGTGCATCAGGTTCAGCATGTTGAGGCTCTCCCTGCAATGGTTCTCCGTGATGAATCCACCTATCATAGGTGCTGGCCATTCCATGATAAAGCAAATGATCTTGCACCGTCCCTTGAGCTTGTTCTTTACGGTTCAGGCATTGGCGGCATGGGCAAAGAATGCGGTCAGTCTTGGCAAAGTTTGTGCGAACACACTGCATGAAATCTTCGACTCCCTTGATGTGTTCACCGGAAAGATTTCTAACACCCTTTGTAATCCAGCTTCTGTCCATCTGAAAAAGACAACAAAGGATGGAAATGCATCAGTACAAAAATCTAGCAGTAAAAGAAGCATCAAAATCTGTTGCTTTATTCTTCAGTTAATTAGGACATCATACCAAATCTGTGCTTCTGTGAACATTAGTGCAGAGCCAATATTCTGGACATGAAGTGCTTCTCTAATTCAAACACAAATTACTAGTGCACAGCCAAGAACATACTGCTTCTCTGAAACCTACCCAAGAACACTAATGCACACTAGTGCTTTTCTCACTAGCCAAGAATTCTAGTTAGGTTGCAGTTTCTACCAAAATCCCTAGCTTGAATGAAGAAACTGAAGAACATAAATCAAGCTAGCTAGGCTGCAGGTTCTACCAAACAAGCACATCTGACGAGAGAGGAGAGAGGTGCAGAGTACAGACCTGAGGCGGACGGCGAGTCCTGAGGCGGGCGGGGTCTCGTCGCTGACGGGGGCGAAGTCGTGGCTGAGACGAACGGTGAGGCCCTCCTACCGATGTCGATGTCGAAGCCTTCGCCGCCTCCACCGGTCACCGCCGCACAATCCCCTCCTCCGTTCACCGCCGTCCTGAACCCCTCCGCCGGTCACCGCCAGTCGAGCCCCTCCGCCGGTCACCGCCAGTCGAGCCCCCTCCACTGGTCACCGCCGCCCCATCCCCCTCAGCAGGTCACCGCGCCACAGCCCCAGCCAGCCCCTCCGGTCACCGCCGCCCCGGCCCCATCCGTCCGTCGCCGCCGCCTCCGGTCCGCTCTGACGGGGAAAAATGTTCTGTTCGAGTTGCTATGTTCGAGTTGGACAGGAAGTTGCTGACAGTGATTGTAGTTCTTAGCTTAGTGGATTATATAAAAAGGCGTCTACTACCATATCAACAATACGTCCTTAGCTTAGTGGTCGAGAGCAGTACCACCAATGCGCCCGGTCGTGGGTTCGAGTCCCCGCTCTGCGCTATATTTTTTAGGACCAGAGGAGCATGAAATGGCGACAGAGCATGAAATGGGCCGAGGACCAGAGGAGCATGAAAACGGGCCGAGGACCAGAGAAAATGAACCCAGAATTAGAACATAGCTGACCACATCTCAAAAAAAAACAGTAGCTTGTGTGGCGGGACCCACAGTGATACGTAGGCGATATCTGCTGAGGTGGCTGCCCACTTTTCCAATTCACCAAACGTTACGACCATATAGATTGGTCATAAATGTTATGACCAATTTAAATTGGTCGCAAGCTGTTAGAAATAAGGTCGTAGATAACGTCGGTCTGCATTATGACCTTTTTGTTGAAATGGACTGTGACCTTTTTGATAAAATTGGTCGTTATGTGTTCGGGTTCATTCTCTTCAAAACAGCCTGTGACCAACTGATTCGAAATGGTCACAGATCTATGACCAGATTTTTTAGGGTCACTGACAGAAGGTCACTAGTTGACATATTTCTTGTAGTGTGATATGAGTGCTTCAGCCCACAGCGCCTCGACACCTTGTTCAGCATCTCCTTCAAATCAGTCATCAACCTCCTGAGTACCTGCCCAATATATGCATATTCAGATTATTAGAGATGCAGGATCTTGCGAGAGAAAACATATATGTGTGATAAACCTCCTGAGTACCTGCCCAATATATGCATATTCAGATTATTAGAGATGTAGGATCTTGCGAGAGAAAACATATATGTGTAATAAACCCTCATGAGTACCTGCCCAATATATGCATATTCATGCATAAATTACCCAGTAGAATAACAAATGTCTAACTTAGATCCTTAAAGGAAAAAAAAAGTAGACTCGGTAGCGACAATCAACAAAATATATCCTCAAAATTCTGATTTGCTTGCATTGGGCATGTGCCTTCGAGGACAGGTAGAGACAGGTGACAAGTTCAACTTCAAACAGTATTAAAAAACATGGTTGTCCTACCCTCCAACTTATCTCGAATTGATCATTTCAAATCAAAGAGTTTCAAGCTATTTTATTTATATTGAGCAAAAATAATTTGGAAATAGTACCTTGAAAAATAATCAAGCTCGCCACTTAATTTTCTCATACCATATATACAAGAAATGCATTTGTGTTAGCAACACCTCATTTTTTTTCATTCAGGATCGTACCAGCTATGCCTCCTTAGATCTCTCTGAACTATCATAATAGCATAATTGGTGTAACTATAATTAAATAAGTAAATGGAATTTTTATGTCTCCTTATATCTATCAAAAGAGGAGTATACAAGATTAGTCCTACATGGCTGGAGTAAATGTTTCCAGGGTGAAGCAATTCAAAGGTAAACAACTAGTAGCAATGTCCTGATTTGAATTTGTATTCCTGCTCCACTAGTTTGGCCACAAAAGAGAAAATAATTGTCATGATCTAGTGTTTCTTACAATTGCAACAGATTAACGAATAGTGCAAAATCCTTCAACAAGTGACGAATCGATCAAAACGGGATCTAGTGAGACAAAAAAAACTAGTCAAATATGCCCAAAACTCGAATAATTAAATGAAACCCAATGCCAATGAACATCTTCTCCTAGCTAGTGCAGCAGCAATATCAAGCACCAGACCACACAATACTCCCAGCAATATATCATACGAAGGAAGTGAGCTAAAGCATGAAAATGGTGGATCTTTCTTACAAGAAAACCTTGCCCATCTCAGCTTGTTCATCTCGTTGTTCTCGGGGTCCAACTCGAGGCCATGTGTAAACACCTCGCAAGCTTTCTCATACTTGTGAGGGAACACGGTTTAAGCGCATGGTCAGCAAGATGACACGACAGGTGAAATGCAAGAGAGATGACACGACATGAATCTTCTGCTGTGAAACAAAATAGCATCTCTCCGTGGTCAAACAAGCAGCACCAGGCAAGCTAAGTAGCAATCAGCTCTCAATATCTCTAAAATATAAATCAATGGCTCGGGTAGGAAATAGCACAAACACCTGGTGAGCAACAGTTATCCCTAAATCACAGTTCAATCAAATGATATTTACGGATCCCTGGAGAGGAGTGTGTGCGCCTCACCTACGCAGCGGCGGCAACGAGAGCCAGTCGGCGATGGCCCGATGGAGCGTCTCAGGCGGCTTCCGCGCCCTGGAGACGGTGGTGGAGAAGGACATTGCTACTGATATGGACAACGGAGGGTGCTGTTGCAGGGGCAACCCCACGGTGCCTCACGGAGCGGCATCTGGGGCCAAGGTCTCCGCTGTGGCCGGTTGGCTTGCGACCTCGCCGTCGTCAGCCAGTGCGCCGCATTCAGGCCAGGTACCGCCAGCTCCGCCCCTCCTAGTGATTCGTTCGGCGCGGTGAGAGGAGATGGAGTCAGCGGCCGGGGCGAGCTGCTCCAGCAGGCGGCGGCGGCGGCGCCGGAGTCAGAGGAGAAGGAAGAGGAGGTAGTGGGGAGGTGATGCGTGTGGGCTATCGGGAGGAGGATGAGGGGATCGAGCGATGGGAGGCTAGGGTCGAGGCGGCTACGTCAGGTTACGTCAAGGGGTAGGTGGGCCGGTAGTGGGCTAGGTCAAGGGAGGTTATGTGGACCGCGCTTTGGTGGGCCCATTGGGCTGTGATAGACGTATAAAAGCTGGGTTAGCGGGTTGAGCTATGGGGGCACTTCCCCAAAATGCCACAATAGCTATGACTTTTAGGGGCACTTTGGAGAAGTGCCACAATAGCTATGACCTTTAGGGGAAGTGCCCCAATAGATACGATTTTTAGAGGCAGTTTTTTAAATTGTCCCAATAGCTACAACCTTTAGAGGTATTTTTTTCAAAATGCCACAATAGATATGACCTTTGGAGGCACTTTGAAGAAATTGAAAGTGCATGGTTGCCCCCATGTGTGGTTTTGGTAATTAATGACAATCTCTATGGACTAATGTTTGTATTGAGCTATTCTTGTAGGCGTGTCCATTTGCATTGCTTGATCTCCATTTGTTGGAGTTAAGGCTAAGGGAAGAAAAGTATGTGTTGATCAAGGCTAAGTGCGTGTTGATCAACACTCAAGTCCAAGTGAAGATATGCCGAAGAGTGCTTCTCCCATATTGGTGTATGGGGGAGCAACATGTGAATCTTCACCAAGCGAAGCGCAATTGAGAAAGGTGGTGCGTCTTGAGGAGATGAAGATTGTCTTCTTCGACCTCAAGTGGTTTAATGCGCAAGGCAAAGGTATGATCTTGTTAGGGTTTCTATTTTACCAGTCTCATGTTGTTAGTGGAGAGACCGGGTTATAGGATAGATAGCCGTACTATCAAGAGGGGCTCTCGACCGAGTATCTTGATCGTATCGTTCGTGGAGAGCTCAAACCTTTGCATCCATGCAATCCTCTTTATTGGTTCGTATTTGTCTCTTATCGTGGTGTGGTCTTGGTGCTTGTCGTGCTTGTCATGACAAGGCTAAGTTCACCGAAAACGGTTTTCATATGCGTCCCCTATTGCGTTTTCGGTATTGGAGATTTTGCCGGTTCATCCGTGCGGAAGATTTATCTCTTCCATTTCTTTGAAAAACCTCCATTGCTTGTTTGTCATTTCCAAGGGTAGCATTTGTCGTCCTCTTTCCAACAAAATTGGTTTTACTTCATTCGGACTTCAATTGCAAAAGATACGACATTTTTGGTTTGCAAAAAAGAGGTTTTAACTTCCCCCATTTGTTTTTACAATATCTTGTTGGACTATGATGTTTCTCTGCATATTCTTGTTGTGCTCATTGTGACGAGTCCAACGAGCCCAAGATCATCGAAAACGGAGTCCGGATGCGAAAGATATGCCCGCTTTCATTTTCGCTCTTCTGCTGTTTTTCTGTGACCGGTAGTACCGCTGTACTTGCCGGTAGTACCAGCCGGACCATGGCAGGTAGTACTGGGCCTAGTACTGGGGCCACTTCCTCTTAAGTTTTTAAGCTTATGTTCTTTTCCGAAAGTGGCCCGGAAGTTCTTCCGGTAGTACCGAGTCACGGTCCATTTCCCTGTAGTACCGGCCGTGCGGGTTTTCGCTGCTAGCCGTTGGTGTGCTGATTTGGTACTACCGGCCCTGCGGGTTTTTTCTGCAGTGTGCCGTTGGTGTGCTGATTTGTGTGGGGCGGTAGTACCGCCCTTTGGGCCGATACTACCGGCCCTGCGGGAATCTGAGCCCAACGGCCAGTTTCTCAGGGCTCCTTTTTAAGGGGCCTTCTTCCCTATTGCTTGCTAATGGTTTTTGTTCTCTCTCACCTCCATTGATGCACATCTTGAGAGCTTGATTCCTCCACTTACCTCTAATGATTCTTTCCCATTTTTAGGGAAACAAGAGAGGAGATCTAGATCTACCATTCCACCAATCCATTCCTCCTCTAAGTGAGGGGAACCTAGTGGATCTAGACTTTGGGGTTGCTTTGTGTTCATCCTCTTTATTGTTCCTCTTAAATCCCTCCATAGCATTAGTTGATTTGGTTGGATTTCGGAGTGAAGGATTTGACCACTTAGTGTGTTCTTGCCTTTTGCATTAGTTGCATCGGGTTGTGCTCTCCATGAAGATTCGTGGGATTGAAGTTGAGAAGCTTGTTACTCTTGGGTGCATTGTGTTCCCAAGAGCTTGTGCCTCTTGGGTGCATTGTGTACCCTAGACGGTTGGTGTGCCGCGAAGACTTCAAGTTGTGAAGCTTCGGCAAGATTTGGGAGCCCCCAATTGAGTTGTGGGTGTGTGCCCCAAGAAAGTTGTAAAGGCTCCGGTTTCCGCCTCGAAGGATACCGATAGTGGAAGGTGAACCAAACCCTTGGGTGTGGTTCATCGGAGAATAGGGTGAGGCCTTTGTGGCATCTTGAGTAGGCCTCTTGTGGCGAGCTCACACCCCTCCAACGAGACGTACTCACTTAACAAGCAGGAACTCGGGAATACATCCTCGTCTCCGCGTGCCTCGGTTATTTCTATACCCGAGCTTTACTTATGCAATTTACATTGTGATAGCCTTCATGCTTGAAGTTCTATATCTAGCTATCACCTTGTTGCTTGCCTTGCTTAGCATAAGTTGTTGGTGCACATAGGTGAGCCTAGTAATTAGGTTGTTGGCTTGTTAATTTAAAACATAGTTTTATTCCGCAATTATCAAGCCTTTAACCGGAAAAGTTTTAATCGCCTATTCACCCCCCCTCTAGGCGACATCTCGGCATAGTTTGTTCTTTCAATTGGTATCAGAGCCTGGGCTCTCTTGTTTGGCTTTACCGCCTAGAGAGTAAAGATGTCGTTTAGAGGATTAGTGCATGATCACACTTTTATATTTCGATGGCACAAATTTTAATGTTTGGAAAACTCATATGCTTAGTCACTTACGGGTCTTGGACCCCAATATTGAGCGTATCTTAGATATAGGTTTTTCTCCTCCAAAGGATTACGAAAGTACGACTTTAGAGGATGAGAAAAAGTTATATCTAGATGCTCTAGCTTCTAATGAGTTTTGCAAATTTGTGAGTGTTGTAGTTTTTGAGTCAATCATGCTTCTCCGGGACGCTCATGAGCTTTGGACCAAGCTTCAAGATAAATATGGAGTGTCCAACACTATTGAGGATGATTGCTCTCCCTCCACCTCCGGCCGTGATGAGTTCTCAACTTCGTCTACTTCACCTAAATGTGGTAAGCCACAAACTAATGTGATGGTGAGTAGTGATAGGTTTTGCAATTTGGATAGTGAGCTCATTTTTGATGATCTTTTATCTCTATCTTGTTGCAATGCCTCATCTTTGGACCTAAACACACATAGCACTATAAATGCCATACATGCTAGTGTTGATAGTCCTTGCATATCATCCAAAAATTTCATGGATAAATATAATGATGATATGCTTGCTTTATCTTGTTTCCATGATAAAAATGCTTGTGTTCCCTCTAACTCTTGCATGAATAATAATGTAGAGGAAACCCAATTAGCTATGGAACAAGATGTGAACTTGAGTAGTTCGAAAATTAATTGTTCTTCTTCATCAACCATGTTTTGCCTTATGGCTAAATCTTCTACTAGTGATGATAATGATAATAATGATGAAGAAGATGATGTGGATGATGATGATGAATCCTTTCATAAGAAAGGTCTAATGATTCTAACTGCCCTTCCTAAAAATAAAAATGCTCATGCTATTCTCTTTGAAATTATGGAAACCCTAATTGAGCGTGGGCTTACTATTAAGGCTTTGGAAACAAGCCTTGAAGAAAAGGGTAAGATTGAAAGAGATGATGCTATGGAAAAGGCATCGTTAGAATATGCTCTTGAGGAAGAGCAAGAGACTCGGGCTTCTCTTGAGGAGAAACTAGAATCTATTGAGGAGTCTCATAATGAAATAATTGCTAAAATCATTAAAGAATGTGACCATGCTCATGCAAAATACAAAGTGTTTAGAAAGGAAAATGCTAGATTGAATGATGAGCTTGTCATGTTGTCTCCTTCCATTCCTAATGTTAACGATGCTTGTGCTACTAACTCCACTTCTTGTGAAGCATCCATTTTGAAGGAGAATGTTGAGCTAAGGGCTCAACTTGAGTTGCTAACTAGCAAGTATGGGATGTTGGAAGAAAGTCATGAAAAGCTATCTAGCTATAATGATGATCTTCTAGCATCCCATGCTTGTCTAAAGTTAGCTCATGAGGCTATCACTACCAAGGTAACATCTTGTGAGCCTCATGTGGACAATAGCACAAATTTAACTAAAAATGCTATATTGCCTTGTGCTAGTCCTAGTAGTTCATCCACTCATAATGTTGGTAAATCTTGTGATGAATTACTTTCCTTGCCTTGTTGCTCTAACAATGATGCATCTACCTCCTCTAGTACTTGTGTTGTCACTAACCATGTAGAGGAAAGAAATGAGCTCAAGGCACAAGCCACTTCTTTGAAGAAAGGCTTGGAAAAGCGTCATGAAGGGAAGAGTGCACTTGACAACATGTTGAGTGCGCAACAATCCCCCAATGACAAGAGTGGACTTGGATTCAACTCCAACAACAAGAACAAGTCCAAGAGTGATAAAAAGAAGGGCCAAGTTCAAGTCAAGAATCCGGCCAAGATCATTTGCTTCAAGTGCAAGCTAGAAGGGCACCATGTTCGGGATTGTCCAATGAAGAAGAAGCCTCTTAGTGAGAAGCAACTAGGGAAGCGGCCTCTTGTTCAATCTCATGGTCCACCACGAGTTGAACAAAGGCCACCTCCTAAGAAGACTCAAGTCAATGCTCCTCAAGTTGAGGAGCCTATTAAGAAGAAAAAGAAGTGTCGATGTTGCTACCTTTGTCGTGGCAAAGGTCACTTTGCTTCTTCATGCACTAGCGGTAACCTATCCAACCCCATCTTAATTGATGATGTTTATTCTCTTGGGAAGGATAGAATTGGCAATGTGTTTGCCAAATATGTGGGGACTCAAAGTGGTGTCAAGAAAAGAACCATTTGGGTTCCCAAGCCTATTGTGACTAACCTCTTAGGACCCAACTTGGTTGGGGACCAACAAGATCAAACTTGATCAATAGGTGTTTGTGGAGGACATTGGAGACTTGGCTATTTTTGAAGAATTAAGGGATCTTCATGGTTATATTTCCTCAAGCCAAGTCATTTGGATTATATTGTTCTATCTCATATCCAATGCTCCTCCTTGCGGTAACTTGTATTTAATTCATATATACATTGAAAGTTGCTCGCTCCCTTGCATGTGTTAGTTTTGTTCCTAGCATGTGTTTGTATATGATATGCTACTTTCCTACTTGTCCTGTTATTCAAGGCTGTGTATGATAGTTGTGTATCATATATGTGTAACTTGTGTGTTGAGCTTTATTGGATCTTGTGTAGATTTCATTTGGCTCTTTGAGATATTAATGTACTATCCCATTTTGGGGGAGTGATGTGCTTTGTGCACCTCACAAACCTAAAAATGTGTGTACATGAGGCACACCACCTAGTATTGATATTTCAATATTATCTAGTTACTATGTGGTATGCCATATTCATGAGAAATTCAAATTCTACAATGTCCATTAATTTCTCTAGTTGGTTTTATTTGCCTCTTGCTTAGATAAAATAAATTATCACATTATGGGGGAGTAATAAGCTATGTGCATATTACAATCCCACAAAATGTGAACATTTGAGGTTTGCCACTTAGATTTGATATTATAAGTTATCTCATTCCTATGTGGCATGTTGGCTCGAACAAGTTCCAAATTTCATTTTGGTTATCCTTTGGCTCTTGTTTGTGTGAAGTTTGCTTGGTGTGGTTTTTCTCTAATATGCATTTCCATATATTATTTGAGAAACCATTTGTTTCACTTTATTCTAACCATGGCTTTGCCGGTTGGTTCGAATAGTTGAAACTACCAACAAACCTTTTTCAAAATATGGTGTTTTATTTCTTATCTCTTGCCATATGCTTGTTTGTTGTGAAGTTGGTCTTGAACATCATTCCTATATACCACCGAGAAATATCTCTATATACTCCTTGTCCATGACAAGTGATACTAGTAATTGTGGTGGATTTTGTAGACCATCTTCACATTGGCTCTTGCGTTGAATTGTCTTATTTATTGCCAAGTGTGTTTGTTTTTACTCCCTTTGCCTTCCTTGCCTCTTGTATGGATCCTAATTTTCAATTGGTAGTGTTTAGTGTTGTAAATGAAATATGGAAAGTAATGATCCCTTGTGCGTGCATTTTGTATTCAAATGCAAATATCAAAGATAATGCATGAATCTTGGGGGAGCATTCCTTTTTATTTCAAACACTATCCTATCTATCAATATTTGATCCTTTCAATTGACATTTGATTTCTATCGTATGTGTTTATGGAAGACAAATCCTTTTCTCTTGATGCTTTGTGCCATCATGAAAAGTGTAGAGGGTGTTTGGCTTATTTGGTGTAACCTTGCTCTCTCTTGGGAGTCTTGCTTTCTCATTTCTTGTTTTATGGTTATCCTATAGAATGAGAAAATGCTTTGAGCATGTCTCTTTCTTTTATCTTATATGCTCATTGGCCTTGCCTAGGTACCTTCAATTGGTGTTAATTGGAATTTAATATCTCCTCCATAGATATTTGTTTCAATTGATATTTATTGTGTGAGTTTTGATACCTTATTGATTTATTTTACTTTACTTGATTTCGGTCGAGTGTCATCCTTCTTTTGGTATCTTTGCTCCTAGTTGGTATCGTATTTTCAATTGGTGTCTTATCTCTCATGTGTTGTTTGATTTGATTCCTATTGATATCTCACTTCATGTGTTGATGTGTTTTGGAATCAATCATATGTTGATTTGATTTTTCCTCAATCATGTGTTGATTTGGATTTTGATATAATTTGGAAAACCTTTTTGTGTCACACTTTGGTGTGCTCTCTTCTTGGTTTACTTGGTGTTTTCGTCCAAATTGTATCTCGTTTGGGTCTTGAAAGACTTTGCATGTATATTCTCTAATATATATATTATATGGCATGTTTGTCTTTCTAGTTCCAATATATAGGGGATACTCCACCGAATCCTAAATCGGCTAAGATGTGCATGAAATTCAATTTCATATCTATATGCACATATTTATGTGGAGTGTTTCCATATGTATTGTAGTGTATCTAACTACTATGGAACCCAATGAGTTTGGGAACCATTTTGTACTTGAATTGTGTTTTAGGTACAATGGAGATGCATTGGATGCTTGCCTCATTCATAAGGAAGGTGTTCTCAACATGTGATTATCGGAGTCAAGCTTTGATGATAAACAAACTCTCATCATCTTCATCGTCAATGCATCTCGGTAACAAGTATCTATCCCATGCATACTTTTCTAGTCTCAACCTTGTGTAGGTTGCCTCTTGGCATGAAAGCTTTTATGTGCAATTGTTGTGGTTTTGGCTTATTTCCTTCACTTGGTATATCTTTGTGATATTTGTGATGGAAGTGCAAAAACCTTTTCTTCAATTGGTTTTATTTCTTTGTGATACTTGTTGCCTATCTCAAAGCATCTTCACTATCTCTTGTTCCCTTAGTGATATGTGTGATGTCTTTGATATTTTTTAAGTTCATTTATATACAATGAGATAAATTTTAGCTATGTGCTATGCTTTTAAGCAATAATCTCTTTTGTATATTTATGACTTCCCTTTTGGATACCGTGGTCTCCCATTCATCGACCATTTCATATGTGCAAGTTTCTTTGTGGACGCATATCATCAACGATTTGTCTACTTAGAAACCTATACATATGAGAGAGGTCACATTTTATTTGGTATCCTATTTCTTTCGAGCCACCTTGTTTTTCACCTATAATTCTTTGGTGGCTCCAAATTTGTCTCATGAGTGCTTGTCTTATTTTTTATTGGTATCTTTGCACACTCATGTATTTGTTGAAGATCTTTGACTTCATGCTTACCATGGTGAACATGTTGATTTTTATTGGCTAAATGCTCTCACTAGCTTTTGGCATGTTCAATTAGTTTTAGTTTCCAATTGGTATCCCTAAGCTTGTGAACATACTCTTTTAAAGATCTTCCTTTTATCTCGGTTGGGCCTATCTTACGTTGAATCTTTGAAAATTGGTATCTCCTTGTGGCTCAACCATATCTTTGGTGCAAGTGCTACGATTTGCTTTTGCTTTATGCACACTTGCACTTGTTGCGTGTTCTAGATGATTTTGGGGGAGCGAGGATTCCATATTTATGCACTCCTCATTAGTGCATGAACATTGGGGAGCTTCTCCATTTTTATTTAGAACTCTCGCCTTGGATCTTCTCGATTGTTTTTCTCCTTTGTGGAGATGTTTAGAATGATTTCATATTTTTGCAATCTTTGGATCCTCAATATAGTTTGATTTCCTCTAATTATTCGTCAATGGATATGTGCATTTGATTTCACTCATATCTTGAGTAATGCACACTTTATGGAGGAACTCATATTATATTGGCTCTCTAAATTTTTCTTCCCACTTCGTCAATTGATGCCAATGGGGGAGAAGTTTAGAGGGTTTAAGGGAATTTGGGTTTATGCTTTTGTTGCATTTGCCTTTAATGCGCTTGCATCCTTGCTTGTTTGTCTTGCAAGGATGTTTTATTCATTATATAAACCCTCTTAAAAGGGATTGTCATCAATTACCAAAATGGGGGAGATTGAAAGTGCATGGTTGCCCCCATGTGTGGTTTTGGTAATTAATGACAATCTCTATGGACTAATGTTTGTATTGAGCTATTATTGTAGGTGTGTCCATTTGCATTGCATGATCTCCATTTGTTGGAGTTAAGGCTAAGGGAAGAAAAGTATGTGTTGATCAAGGCTAAGTGCGTGTTGATCAACACTCAAGTCCAAGTGAAGATATGCCGAAGAGTGCTTCTCCCATATTGGTGTATGGGGGAGCAACATGTGAATCTTCACCAAGCGAAGCGCAATTGAGAAAGGTGGTGCGTCTTGAGGAGATGAAGATTGTCTTCTTCGACCTCAAGTGGTTTAATGCGCAAGGCAAAGTTATGATCTTGTTAGGGTTTCTATTTTACCAGTCTCATGTTGTTAGTGGAGAGACCGGGTTATAGGATAGATAGCCGTACTATCAAGAGGGGCTCTCGACCGAGTATCTTGATCGTATCGTTCGTGGAGAGCTCAAACCTTTGCATCCATGCAATCCTCTTTATTGGTTCGTATTTGTCTCTTATCGTGGTGTGGTCTTGGTGCTTGTCGTGCTTGTCATGACAAGGCTAAGTTCACCGAAAACGGTTTTCATATGCGTCCCCTATTGCATTTTCGGTATTGGAGATTTTTCCGGTTCATCCGTGCGGAAGATTTCTCTCTTCCATTTCTTTGCAAAATCTCCATTGCTTGTTTTTCATTTCCAAGGGTAGCATTTGTCGTCCTCTTTCCAACAAAATTGGTTTTACTTCATTCGGACTTCAATTGCAAAAGATACGGCATTTTCGGTTTGCGAAAAAAGAGGTTTTAACTTTCCCCATTTTTTTATAATATCTTGTTGGACTATGATGTTTCTTTGCATATTCTTGTTGTGGTCATTGTGACGAGTCCAACGAGCCCAAGATCATCGAAAACGGAGTCCGGATGCGAAAGATATGCCCGCTTTCATTTTTGGTCTTCTGCTGTTTTTCTGTGACCGGTAGTATCGTTGTACTTGCCGGTAGTACCGGCCGGACCATGGCCGGTAGTACCGGGGCCACTTCCGCTTAAGTTTTTAAGCTTCTGTTCTTTTCCGGAAGTGGCCCGGAAGTTCTTCCGGTAGTACCGGGTCAATCGGTACTACCGGTCCATTTCCCGGTAGTACCGGCCGTGCGGGTTTTCACTGCTAGCCGTTGGTGTGCTGATTTGTGTGGGGCGGTAGTACCGCCCTTTGGGCCGGTACTACCGGCCCTGCGGGTTTTTTCTGCAGTGTGCCGTTGGTGTGCTGATTTGTGTGGGGCGGTAGTACCGCCCTTTGGGCTAGTACTACCGGCCCTGCGGGAATCTGAGCCCAACGGCCAGTTTCTCAGGGCTCCTTTTTAAGGGGCCTTCTTCCCCATTGCTTGCTAATGGTTTTTGCTCTCTCTCACCTCCATTGTTGCACATCTTGAGAGCTTGATTCCTCCACTTCCCTCCAATGATTCTTTCCCATTTTTAGGAAAACAAGAGAGGAGATCTAGATCTACCATTCCACCAATCCATTCCTTCTCTAAGTGAGGGGAACCTAGTGGATCTAGACTTTGGGGTTGCTTTGTGTTCATCCTCTTTGTTGTTCCTCTTAAATCCCTCCATAGCATTAGTTGCTTTGTTGGATTTCGGAGTGAAGGATTTGACCACTTAGTGTGTTCTTGCCTTTTGCATTAGTTGCATCGGGTTGTGCTCTCCACGAAGATTCGTGGGATTGAAGTTGAGAAGCTTGTTACTCTTGGGTGCATTGTGTTTCCAAGAGCTTGTGTCTCTTGTGTGTATTGTGTACTCTAGACGGTTGGTGTGTCGCGAAGACTTCAAGTTGTGAAGCTTCGGCAAGATTTGGGAGCCCCCAATTGAGTTGTGGGTGTGTGCCCCAAGAAAGTTGTAAAGGCTCCGGTTTCCGCCTCGAAGGATACCGATAGTGGAAGGTGAACCAAACCCTTGGGTGCGGTTTATCGGAGAATAGGGTGAGGCCTTTGTGGCATTTTGAGTAGGCCTCTTGTGGCGATCTCACACCCCTCCAACGAGACGTACTCCCGTAACAAGTAGGAACTCGGCAATACATCCTCGTCTCCGCATGCCTCGGTTATTTCTATATCCGAGCTTTTACTTATGCAATTACATTGTGATAGCCTTCGTGCTTGAAGTTCTATATCTAGCTATCACCTTGTTGCTTGCCTTATTTAGCATAAGTTGTTGGTGCACATAGGTGAGCCTAGTAATTAGGTTGTTGGCTTGTTAATTTAAACATATAGTTTTATTCCGCAATTATTAAGTGTTTAACCGGAAAAGTTTTAATCTCCTATTCACCTGCCCCTCTAGGCGACATCTCGGCATAGTTTGTTCTTTCAGAAATGCCTTTATAGCACCATTTTTGAGGCATTTTGAAAAGTGCCTCTACCAAAATGCCCCCAAATATCAACCGTGGTGTAGTGGGGGTAGCGGCGAGGTGTCCGACTCGAATCCAACCTATTTTTTTTTCGAAACCAGCCTACTGTTAGTGGAAACAAAGACTCGAACCAAACGTTGTGTTGCACCAATCACACCATCATCAAAAAACCTAGGAGAGTAGCAATCTCGCCATGGCTGCGATCGGCCCCTGGGTAGGTGAACCTTCCCCGCCCCCGTCGAAGCCGGAAAACTCCGACGCCCTTCTCGTGCCTGGTTCCTCTGAAGATTCCTCCCCTGCCCCAACGGTGGCAGAATCGCCCGCCTGGGTTCCACCTCCGATGCCAGCTGAGCCTCCCTGGTAAGAAGAATCCATGTGTCGTTTAATTCCTCATCCCGAGCAGATCCTTCACTATGTAGCTGGTGTCACCGTTAGCAGGTCATCTGATGCATGCCCCTTGACACTCCGGACCTTATGTTAATCAATATACACCTATCTAGTAATTATATTAGATCTGAGACTATCGATTATATAGTATAGATATGCCATATTCTACTGAATGGGTACTTATCTAACATATCGTAGAGTTCAATTTTTATCTCAAGAGTGTTGATTAATAATTAAATTGCATAAAACACCAGACTATAGTAGCAGCAAGCACCACCATAAACTGGCATCAACTGTGGAGTTGGAGTGTTGTTGCTCTGTGCACCATCTGATCTTAGAGAAATTATTTCGGAGTTGTGCAGTGAATTCATCATAGGGTTTAATTCTATAAACCTGTATCTTGTAATCTCATCATGCCACTGCAGTTTTATAACATTTGATCATATCGCTTCTGCTGCATGTTGTATAATTATGCAAACGGCAAAATGGTTTTGTATTTGCCACCACAATATTTATTGTTACTTCTTACCTCATCTTAAGTTCCTTTTAAAATGGTAACTGTTGCAAACTATTTCCACATAAAGCCCTAACTCCCAATCCGTATCTGGCATTGACTTGCGGGAGCAGTAGCATGGTTTCTAGCCATCAGTGCTGTCAAATCTAACTCCTATGTTATGTCCTAAAATAAAAGATGGTGCAAGGTGCTGTTTTTGCTAGAACTAATGTTATAATGCGAGTGTTCGATGCAATTTGTACTGATTTTTTAATTTTAGTTACTGTGCCTGCCGATGTTGATAGTTACGTAATAGTAGTGTTGTTTGATGCCTTGCTGTAGCTAGCTACCTAATTCTGTTAGGTGCTTCGATTTGACATTGTTCTGTTCTTTTTTTGGTTGCAGGGCCAAGGATCCTAGGTACATGAAAGAGCATGGTGGTCCCGCGCTTGGGCCTAACCCAAAAGTTCAACGTCAGCAGTCCATGAGAACTGCAAAGATAGCCTTGGATTACTACAACAAAAAGAACAAGGTGAGATCTATAAATTTATCCACCTGTTGTAGCCACACTATCTCACCTGGGATTGTAAGTCTAATTGTCATGGCCTGTATTCATTTCTTCTGCCCAGATCAAGCTTGAACTCCTGGAGGTCGGTCCTGTCGTCTGCGTGCCTTCTTCATTTTATCCTTACAAGCATATGAACTTCACTGCAAGATCTAGCGAGGGTTCACGGGAACAGCTATTCTTTGCCGAGCTGCAGTTGTGTTCCAGAAGGCAGAATCCAAGTGGTCACTCTGTCCTCTGCTGTGAGCCATTGGGCTCTGACTCTACTGGTAACTTTTCTGCCTTAAACATTGTCGAAGATCAACCATTTATTCCATGGAAGAGTGTATGTCTCCTCTGAAGCACCTTGCAACTTGAAAGTAGTAACTTAGTCTAAAATGAACATGGGTGCAATCCCAAATAACACGGGTTTACTAGGATACAAGTCATAATGTAGTCTAAAAATGATGAATGGAGACTTGATTATGTGAAAGATTAACCAGTTATGGTATTTTACACACTATTGGAACTTTTTGACTTCTTATCTGGTCTAAGCAGTTATGACATGTGCACCTTTAGGTGATGATCGATGGTACACTAGTGGCTGGTTTCTGATTTGCTCCTTCCATGTTAGCGAAAGATGCCAACTGGGGCTACTCCCCTTTCCATTAAACACTTAACGGAAATACAAAGTCTTTTTTATTACAAGCACCAAGAGGGGACAAGGAAAGAGAGTAGACAGGAGGAGGAAAACAAAATGGTAGGAAAACCCGCTGCACGCTCTCGGCATCAAGAAACATGCTACGGGGCAAAAAACCTACCCCCTAAACTACAACAAAACCAAAAAAGTCTGTAGTCACAACACACCACCACCAACAAGTTTAAAATGACCACAAGGATGCACATATGGACCCGCTGATCAAGCCGTCGATCCATCCGTAAGAGCCACCAAGGTTCGAGCAGATTGCCTCCCCTGCACTTGTAACTGCGCCGCCAGCTGTGAAGCCCTAGCCATGAGCTGGTCTGCACCTCCTTTGATCCTATCACGATCTTCGCCAGAGTATAAACCTGCCCAAAAACGTAGAAAAGCACACATGGAGAAAATAGTCACAATAGGAGACCTCATCACTTTTTTTTTCAAACGTAATACCATTCCTGATGTTCCATATTGCCCAACAAGTTGCAGCAATAAGCAACATGTGAAACTTACTTCCTCGAGCAAAGAATCTATGAAACCAGGAAACACATTGCCAAAGAGATGTAGGACAAGTCCCAGTGCCCAGAACTGAACCAATTGTTCCCCACACCACCTTAGCATTCGAACATCCAAAGAAAAGATGATTAGCAGTTTCCAGTTGATCACAAAAAGAACAAGCAGGGTTCCCAGGCCAATTTCGTTTTTTAAGATTATCTCTAGTTAGCACCGCATTCCGGAATAACTGCCAGAGGAAAATTTTAATTTTCAAAGGAAGTTTTGCTTTCCATATCCAATTATTGTGAGAACCAGACAGCTCCCTCTCCAAGAAATGATAAACTGATTTTGTAGTAAACCGGTTATTAGGGGATAAAGACCACACAACCTTATCATCTTCAGTCCCTATAGCATTCCGAGCACAGTNCTGAAAATTAGCGGAAACGCCACCCCTGGGTAATAGGGGTTTCCTATATGCGTACATGATAGTACAAATCGCGGGCGTGCCATCTTGCTAATTAAAACAAGAAATAAAATAAGGGTCATTTAACAGATTGCCACTAGAGGCTTGGTAGTACTCAGTTTTGCCACTAATTTCAAATGGCTTACAGTTTTGCCACTACTTCAGTTGTAGCTGCTATGGCGAGGCCAAACGGCCAGTCTGAAGCGGATTCCATCTGTTAGGCGTTAGTGGACTTGGTCCGCGTCTTACAGGTGGGACCAGTTTACTTCTTACAGGTGGGACCGGGCAAGGCGCTAGTGGACTTGGTCCGCATTTTACAGGTGGGACCAGGTAACCTCTTACATGTGGGACCGGCGACGGCGCGAAATAACGGCCACCACCTGACCTAACCATGCACGACACCTGCTCTCGAACGGCCACCTGCGCCGCCGCCACCACCTCCGCGGCCGCCACCTGCGCTGCCGCGTCCGTCCCGCGTATAGAGCCAACACCTCCACCGCAACGTGCTCCAGCGTGCCGTGCTCCGCCGTCACCTGCTCCACCGCCACCAGCTTGTCCTGCTGCGCCCACCAGCTGCTCGACCCGCGGCGAGGCTCCTTCCGTGCGCCTGGCGGGAGCGCTGGGGTTGGCGAGGCAGAGGAAGTAAGAGGGTGAACTCCAGGGCGAAATGGCGAGCGGATGCGACCGTGGAGTAGCTGGCGAGGCAATCGTCGGGCCGGACACCCGCCGCATCCACGACTGGGTTCCCGAGGGGTAAGTTGGAGCTCACCTCTGCATTTGAACATTCGATTAGACATGAGACGCACTCGGTTTATGTTGATTTTGCAATTGGCGTGCTGAATTCGCATTTCGTGGTGTGCTGAATTCATCTCTATTTTTCTGGTTAGGATGGAATTGCGGTTTGCTTTCTTGCTGAATATTAGAAGGGACCGGTACGTCGTCGATGCAGAGAATAACAAGAAATTCACGGGAGGTTTCGATTATCCTTTGCCAGTGGATTGCAATTGGAGTTTTAGACAATTTGGGGAGGTAATTTGCAGTCCATATCCTTGGGGTTTGCATGATGAAGTGGAATTCAAATACTACGATGGGGGAAACAGATGGGTGGCAGTTACAAATGATGAAGAACTCGCTACCATGTTTGCTAAGCATAAGGAGAAGGAGAAATTTCATGTGAGACTACAAAATGATGTGGTTGTGCCGGCAATTGGACCTAGTATGGCGGATGCATCTTCTCGGGCTGCATCATGTCGTGGTGCTCGCAGTTCTAGCCAGAGAAGTTCAGGCAGTGCACGAGGACGTGGTGCCTCGAGCGGCGTGGGCAGCAGCAGCAGAAGAAGGGTCCCCGTTGAAGTGGAGGAGCCTTCCAGTTATGCGGATGAAGAAGAAAGGCTATATCCTGATGTTCTTCGGAATTTACGACGAGCATCTCGGGCTGGAAACAATGAGGCGGATGCGGTGGTTGTAGATGAAGACAACGAAGCTTTGAGTGATGTCGAAGACGATGTTCCACCTGTTGAATGGGACCGTGAGAACCCATTGATGGAACAAGGTTCCATTTATTCATCAATGAATGAGTGTAGAAATGCACTTGTGACGTACTGCATCAAGGCAGAACGCTATTTCAAAGTTGACAAGAGCGATAAAGTTCGTTACAGAGTGCATTGTCCGACTGAGGGTTGTCAATGGAGGATGCATGCATCTAAAATGCGAAAGAGCACAAATATTCAGGTGAAGGTGAACCCATTTAGCCACACGTGCAAGGAATCAACACTTAGGAAGGAAACAATCAGTAGAGCCAAGTCAAGATGGGTGGCTGAAGAAGTAAAGAAGTGGGTGACAGAAGACAATCAAATTGGTACAAAGGAATTGATGAAGAAAATCAAAGAGAAGTTCAAGATTGATTTACCATACATGAGGGTGTTCAATGGTAGAAATCAAGCTTTGGATTCTATTTACGGTGACTGGCAGGAAAGTTTTGAATTATTGTATTCATTCAAAGCTGAAGTGGAGAGGACCAGCCCAGGTAGTATTGTAGAAATTGACCACCACACGGTGGAGTACAAAATAAAGGGAGTGACAAGGACCAAGGAATGCTTTAGCAGGGTTTTTGTCTGCTTTGAGGCTTGTTGCCAGGGTTTTTTGGTAGGCTGCAGGCCGTATTTGGCTGTTGATGCTACTTTTCTGACAGGGAGGTTTAAAGGACAATTAGTGGCAACTTGTGCAGTTGATGCACATAATTTTGTATTTCCAGTTGCGTATGGTGTGCTGGAGACAGAGTCTGAGGAGAGCTGGACTTGGTTTTTCCAGAATCTGCACCGGGCTATTGGACATCCCAATGGGTATCCCAATGGGTTGGTAATTCATACAGATGCCTGCAAGGGTTTAGAAGTGGCCGTGGACAATGTGTTCCCTGGAGTAGAGCATAGGGAGTGCATGCGTCATCTTGCTGCAAATTTTGCGAAGAAATTCAAAGGAAAAGTGTATAGCGACAATTTATGGCCAGCAGCTTTGACTTGCAGTGTCAAGAAGCACAACTATCACATGAGGCAGTTATACAAGAATGAGAAAGTGAAGGAATACTTGGAAACACACCACTCCAAGTTATGGGCCAGAAGCCAATTCAGTGAACTAAGCAAAGTTGACTATGTGCACAATAATCTTGCAGAGTCTTTCAACTCAACCATCCGAAAACTAAAGGGTCTCTATATGGTGGATTTGCTGGACAAGATAAGAATAGAGTACATGGAAAAGTTTCATTTCCGTGCAAATATAGCCGCGGCAAAATTCATGGGCCACATTGTCATCCCTGCCGTGTTGAATGAATTGAAGCAAAAAACTGAAGGCTTGGACATGAGCATGAAACTTTGCTCGGCTACCAAAGCAGAGGTAGCATTTATGGATAAAGAGAAGAGGGAATGGAAATATCCAGTGGATTTAGAATCTAGAACTTGCAGTTGTAGGCAATGGCAGATAACTGGGTTGCCATGCATTCATGCATTGTTTTTCATCACCACTCTGTCAGGTCCAGCAGGGAACATACAGCAATATGTGCATGAGTACTACTCTGTTGCAAGGTTCAAAGACACATATGCAGTTCCTTTACCTACTTTGGAGGGAAAACATCAATGGGATGTAGTGAACCCTGGATTCAAGCTCCGTGCTCCAGTTCTGAAGAGAGCAAAAGGTAGACCGAGGAAGAGTCGAATAAGAGCTCGCAGCGAAGGAGCTGGACTTGGAGCGAGGAAGCGTAAGTGCAACAGGTGTGGTGGGTCTGGTCATTTCGGTAGGTATTGTGATCACGCAGTAGATCCAGCGTTCGGAGAGCGTTTGGATGAAACTGATGATGATGAGCAGCAGGTTGGAACAGAGCAAGAGCATGAGCATGATGATGATGATGATGATGATGATGATGATGATGATGATGATGATGAGCAGCCGGTTGGAACAGAGCATGACAATGTGGCTCCAAATGATGATGACAATGTGGCTCCAACTGATGGTGATCAAAATGGTCCATCTGATTTTGCTTATGAGGCTCCATATGAAGGTTCAAATGATTTCCCTTTTGATCAAATGGACCATGATCATCAAAATGAGGCTCCAACTGATGTTGACAATGAGGCTCCAACTGATGGTGACATTGTGGCTCCAAATGATGATGACAATGAGGCTCCAACTGATGGTGACAATGTGGCTCCAAATGATGGTTCACAACATTCTGTGATTGTGAGTTCTGCCAGGTATGTCAATCTTGCCAACACTAGTACATTTATCACTTGAAAATTTTCTCACTGCCCTTTTTGTCTTGTACAGCTCTGTGGTTGCTTCAAAGAAGACTGCCAAAAGGAGAAGAGAAGAAGCAATGACCACAAGGATCACAAGGAGCACAGTGGCAAGAAGCATAAGAATCACAAGGAGCATAGCAGCAAAGAAGCCTCGACGCGGTGTAGATTGAGTTGGAACCAAGAATAATTTATGAAACATTATGAATGATGTTGTATTATGTTGAATGACCTATGGTACAACTATGTTTGGATGATTTTTTTTGAACTGATGTTTGGATGATTTTAATAGAAAATCATATGTTTCCTTCTGTCATATGGTTGAACCATGTCTCGCAGACCAACCTATCCGAGCGCAGAAACCATCGCTGTTCTGATTGGTTGTCTCGCGGACCAACCAATCAGAGCACTGAACGAGTGTCTCGCGGATCGCTGTGGCTGACCCGAGCGCACCCGTCCGATGCAAAGAGTAGCCAATCAGGAAGCAGAACCAGCGTCGCGCGGATCGCGCATGCCTGCCCCCACATCTGACGGGTGGTGTTTGGCGCTTGGTAGGATCCGACGGCGGACATTCGACGCTAGGGTTTGGAGCATTCCTGCGGGGTTTTGAGCCAGTCAACGGGGTTATTAGGGTTTGACCAGATTTCAAAAAATCATAACTAAATTACAAAAAATCGAAAAAATACAAACTCAATGGGGTTCGTCCATTTAGGAGACCTAGTTACCATAAAAAAATATAAACTCGGTATAGGGGCGTTTTTTTTGAAAAATCACTTTTTGAAGTGATCTGTCGAAATCAAGTTCAAATGTTTTTAAAAAATTCAAAAATAAATCAAAATGTTGAAATTCTTGCGCACATAGCCGTCATATGTGACAAGGTTATGAGAAAAAAATATAAACTTGGTGTAGGTCATTTTCATGAAAAAAGGCTTCACACAAATGAGCTATCACCTATGAACATGTTCAGAGTTCGTAGAATAGGGAGAGAGGGTTTAGGGTTTGAAAACAATCAAAATAATTCAAAAAAAATCAGAAAAATCTCCAAAGCTTCATTTTGTAGTAAATAAGAAGGATCCAGGCTTAGTTTTTCATTTTCATGTTTTAAACTTGTTTAAATGTTGGTCAACCCTACGGTTTGACCCAAATTCAAATATTCATAGGATATTCAAAAACATCAGAAAAATGCAAACTCTGCACACATAGTCTTCTGATGTCATATACTAACCATTTCAGTTGATAAAGAAAGTATAAGTACATTCAACCAAACAATTCATGTACATGGTGGTGATTTCTCACTTCTGTCAAATGAAGTCCAAGTTTTCCAACATGAAATCTTGGGAAACCTCCCCAAAGCTTCATTTTGTAGTGAATAAGAAGGATCCAGGCTTAGTTTTTCATTTTCATGTTTTAAACTTGTTTAAATGTTGGTCAACCCTACTGTTTGACCCAAATTCAAATATTCATAGGATATTCAAAAAACATCAGAAAAATGCAAACTCTGCACACATAGTCTTCTGATGTCGTATACTAACCATTTCAGTTGATAAAGAAAGTATAAGTACATTCAACCAAACAATTTATGTACATGGTGGTGATTTCTCACTTCTGCCAAATGAAGTCCAAGTTTTCCAACATGAAATCTTGGGAAACCTCCCCAAAGCTTCATTTTGTAGTGAATAAGAAGGATCCAGGCTTAGTTTTTCATTTTCATGTTTTAAACTTGTTTAAATGTTGGTCAACCCTACGGTTTGACCCAAATTCAAATATTCATAGGATATTCAAAAAACATCAGAAAAATGCAAAATCTGCACACATAGTCTTCTGATGTCATATACTAACCATTTCAGTTGATAAAGAAAGTATAAGTACATTCAACCAAACAATTCATTTACATGGTGGTGATTTCTCACTTCTGCCGTATAAGTCAAAGGGTGAAGAGATGTTGTACATTTATAGATTAATAAAATGACTTGATATTGGTCAAGAACACTATATTAGTGCACTAGATGTTAATCCTAGAGTTTGAGGTCATTTAGAGAAGGTCAAAAAATTGGTCGGATTAGAAATGGGGCTGTTTGGGCTACCTTTCGGGCGCTTTTCTAGCTCATTTTGTAGAGCCGATTGGTTGTTGGAGATGTTACCCTACCAAAAGGGCTAGGATTGTTTCCAACACGAGCATAACAACTTAGAAATGACTTGGATGTCACACAAGTTTCAAACTTTTGAAGAAATTCAAAGTACGTTCAAATTCAAATTACAAATTTCTTCGCGTCAATTTCTTATTTAGGCAAGGTGGAGATGAGGTGGTTTTAAAACTTTGAAAATGAAAAAAGTCAAAAACTCACCGAAGAATAGGAAATTTACATTCTGAATTCAAATAACAGATTCCCATATTACAAAAACCATCTTCTGCGATTCTTCTCCACATTATATAGGTCGAATAAACATCGTAGCATCTGATAAAACCGTAGCATCTGATCGAGGTTTGCATCCATGTACTCGATCTGCACCGTTCGTTACGATCAAACGATTGAAAATGACGCTGTGCATGCAATAACGGCCACTGACTACTGGGCCCCGTTCACCAGCCCGATGCATGCAGAACTCGACGTAGACCTGCATGCCTAGTTTTTCCAGAGTAGACCTCGACGTAGACCTCGACGTTCACCAGCGCTATTTGCAGCGACGCAGCTGGCCTGCACCACGCCTCGTTTTTCAAGATGACACCATGTCGCGTCGCACCATGCAGGCTTTGGCGTGGAACTATGGGCTGGTTTAAATGCACGCAGCTACGCAGACTTTGGCGTGAGACTTTGGATTTCATCAGGGTTTAAATGCACGCAGGGCACCGTCGCATCATATATTTACGCAGGGCACCGCTTTGACCGCCTAATGCGCGCACGTACTGCTACCTGTCCTACGCCTAATGCATCGATTCTCCACGTTGCTTCTTCATCTATCTTCTTACGTTTTCACACAGTGGCTTTCATCTACCCCGATTAATTCACACGTCGTCGGGTCTTTAAATACTTCCTTTGCCTCCTCTTCCCTCTTCTCATCCCTCTCCAGCCCCTTTGCCTCTACAATGTCGAAGCTCTCTCTCCCTTCCAGCCCCGAGTCCGTCAGCGACGAAGACAACCAGCCGAAGGCTCGGCCCTGGTGGGAGCCGGAGGCGCTGGGCATCGATCCCTCTGCCAAGCGGAAGCGCAAGGCCAAGGTGCTGCACGAGTCAGCCTACTTCTTCCACCGCCCCGACCCCGACCGCGTCGACAACCGCTCCGATGAGGAGATGAACGTTTCCGACGAGGAGAAGGTGGAGGAGAAGGAGTTGGCGAGGTAGGAGGAGGCGAGGGAGAAGGCGGAGGAGAAGGCTCTCTGGCGGCGCATCAAGAAGAGCCGTGACAGGGAAGACGACAGGATGCGCGAGGCCAATCGCCGGGCCTTGCAGAAGCAGGAGATGGCGGCCAGGGCGGCGGCGTGGAACTGGTGGAAGAAGTAGGCCAACCGCCGGCGGCTAGGCGGCGGTTAGGTTAGGGCCCTCTATATTTAGGGCCCTATTGCATTTTTTTGTTTAATATATGTAATCCGCGTCGGGCCCCTCTATCTATATGTAAAAGGGGCCAATGTTTAATATATATGTATATGTTCCCGTCCGTGCTAATATAATATAAAGAGTTATTATAAAAGGGTATGTGTACAACAATTTCTAGGGAAAACAATGTGTTGAAAAAATCTAACTATGAGTAAACTATAATCTAACTGTGTGCATGCAAACATGCGTGTCCAAAAATTAAGTACAAAACCCAAAGGAAAACCACTCTCACGTGTGTCCAAAACATTCAGTACAAAATGCGTTTTTAAACTCTAAACCAAGTAAAGAACTCACTATGTATAGTCTCCTTCCTTTGCCATGTCAAAGTCCTTCCATCAGCCCTAACGGTCACTAGCGCAGCACTATACTCCCCAAAACCACGGGGTCTTGGGTTCGATTCCCAGCCAAACCCCATTTTTGTTCATTTTACACCTTTTTTTTCCGGCACAACCCACCCTTCTAATTTGCCCACCCCGAATGGGCCTAATTGGATAGAGTTGGCCCAATAGAAAGTTTTTTTTACAGAAAGGCAGAGCATTTAACAGAATTTCACTGATGAAAGTTTCTGAATTTCCCATTTCTTCTACATTGTTCACACAATTTCAAGCATACAAATCCCTCCCAAATTCATTCCTTTCCATACAATTTCATAAAAACACCGAGTGCGATCACTATACCCACAAATGCCCAAATGTAATTGCAAAACCAATTGCAAATGGGTTTTTGTGCTCGCTGTTCGAGCATCCTAACCTTCTGGTTCAACCTCCTAAGCTCAACAGCTACCTCTATTGATTCAATGTGTGCTCCGCCCTGCATCTCCTCTTCCGGAGCTCGCGCTGCGGCCGCTGCCGTCTGTGGCAGGATGGGAAGCCATTCCTCGCGCTCCTCTAGCAGTTCATTCATCAGTCTCTCGGCCAGAACATCGACCCAAAGGAAGAAATGCTTTACCTGCATGAAAGCCAAACAGATCAACCGTATTGCTCAATGATCCCGACCACGAAAAGAGTCAAATTGCCCCGATTCTTACCCCTTGTTCTTGCACACATAGAACGGTCGATTTGGGTTCTTCAGTGTCCCCGAAATCTTCCGAACAACCTCCCGCCTGCACCGCGGACAGAGCAACACCGGCATCTCCATGCCCGCCGGAATCTCGATCCGCGAGATGGCGCGGGAGCTCGAAGAAGACATGGAGATCGATTGGCGGCCGCCCGCAGCCAATCTGGATCTCAACGCCTCCGCACACGTCCCCTCTAGCTGCAGTAGACGGCCGCGCCCTCCACAGCAATCTTCCCGCCGCCGGTGATGAAGGGGATCTCGACGCCGCCCTCTCGGCCGCCCGCTCCCGGCTCCTAGTTACCAACAGGGGTCGCCGTCTACCTCTGCACGTGTCCGCCTCCAACCCCGTCGCACGCTCGGCTGATTGCTGCTCACCGCTGCGACATCTGGTGGAGCCTTCCGCCGGGATTTTATCGCACACCCGCGGCCAGCAACGGCGACTTACTGCTGGGTCCCACAAGCAACGGTTATCTACTGGGTCCCACAAGCATCGGCCAGCAACGGTCTGATTGTGTAACGCGTCTGGTCCCACCTGTAAGGGCCGAGTCAAACACGCTGACCTGACGGAGATGGCCTCCGCCTGGTCCACCTGTAAGGGCCGAGTCAACACGCTGACCTGACGGAGATGCCTCCTGGTCCACCTGTAAGGGCCGAGTCAAACACGCTGACCTGCGGAGATGGCGCAAATTGACGGAACGAGTCCTTGCGCACATACTAGGGGCAAAACTGAGGACGATTCCAAGCTAGGGGCAAAACTGAGTACATGGACAGAACTGATGGCAAACGGATAATTTACCCATAAAATAAATGGAGACAAAAAGACAAAGCACCATATATGGGAACACTGCATTTTATTCATATCATTACATTGTACAAATACAAATTATGTATTCCCATAAAAACTATATATTTTGCCTTCTGCGTCGCGCTCATGGAGTATCCGACTTAGGAGATTGCGTAGTTCACTGATTCCCGTCGCTTTTATAAGCGTCCGGTTAATTACATCCGCAGGGTCAAGCCTACGGAATACCTCCGATTAAGTTGCGCTGATGGTCATCGTCATGTTTGGATTGCTCATCCATATGCATTGTGATATTTGTGAATATAATGTGCGGGTGGCTTTGTTTCGCCGATACCCGGTCACGTGTACTATCGCCATGTTGGTATGACCAACAGGATAATGTCGATGAAGAGGATGACTTTCGCCTCGTTGGTGCCCAGTCATGTAACGTCCTAAATTCATCAAACGCGTACATGTATGTTGCTATCGCCTCGTCGGTACCCAGCAAAGATGTGTCCGTACCCGTCGGTTTTAGACATGTAGATAAAGTAGTGACCCGGCTTCGTCGGCACTTGGCCATGGTTTCGTCTAGCCGCGTCGGCACTAGACGGATGGTGGAAATAATGTGAAGATGGCCTTTTTCTCAATCAACACTCGGCCAAGATGTCAATGTAGGAAATATCACATATGCATGTTGGATCATGCTTTTCAGATATATTAATCTTGCATCCTTGTAGGAGCAAGATCAATGTTGTGTATATGATCTTCGCCTCCTCGTAAGGGGCGGTGTAGAGGTGAATATGATTAATCATGCCACCTTGTGAGGAGCAAGATTAATCTCGATGATCTGACTTCTTCGTATTTGGCCGTAGCCGCTTACGCTCGTCATAGTTTGAACGGAGCCACGGCTGACCACTCTTGTAGGTAGTCTCGCGCTCATGTATATTATAGACGGTTTCATCTCATCGGGAAGCTTTGATTTTAGCCTCTCTTCGACGGTGAAATTTATCGTTGTGCGGATGTTGCTTTCGACAGTTAGCCCTTTCCCAGATCGATCGGCAATGATGAACATGTGTATGCCATAGAATAGTTCTTTCATAAAAAAAGATCAAGAAGTCAAAATCTGATGATGTTACTTACCGATGAAGAAGCGCCTCGCATGTCGCGCCGTGGCCGACATCGAAACACCACGTGAATATGAGCAACTTCTTATTTGATTGGACGATCTCGCTCAAGATGTCGTCTTTGACGAATCAACTCAAGCTCAATCGGTGTGACGTTCGTCGTTCCGCGATCGCCCTCTGTCTTGCAGCGATTTAGGCGCAGAATCGAGAAGTCTGTGCGTGTTTACTTTTGACGGCAAGAGGTTTTCGGCGTGCTTGTGCCTCAACTCTCTCGTCTCGTGTGCGTGTTTTATAAGAAAGAGATTGTGTGTCGCCGATATAGATGAAACAATCGGACGATGCACTTTTGTGAGGATTCTTATGTACTCCGCATGGTTGACGTTGATGAGGCGGTCGTTACCATGGTTGTATGTTGCACATGGGCGACGTTGATGAGGCGGTCGTCACCATAGTTGTAAAGAGGGATGATTGCTTCCGCATGGCCGACGTTGATGAGGCGGTCGTGCCATGGCTATAAAAATCTGGTGTTGCTTCCGCATGGCCGACGTTGATGAGGCGGTCGACACCATGGTTGTAAAGATCCATGCATAACCGGCGTTGATGAGGCGGCCGTGGCATGGTTGTAAAGATCCATACATAGCCGACATTGATGAGGCAGCCATGTCATGGTTGTAAAGATTTACGGCCACGTCTAGCACCCTTGGGTGATCTAGAGCAAGCATGTTGAGATTTTCTTTTTCCATCAAACCATGATCGATGTTGAGATTTTCTTTTACCATGGTGGGGGATTGTTGGATTTTTACTAGTTTACTAGTGGGCCTTTGGTCCAAAGCCCAACTTAAAATCCTGAAATTCTCATTGGCCCATTCATGCTAGCAAGTGGTGGAACGTAACTACAAGTTTAGTCCCATACTGCTAGTTGGATGAGAGTTGCACCAGCTTATAAGGTGAGCTGTACTAGCACTTGTATAAGCACAGAAAAGAGAGAGAATAAGAGAATGCCACACGCGCGCTCCTCCTCCGCCGCCCGCCTCGACTCGTCACGACGCGCCGCGGGTTGCGGGAATGAGCCGATGGCTATCTTTTTGCTGTTCGGGAAAATTAATGAGTCAATTAATTAGTAATTAACGGACGCGTTAATCACTCAGCCGTTTCCGATTCTTTTGGGTCGTGGGGCTGTTACCGACTCGAACGTGGGGCTGCGCTCACGTTCTACCCGACTCGCACTACATATACAGGCTGAGCTAACCCTAGCCGTGTGTGCGAACACATGGTCTCTCGTCGTTCCAGTTCCAGAACCTTGCGCCGCCGTTTTCCAAGTCTTCTCCATCCCGTCTTCCGGCGTACACCGCTAGGTGGGACAGTAGGCCTCCGAAACCCCGCCTCTCGTGATCCTGTACGGGAGAGGGGCGATCAGGTTTTTGGGGAGCGCACTCGCGCGACTACTGGCAGCGATTACTTCCCCAACGACGACTTCTTCCCCGACATCGGCAACCTCTTCATCGACAACATGAGCGACAATGGGGATGGCAGCGGTTCCACTCCCGCTGCGATGTACGTGTTTTTGTCCTTTCTGTTTCAGATCTTATTACAGTTTCTATTCGTAGTAATGGCTGTAGATTTGATCTCTATGTCTACTGTATTAGTAGATCACATGCTTAGTTTAATATTTGTTCCAGTCATGAATTGTTTCCTATTTTTATGGATTAAATCATATGCTAAATTGCTAATATATTCAACAGCTTCCGCATGGCCGACGTTGATGAGGCGGTCGACACCATGGTTGTAAAGATCCATGCATAACCGGCGTTGATGAGGCGGCCGTGGCATGGTTGTAAAGATCCATACATAGCCGACATTGATGAGGCAGCCATGTCATGGTTGTAAAGATTTACGGCCACGTCTAGCACCCTTGGGTGATCTAGAGCAAGCATGTTGAGATTTTCTTTTTCCATCAAACCATGATCGATGATGAGATCCGATCTTATAACATCTTACCATGGAGACGTGACATGAGATGAAGCGGCATGCCGGCGAAGCGCGGCCGCCGACGAGTGAGCTCCCTGTACGAATCTAACTCCGGCGAGATGAGCGTGGTATGGCTTTGGTTTGGGTGTGCGCAAGGAGTAAGGCGGCGATCCGATCTCGCTTACTCCTACGCGTATCTTGAGAGGCTAGGATGCTAGGTATTTGATCGTGCTCTGATATCGCCCGGCCTCCGTCTGGAGCACCGCAGCCTGGCGGCCGTGCGGACGTGTCCGTGCTTGCTCAGCTATGGCCGGCGTCCGTGTGGAGCGCCGCAGCCTGGCGGCCGTGCGTGCGCGTGTGTGCCTCCCTTCCTTTCGTAAGATGAATTGATGGCTTTATATAGACAGTAGCTAGGGCAGCATATGGGTGCAAGGGTTTGCTGCCGCGCCGCTCGCAAGCCGTTGAGCAGCTGTAGATTTTCACGTATCTGCCTTATCACTTTCCAAGAACCCGGTTGGCTAGCTTGGCGTGCGATACTAGCTGTACCTGTACATGCTGATCCTCTCGTTGGATAAGAACGATAGCTAACTAATTTAAGCTCTAGAAGGTATCCATCCGGCCATGCATGCATCGGCCACCAAGACGTGGGGCTGCATTTTCTCAAGCCCACTTAAACTATGAGATTAATTAGCACAAACACTTGCACACGTTGTTGCAGAGGCTGGGTGTAATTGGTATCATCGCGATATTAATATATGCTATTTATCAAAAAAAAATTTAGCACAAACACTTAAGAGATGCTTTGGTACGTGGGCTTTATCAAACCAGCCTCATATTAAGAAATTAACCAAATCTCTTTTTAGAAAATCGTGCACGTAAGAATTTTCTTACCCACCAAGTGCAAATATTATTTTTTATATATTTATTTATGTCCCTAGTGCATGACACGTGAAACTGATATAACGTGACAAAATATCGTCAAACAAATACCCCCCGCCAAGTTTCTGTGGCGCATCTAGACGCATGCGCCACAGAAAGACATATTTCTGTGGCGCATGCCAAGTGGTGCGCCACAAAAAAACAATTTAGTGGCGCATGGAATAATGGTGCGCCACAAATAGCATTCCACCTATAGCTAGTTTCCTAGTAGTGGGCTAGATATCTGATAATTTTGCATCAAAGTGATCAATTTTCAGAGAAAAGATAAAAGATCAAGAAATGCTCTTGAACTATAGAAATATGTATATTTCATGTTTCCGCTGCAATAGAGTTGATGATAATGTTATTTTCTGAACAAAGTTCTTTATTGCGATAGAAATATTATCATCATACTGTTTATAAGTTTTGTGCATTAATTCTACTTCTGCCCAACGGTGATGTAGAATTAGTGTAGAAAAATGATGGTTCATTCTAATTCTGCCCAACGGTGATTTAGAATATAAAAGAAAGTTTTAATGTGTATATTTTTAACCAGAACCACGTAGGGTTATTTTTATGCTCATTATTGTTTATTATCATTATTGAATGTTTTCTCAGACAAAGATTCTCATGCTTTCATTCGTGAAAGCAAAAAGATGGGTACTTCATTACTTGTGACCCGAAAGATGACCAAGTAAGGTCATAAAGTAAGAGAGTATGTTCTCTCTAAAGAATGACTGCAAAAAGAAAAGGAATTCTTGGATGTTAATCCAAGAATACAAATAGATCATCGAGATTCTTGTTTGACAAATGTCTTTCATGTACTCTCCATGAAGAAAACAAAGAAACCATTCAGAGCTTTGTTTAACGAATTTCTTTCATGTACTTCATATGAAGACATTTTTTAAATGAGCAACATGAATACTTAATTTGACCAACGTTGGATTAAGCATGTGTATAAAAGAATGTTCAGATTTATTTCTGAATTTGATGATTCAATATGCAGTCTAAAGAGCCAATTGTGGCATCTATGTCTCTTCATTACCCGCATGACGGGAAAAGACGATAATACCCGCATGACGGGAAAAGACGATAATACCCGCATGACGGGAAAAGACGATAATAATACCCACGTGGTGGGAAAAGTCTGGGAAAGTACCCGCATGGCGGGAGAAAATTTTGACAAAGGACTTATCCTGTATGACAGGAGAAAGATGTGACGACTCATGTGTTTTTATATCGATTGCACATTTTATGTGTCATAGTTATAAAACACTTAATGGGTCAAAAGTGAATAAAGTTACAAATGAACCTCAAGCTAAGAATGGTATGCAAGTGTGACTTACAAAAAGTATCATTGAGAAAGAACTCTTGTGAGTTCTGAAAAGGAATAAAGAAAAAGTACTCCCATACGTTAAAAAGACAACTTCATTTTGAATGAAGTAGATCAAAGATAACTTCATTTTGAATGAAGCAGATAATCAAAAGTTTCGAAATTGTGGCAAAAGGTTCTTGCCACATTTCGAGTGGGAGATAGAGAGTGTTACAAAATAGACTCCCCTATACCTCAGATAATGTGATGCATATTATGTATCTAGGTGATCTATGATGAATTGTGATTGTCTGGGGGAGTACGACGATCACAATAATGATACCCCTAAAGTAAAAAGATAGATGTATTCTTGGATATTTTACAGCTCCGAAAGGAGACTAAGGACGGTACTCAAAGTGCCATAAAGAAGACAGATTGACAGAATAAACCCAAATAAAAGGGATTAAGGATACACCATTTTGGAGAAAATGGAGTAATCTGGGGGAGCATGGTATGAACATACCTAAGGCTCGAATAGTTTTTATCTGGGGGAGCTTGTTGCTTCATAAAAGAGATGGACTAGTAAACATGGATCTTGTGTTTTAGGTCCTTGTAACAGCTATTGCCTTTTGGCAATAAAAGACTACAGAATTTATTGCCTCTAGGCAATGACAGAGCAACGACATCCCCATATGAGAAAAACAGATGACTATAAAGTCTATATCAGAGAAATTTAAATGAAGGTAGATCCCGCCTCATTTACAGAAATTAAAAGCAGCGCTCAATCGATTTTGACAAGTGTCTACTTGTCTTAATGATTAGATACTATGTGAATCCCGACCATGTTCGGGATTCATAAGTAATTTCCAATGGAGCCAAAACAATAGGCTATAATGGGTCTACATCACTAATGTGACTCCAAAGGAAATATGTGAAAAGCGATTTTAGATCGAAAGATTTGCGCTAAGAGAATAAACAGATTATAATGAATGCTAATGGCACATAATGATCTGAGTTACATCAGATGAAATTAAAGAACACAAGGGATCTTATGGACTAGAGCAAGTCTCTAGAATGAAAAGTTATTTTGGGTTAAAGAAAATGAGAGGACAATCGCATTTATGCAAACTTATAGAATGGGAAATTTATTTCCTAATCCCATGTATGTGGATGATATTCTACTTGCTAGTGGTGATGTCAATCTACTACCGGCAGAGAAAAGAAGTTCTTGTCCTCAAAAGAGTATTCTCGATAGAGTGTCTCTCGTTATAAGTATCGAGATTTGCTGATAAAAGAAGAAAAGGGGTATTAGAAATATCGCATGGACATGCTGAGAAGAACTCTCTAAAGCATGCATGTCGAGAAAACCTACGCCTGTTCTTATTGTTAAGGGTAATGGAATTGGGAACTTTAGTGTTCCAAGAGATAACGAAGAATGGATCAAATGGATATGGTACCATATGCTTCCGCTGTTGGTTGCTCAATATTACCCTGAAAGTTCACGTATCCGGATTGTTTTGGCAATGTCCAATCCATAAATAGATCACTGGAATGGAATCAAAGATATCGGCCTCATGCTAAAAGAAACATTGTGCTCTCAAAAGATCGTGAGTACAAAGATAGATCTATAAGAGTGCTTTCAAAAGGTTGTGAGTACTCTGAAAGAATTTTGTGAAATATATAGCGAAATCCACAATTGTCGCTAATTTTCACATTTGGAGTTTTTGTGTGGAAAATCTCCAAAGAATTAAAGGTTTAACATCAGTGTGATGTAAAGACATATTATAGCATCATATGAGGCTGAGGGATAGGCAAAATGGTTAAGTAAACCTGTACCCGGAATTGATAATGGTTAACAACAGCAATAATCATTAAGTAGTTCACTCCTAAGACAACGAGTCAAGTGTGGTGCCAAACATATTGACACAAAGTTATACGTTGTAAAGGAGAAAGTCCGGAATTATATTAAAATGCTTGGAGCATAAGAGGAACGGATAAAAGAAACACACAAGTGTTTGCAGATCTGCTAATTAAAGGCTTACCGCCCAGTGTGTTTTGAAGAACACATAGTCGACATGGGTTTTATGGTATACTCCCTCCGTCCCGATTTAGTCTACATCATAGAAAATTTCAGACAAATTAGGCTAGCATTTATTATTATTACTTTTGCACACCCCACCATGCATCATAATTATAGTCTCATAAAAAAAGAAAGCACCCATTGGTTAAACCAAGGTTAATTAATGCAATCCATGCATGGGAAAAAACAAACCGGTGCATGCATGGTGTGTGGACTCTCTCCATCTCAATTATCGAGGTGGACCCCACCTAGAATGTAGACTAATTCGGGACAAATTGTGGAGCCAGGATGTAGATTAAATCGGGACGGAGGGAGTAGTCTATATGATTTCCGGACAATAAAGAGGCCCAAAAAGATTAAAGAATCTATTTTTGAATAGAGACGTACATTGTAGCTGTCTGATTCTATCGGCAATTGAGCTGAGACGATGAAACATGCTCTATGTATCGATCTGTGATGAAATGAGAAAAGTAAAAGATAAAGTTGAGATCAAGTGGGAGAATGTTAGGTTGATCTCCTCCCGTGTGACCCAACGGTCACACCGGACCCTTGACTCGGCTCCCTGATCGGGGGAGCCCAAACCGTTTTGGGTTAGGGCCCCTGTCGCACCGGCAATAAAAGGGAGGTGGGGACCACTAGGGCACGCAGGCCAAGACAGTCGTGGCCTCCCCACCTCCACCTACTGATCAAGGAAGCCGGATAGCGACGGGAAGCACCTCCACCCCGCCGCCATTTTGCCATCGCTGGCCACCTCCAACATGACCGGCACACCGGGTGTTTTCTGTTAGAGGAGAAGGTATTTTGATTCCGTCTCATCTATCTGTTCTACCGGATCCCATCTAGACCTAGATGATCCAAAGGGGTCTTAACATATGTGTGTAGGACAATCCTGCCAACAAACAAATCCATATGCAATGTAGCGGAACCATGCTACAGGAAAGAAAAAAGAATGTAGCGAAACCATGCTACCGATGGAAAAAATGGATACTCGGGCGAAAGTCCATGCCACGAGTGAACCATACAAATATCGTTAGGCGAAACCATGCCCTGATGTAATTAATGGAACACAGGCGAAAATACATGCCCTGAATGAACCATATAAATACTATGTGACGAAATCCTGCCGTCATCATAGGAAGTGATATATTGCAGCACAAGTCCATGCCGCTCACGAATTTGAGTCTACAGAGAACGTCCATTCCATAGGCTCGAAATATCTCAAGCACTTTGTTGCGACCGCTCTGCAATTGCGGTGCCAGCCAAGAAAGTAACATGAAATCTTCTTTAATTTGCAGCGAAAGTCCATGCCGCTTCTTAAAGGTAGTTTATCAACTCTATTGCGACCATACTGCTACGACGGTGCTAGCCAATAGAATCGAAGGGTTTCACAGATCCATATGTACCGCACTGGCATACTTCACTGCTCCCGAAAACCTTAAGCTGCAGCATAAGTTCATACTGCTTCTTAAAGTTAGTTTATCAACTCGATTGCGACCATACTGTTACGATGGCGCCAGCGAATGGAGTTGAAGGGTTTCACAGATCCATATGTACCGCACTGGCATACTTCACTGCTCCCGACAATCAGGCGGGACTGACTAGTATAGTCGTTCGAAGTGTATATTAGGAGGCTTCGAGTGTCAAACAAAATGAACAATCTCGGCTCCAGACAATAATCAACCATGTGCAATGAACTGCGACCTTCTGGTAAATTTGATTTATTTGAACAAAGACAGTATCCATTTGCGAAAAGCGTGGCATAAGTCCGTACCACAAATGTATGTATACCAAATGAATATTGGTAGTAATAAGAATGTATTAGGAGCTGACCCTGTTCATTTTTTCCATGATGTGGAATAAACGGGTGAACATCACCATGACACGGTGAAGTAAATTCATTGTCAAGTATATCAATTTTACTTGATGAATACCCTTGGTGAGGAGCCAAATCAATTTACTGACTGCATTTTTTTTATTAGGGCCAATCTGTACGCTTGTACGCGCATGTCGGCCACTCTAGCTTGTCTGGGCCACAAAAACAGGCCCGCGTAATTTCTGTTTTCGCCGGAGACGGCGAGTCGTATAGTGGTCCGACTCTTCCTGCTCCTCCTTCAGCTGCAGAGAACCTCAGAGTCTCCTTAAAGCACGAGGATAAGCGGCCAGAGTCCACAAGCTTGTAGCTACGGAATCCAGTTCAAATCGAATTCCTTCCCAAGCAACGATTTATCTCTATGGCCTTTATAAATGACCGAGAGATCCGCTATCGGCACAGTAAAAACCAGGTTACCACGGGCCGGCCTGCCAGGGCCCACAACGTTCTTTAGATGATTTTCGCTAAGGACCAGGCTCTCCAAGCCTGGCGAGCCCCGTGAGGGTTTTCCCTCGCGAGGGACCTTTTCTCCTCACCGAGGGTTTTTGTCGTGGGGTTGTCACGGCAAGTCCATCCTCCAGGAAGGTGAGTTCTGGGGCCATCGATGAACGAAATACGTAGAAAAGATTAATCTCGCAAAGGACACAGATTTACCCAGGTTCGGTCCCTCTTGATTAGAGGTAAAGACCTACTTCCTGCTTCTTTTTATTGCTCTAGATCTGATCTCGATTACAGGGTTCCGACTCCTCTCTGGGGAGTCGACGACTATGTATCACTCTCAAAGCTTATCGATCTAAGGTCCAGGACCACTGCTTATAAAGGCGGCTAGGTCCCTGGACTTACAACTTACACCGAGTCACACTAGACCACGGAGTCCTACTCTACGTCTTGGTCTTCCAAGTTAGGGCTCTGGGTTGTACTTGGACTCCTTCCTGACGGGTCCCTTCTCTGTCATGGGCCTTGGTCGGCTTGTCTCCAGCCAGCCCATGCGACTTGATGTGTGACTCGGCTTTGGCCTTCTTGGTCTTGGCGGGTCTACTTTCCGGGTCCATGGGCCTACCTATAAAGTATCCCCTCATCAGTAGCCCCCGAATTTATCTTGGGCGCAGCTCTGGCGGCTTCTTCTGACTCCTTGGGTCGACTCCTTGGCTCGACTTCTTCAATCTGAGTTACCAACTCAGTAGTCGCCTGCTGCTAGCTCCAAGATGAATTCCTGCATAAAAACATAACACACATATAAAATGAGTCCATCCTCATCCCTTGTTCAAGCCACCACTCTTGCCTTTGTACTAGCTGGCCGAGTTTGTTATGACTCTTGCGAACAAGGACTGAATAACTCGACTCTCACTGTCACAGGACTCGCCATTCTGAGACAAGCCGGCTCCTTCCACTTCTGTGACTTTAGCTTTTCTCTGTTATACCCTTTTCAACTTCTCATTCACCGAATCGTTATCCACAGTTTACCGTGGACCATGACTGTAACTCTTTAGGGCTTTTACCCCTTTATAAATTGCGAAGGGTTAGGTCTCAAAACCCTCACTTGCCCCTTCATCTCAAATTCCCCTTTCTCTCTGCGCTCATCTCTTTCCCGCGCTCAGCACTCTCCGCTCGTTCTCCATGGCACCCAAACGCACCAAGTTTGCCCCCAAGGCCAAAGCTTCCTCATCGAGCAGGACGGTGGACATCGCCGCCGCGGCCGCCGCCACCGCCAAATCCTCCTCGAAGCGGTCGATTTCCGCCGATTGGGGTGGATCCACGATTACATCTGAGCAATTGAAGACGCATCGGCTCACCGGCCTTATTCCTTCTAATGCAAAAGCTCGGGCCCCAGGGGATGAGGTAGTGCCTGCTCCCGCTAAGGATGAAGTTGTGGTTTTCACGGAACATCTGTTCCGCGCATTTACTCCCCCTGGTAACCTCTTCTTCCGCCAACTCCTTGAATTTTATAAGCTGCAGATTCATGACTTGGCTCCCAATTCCATCCTCACGCTTTCCAATTTCGTCACTTTGTGTGAGGATTACCTCCAAATCAAGCCAGATCTTGACCTCTGGCTTGAACTCTTTTACTGCAACCCTCAGCCTGAAACATCCGGCGGCCCCCTTCTGCAATGCGGCGCCGTCGCTCTCCAACGGCGCCTCCATTCTGTCTTCCCTAAACCTGTCTTCCCCAACCGTGTCAAGGACTGGCACAAAACTTTCTTCTACTGCAAGGACACTTCCCCTGCAAATGAACCCAAACTCCCTCTTTTCTCTGAAGATCGCCTGGAGGCGACTCCCCTGATGAAGGCCAGATGCTCAGAGGCCGCCCGGCCAAAAGTCGAGTCTTTGATCTCTAGGATTCGGGCCCTTCTATCCCACAACCTGGAGAATATGGACCTAGTCCGCTGCTGGACAACTTGGAGGATTCAGCCGCTGAGTCATAGGACTCGGCTTATTTGCACATATACTCGCTGCGCGGGTGATGACCTCCGAGTGACAGAACAACTATCAGATGGTCCTGAACTCGGTCGGCTCATCAAAAAGCTGACTGGGAAGCCGGTGAAGGACCAGGCACACTTTGGCTCCAGCCCTTCTGCTCCACCAACCCAGCTCCCGATGTAAGCTTTAAACTTTACCTCATTTCTAACTTGCTCTTGCTTGTATCGCTTACTAACTCATTTTCTCCGACTCTGTTGCAGCTCACCGACTCCTTCTGGAAGCCGGCCTCTGGAGCTGGCACTGAGAATAAAACTGAAGCCGAGGCTGAGGTTGAAGAAGAGGCCCTTGTCACAGAGCCAACCACTGTGGCAGAGGATGCTGAAGACGATGATGATGCAGACGAGGAGTCCTCTCAGGAGGCCCCGACTGCAAATGATGGCGATGATGAAAATGAAGATGAGGAGTCCTCTCCAGAGGCTCATATTGTGGATGATACTGATGAAGACGAGTCCTCTCCAGAGGCTCCTATCACTGAGCAAGCTCACACAACCTCTAGGACTGCTGCTGCCCAGCCATCTTTGTCTGAAGAGTCCTCAGCCAAAAGCCACTCTTCTTCCTCCCCAGCTTCCCATAACAATGGGTCTCGAGAGGCTGTTCCCAAGGTACCACTTTCACGAGTCCTTGGATCAACTCACTCACCTGCTAAGCCTGAAGAACGTGTGCAGAGCGTCGCTGCTGCTAGGAAGAGGAAACTACGCTCCGATGGGCCTGCAGATGCTCCTGAGCCTCTGCCAGTTTCACACCAACGGAAATCGGCTTCTCCTCCTAGCAAAGGCGACTCCTACCACTCCGGCATGTCAATGCCCTCTTCAGACTCTCAGGCCTCCTTGGACCTAATGTTGGGTAAGACTCTTCTGTTTACTCTACTTGCATTCAAATGACTTCTGCTTTTTTCCTTTTCACTAGATTTATTGCTGACTTCTGTCTTTGTATGTTTCAGGGCTCGGCCTTGTGTCAAGGTAACCAAGCTCCCAGGCATGACTGATGTCACCTCTGCCCGTGGACCTGTCCCTGCTTCGACTTCTCAAAACACAAGCACCAGGACAGGTCCCTCAACTCCTGCATCTTCTGGTGCAACTACGGCTCCCACCATTCCCGAGTCCCCTTCAAGGACTCGGGAGGCGACTCCACTGATAGTCCAGCCCTCCTCTAGGACTGAGACTCCTGACGCCGCGCCTCAAGCTCACCCGGCTCCTGTGAAGCCAACTCCTACAACTTCACCAAACATCAAGGCCAAGTCATCTATTGACTATAGCTGACTTCGGGTGGCTGATAACATGTCCTTCTCTGAAGCCTATGCTGAAGCAGTCGACTTGAACGATCAATCTGCCAGGCTAAAGGATGATGAGCAAGCGGCTCTTAGATCTCTTCACATGATTCACAACGTAAGTTCTTTGACTTCTACCCTTTATGCTTTCTGGCATCCTCCTATGGCAGTAGCCCCCAAGCACCTGTCTACGGTGACTTGTGACTAAGATAGGTGCTTTGCTTTGAAATTGAACTCAACTGTTGTGTAGAAAAAATTCACACACTGTAGCCCCCAAGCACTGAGTCCTTAGCTTTACTAGGACTCGGGGCTGCTGACTTACTGTCTGTCGGGTCGTTGGACCAAAAAGCTTTTCCACGAGTAGCCCCCAAGCGCCGAGTTGTCAGCCTGCGACGACTTGGAGCTACAAATACATATAATTAACTGGAACTTAACTTATAGAAGAAAAATTTCTGCTCTGCGAGTAGCCCCCAAGCGCCAAGTTGTTGACTTGTGATGACTTGGAGCTAATGATTTGTTGACTAGGACCCATGCCTGCTAGCTGTTAGGTAAAAATTGACTCCTGAGTAGCCGCCAAGCGCCAAGTTGTTAACTTGTGATACTTGGAGCTCATGAGTTCTCTGCTTGATTGTGATACTTGTGATTGCAGAACCTTATCTCCAAGATGAAGAGAGATATGAAGGAGCTGGAGGACCAGGCAACTGCTAGTGCCAGGTCTGCTTAGGCTGAGAAAGAGCACTATCTTCAATTGGAGAAGGAATTGAAAGCTTTGTCTGCTCAACTGAAGCAAGTTAAGAAAGAATCTGCTGATGCCAAAAGGGTTGCCCAAAAGGCACACAATGATCTGAAAGCTGTCTTCGACACATATTTGGTAAGTTTGTAACTTTTGCTTACTTCCTTTTTGCACCTTTCTGAACTGATTTTAGACTGACAATCACTGATTTCCTTTCTGCAGGGGCTGACTCCCCAAAGCTTAAGCTGCCCACTAGCAAGCAATTGCATGTGATGCTGGATTATTGCCATGGGCTGCAAGAAGGAGCCCGTGCTGTGGTCAAATATCTGAATGCCAAGGGCAAATGCCCCAAGGAGCCTGAGCGTTTGGTGGATGAGTTGTCTAGGGCACCAGGGTATATGCGGATGTGGAAGCAATCTTCTTTGCGGAGAGCCTCCATCAGCATCTTGGCCTTAGCCCACAGCTACTATCCCACTGTCTTGGAGCCGGCACTGCTTACCATGGGAAAGCCAGAGCAACATGAACATGGCAAACCCTTCACCCAGGACGACTTCAAGGCTGAGGAAAAGCTGGTGCGGCCATATGCTTGTGAGATAGCCAACAAGATGGACCCTGAGGTATGGGTTCATCACTATGACTTGGAGAACAAAAGGGTTGGTCCAGGGATTCCTGAGATAGTAAACTTTGGCCGCCCCTCACAGGACCCAGCAGGTGTCCCCTCCTCTTCTACTGGGCCGAGTTCCTCATCGCCAGCAGCTCCTGTTCCTGGTGCCGAGCCCACATTGAAGACTTCTGCTGCGCCCACTCCTTCAAGAGCTATCTCTGGTGACGCCCAGAAACAAGAAGAGCTGGCTAAGCATATGAAGAGTCCCAGAGGCACTGGTTTTCAAACGAAGAGAGTCGCCACCAAGCCTCCTGTGAAGCCGACTCCTGCTTCAGCCACTCAAACGAAAGACAAGTCTTCTGTAAAAAAGGACTCCCCGATTCCGGCTGAGAAGTCGACTCCTCTGAAGGACCATCCCTTGAATGACTACCGAATTTTTGTAATGGTGCACTACTGGTGCTTTAAACCTTGTGATGATGCACTGCTTGTGCGAAACCTTTTTAGGTCTTTTGAACTACTTGTTCTAAAATTGTGCCAATCGGCTTGTAATGACTTGCTTGTTAAACTGTGAGATTGATATGTATTATCTATGCAAGTCATTTTGTGGTTCTTATAACCCGTCTAATTGTCCACTGATGAATAAGTAGGCCCTGCATGACTTCTCTTACAGCTTGTGCTGACAGGCTCCTGACACCTCATGTCCCTTAGGATTCATAAGAGCCGGAGACAAGTCATGCCTGTAGATTAGTCATATTGTGCAGGATGCATCTGACTTACCAGCGAGAAAATTAGGAAAAGTTCGGCTACTGTGTCGGGTTCAAGAGTCTAAGCTTAACTTTTTTCACTGAAAAGCAAGCCCCCAAGAACCTATAATTAAAGTTAAAGAATAAAGCGCACTCACTGGGTGACTCGACTAAAGGAATCATATTCACAGAAGCCGGCTTTATTTCCTTTGATCATAATAATTTGATTACATCTAGGCATGGCTCACTGGGCTCTTTGCCTTTCAACTCATAAAACTATTACAACTTAAGTATAATATGGACGCAACTGAGCTATGTTCCATGGCCTCTTTGCCTCTGCATAGGGATCTAGCGTATGAGCTGTGTCAGGTCCTTTACTTTCACTTGCCGGCTCTCGCACATGCATTAGATAGTACGACCCATTGTGCAAGTTCTTGCTTATGACGAACGGTCCTTTCCATGGTGGAGATAACTTGTGCATCCCTTCCCTGTTCTGGACAAGGCGAAGCACTAAGTCGCCTTCCTGGAAAGTCCGAGTCTTAATTCTGCGTGCGTGATACCGCCGCAAGTCCTACTGATAAACTGCTGATCTCTCAAGGGCTAACTCCCTTGCTTCCTCAAGTGCGTCCACCGAGTCCTGGCGAGCGAGTTCATTCTCTGTCTCGGCGTAATTGGCGACTCGTGGCGAATCATGCAGCAAGTCGCTTGGCAAGACGGCTTCTGCTCCATACACCATGAAGAAAGGTGTGAAGCCAGTTGATCTGTTAGGAGTCGTTCTTATACTCCAGAGTACTGCCGGCAGCTCCTCAACCCAACACCCGGCGGCTCTTAGCAAGGGGACTCGGAGCCGTGGTTTAATTCCCTTCAGCAACTCCTGATTTGCCCTCTCTGCTTTTCCATTGGACTGCGGGTGTGCCACTGAGGCTAGGTCGAGTCTGATGTTGTTCTCACCGCAGAACTTGGCCATCTCTCCAACTGATAAGTTGGTACCATTGTCTGTAATGATGCTGTGAGGATATCCAAAGCGTGTTGCTATTTTCTTGAAAAATGTCACTGCTGATGCTCCGTCGACTCTGCTGACGGGTTCGACTTCTACCCACTTGGTGAACTTGTCAACTGCTACTAGCAGATGGGTCTTCTGACAAGGCGACTGTCGTGGGGTTGTCACGGCAAGTTCTTCCTCGGGGAAGATGAGTTCTGGGGCCATTGGTGATTGAAGTACGTAGGAACGGTTAATCTCGCCAGGAAACAAGGATTTACCCAGGTTCGGCCCCTCTGATTAGAGGTAAAGACCTACTTCCTGCTTCTATGTTATTGCTCTTTGCTAGATCTCGATTACAAGGACCCGGCTCCTACAAGTCAGGAGCCGGCGATTTCTCTCTGGTGGTTCGGGTTTCTCTGATTCGACTTGACTTGACCTCACTACGATCCAGGGCCCTCCTTATAAAGGTGGCGGGTCCCTAGACTTACAATCTGTACCGAGTTCTACTCATATACGGAGTCCTACTCTAGGCTTTGTCCTTCCAAACTAGAACTCCGGGTTGTACTTGGACTCCTTCTTTGGACGAGCCTCCTTCTCCACACGGGCCTTGGTCGGCTTGTCTCCAGCCCAGCCCATGTGACTTGTCTCATGACTCGGCATTGGCCTTCTTGGTCTTGGCGGGTCTACTTTCCGGGTCCATGGGCCTACCTATAAAGTATCCCCCCATCAGTAGCCCCCGAATTTATCTTGGGTGCAGCTTTGTCGGCTTCCTCTGTCTTCTTGATTTTATTCTTGGTTCGACTCTTGGGGTCGACCCCTTCTGTCGACTCCTTCACTCCGAGTCATAAGCTCGGAAGTCGCTAGCTGCTAGCTCCAAGATGAATTCCTGCAATTAAAACACAAGGGTTAATTATCAGGCGACCCTCAGATGTCGTCATGTACTCAGTTTTGCCCTCAGCTGCGAATCGTGCTTAGTTTTGCCCCTAGTATGTCTGCAAAGACTTATTCCGTGACTCTTGTCGTCTTCTATCTGGTCAATGGTTTGACTGTTAACTTCTGACGGTTGGGACCCACATGTCATGAATTTAATAGTTTCAGCTTTTTTTTGGAAATGTTTAAATTTCTCACAGGAGGCCCACTACTGACGAATCTGAATCTGAGATTTAAACAGTACAAAATTCGAAATTTTCAAGTTTCGAAAAAGAATTGAAAAAAAATTCCGAATGTTGATAATGATTATTTATGCTAGTGTGCAAAATTTAAGTGTGAAATATTGTGTAGTTTAGTCTATGTAAAAATGACAAATTTCGGGATCTAAGATCTAGATATAAAAAATTCAAAATTTTCAAGTTTTAGATAAAAATGTGAAAAAAATCCTGGATGTCAACAATGAACATTTATTCTTATGTGCAAAATTTCGGTGTGTAATATTGTTTAGTTTGGTCTATGTAAAAATGACAAATTTCGGTATCTAATATCTAAATCTAGATCTAGATCTAAAAAATTTGAAATTTTCAAGTTTTAGATAAAAATGTGAAAAAAATCCTGTATGTCAACAGTGAATATTTATTCTTATGTGGAAAATTTGAGTGTGAAATATTGTGTAGTTTGGTCTATGTAAAAATGACAAATTTCGGGATCTAATATGTAGATCTAGGTCTAAAAAATTCGAATTTTCAAGTTTTAGATAAAAATGTGAAAAAAATCCTGTACGTCACCAATGAACATTTATTCTTATGTGCAAAATTTGAGTGTGAAATATTGTGTAGTTTGGTCTGTGTAAAAATGACAAATTTTTGGATATGAGATCTAGATCTAAACAGTACAAAAAAATTCGAATTTTTTCAATTTTTGAAAAAAAATGTGAAAAAAATTCCGAATGTTGATAATGATTATTTACAATAGTGTGCAAAATTTTAGTGTGAAATATTGTATAGTTTGGTCTGTGTAAAAATGACAAATTTGTGAATCTCAGATTTAACGCTATTTAACGAGATTTAAACTACAAGTGTGTTATAATTTGTGCCCAAAATTATAGAAAAATTTAGCGAGGGCTTCCCCTAATCTTCAGTCTAAGGTTGAAGCAGGGGGGTTTCAGACGGGGTTTCGGACGGGGTTTAGTGCTTCCGGGGGTTTCGGACGGGGTTTAGGGTTTCCGGGGTTTAGGGTTTCAGTGAGCTAGGGTTGAGCATAAATAATTTAGAAAAAATCAAATAAATATGAAACTTTCGCTCACTGTTTACTTATGTAGCTACGTTGCTAAATTTTTTAAAACTTGTTATATCCACAGTTAAATGAAAAACATTTACACAATTCAAGCTATCGATGGAATGAGCTAGGGTTGAGCACAACTAATTCAAAAAAAATCAAAACAACATACAACCAGCGCACATGGTCTACTTATGCAACTAAGTTGCTATAAAATATATAAAACTTGTTATATCCATATTTCAATTCCAACATTCACACGTTCACGATATCGATGGAATGAGCTAGGGTTGAGCATAAGTAATTCAAAAAAAAAAATCAAATAAATATAAAACCAGCGCACATGGTCTACTTACAGGACATAGTTATCAAAAAAAATATAAACTTTGATTTTGAGTCGGTCAACGGTTTTGTGCAAAGTTTGACCAAACATTCAAATGAGCACAAATAATTCAAAAAAAATCAAAATAACATAAAACCAGCGCACATGGTCTACTTACATGACATAGTTATGAAAAAAAAATATAAACTTGGTATATGAGTATTTTCATGAGAAATCCTTCACACAAATGACTTACCACGAACGAAGTTGCAGAGAGTTCAAGGAAGTGAGAGAGGGTTTGATGTTTTGAAAATTTAAAAAAATTGAAAAAATCACCAAAGCTTCATTTTGGTGTGACTAAGAATGACCCAGGCTTAGTTTTTCATTTTGGTATTTAAAACTTGTTTAAATGTTGGTCAAACTTGGGTTTGACCGATTTTGAAATAATCATAAAATATTCATAAAACTTCAAAAAATGAAAATCCAGTGCACATGGTCTTAGTTTGTCATGTACTAACAGCTCCAACTGATAAATAAGGTCTAGATATATATCAAACAAGAAATGCTTCAATATGGTGTGAAATCTCACATCTCAAACTATGAACTCTCATGTGTGAAGAGAGGTGGTTTATGTTTTGAAAATTTAAAAAAATTGAAAAAATCACCAAAGCTTCATTTTGGTGTCACTAAGAATGACCCAGGCTTAGTTTTTCATTTTGGTATTTAAAACTTGTTTAAATGTTGGTCAAACATGGGTTTGACCGATTTTGAAATAATCATAAAATATTCATAAACTTCAAAAAATGAAAATCCAGTGCACATGGTCTTAGTTTGTCATGTACTAACAGCTCCAACTGATAAATAAGGTCTAGATATATATCAAACAAGAAATGCTTCAATATGGTGTAAAATCTCACATCTCAAACTATGAACTCTCATGTGTGAAGAGAGGTGGTTTATGTTTTGAAAAATGACTCCATATTGGTCAAGGACACTATATTAGTGCAATAGATGTTAACCCTAGAGTTTGAGATCATTTGGAGAAGGTCGAAAAAATGACAGGATTAGAAATGGGGTTGTTTGGGCTACCTTTGGGGCTCTTTTGTAGCTCATTTTGGTGCATATTGATGCATTTTCATGCAATGCTTGAAATCTCACACCTTTGGCTATACCATATTGATGCATTACCATGAGTGTGTGAAATATACCATGAGTGTGTGAAATATGGCCTCGTTTCGACAAACTATGTCATGGTTTCCCATTTATTTGATTTTTTTAATTCAATTCAAATAGGGATTTACACCTACTTATCTACCTAAAAAGTGAACCCTTTTTCTAAGTGGGTAAAAATGGCATATTCTAGTAGCCCTCTAACTATTTGACAAGGTTTTACATTATGAAAAATTCATTTGCCTACTCAAACATGGCAATGCCATTTGGACCAGAAATATTTTTCACAAAATCGCAATATAGAAAGTTCCAAACTAGCGAAACCTTATAACTACAAAGTTGTAGTATTTCCCATTTGGCGCACAAAGATATAAAGTTTTCTTCCTAAATCGTTAGGAATATCCCGGAACGCACTGATGCCGACATGGCCATGTCCAGAGCACGCCCACAAGGTGCTCGACAAAATACCGACGGCGCCGCCCGGTCGTCGGATAAGCCATCCCTCGCGCATAAAAACTTGCCCGTTAGGACCATAGGCTCTCGTGGAACAAAATAGAGTGGATTTAGAGGTCGGGGGAGGTCATAAAGAAGCGAATCGAGCACGGCGACCTTCGGTCGGAGGCGAGGAAGACGGCGTCGATCCCGATGTTTTAGTCCATCCCGGCTCGCGTCCTTTCGCGTGGAGGAATAGTAGGACCTGGCGGAGCCCAATGTGGCACTGGTTCGAGTTGGGGCAGTCGGAATCAGCTCGTCCCCTTCACCACCGGCCGAAGCTCGCCGCGGATGATATCGAGCGCCTTAGAGATCCTCCGCCCCAATTGATAATACTAGAGCGACTAGGGTGAGCAACTGATCCTCATATGCATCTTTTCCCTGTCGCTTGCCTCCTGAGGTCGTCGTGGATGGCGAAGACCGCGGGGTGGAGCTCCGGGTGAGGGAGACAACCATGAGCGGATGGAGCGTCATGGACGGAGAAGCCAGCACTTGAAGCGGCAGTTGGAGCAGGACACCACCGCGACGCACGCCGCCGCCGTTTTGGCCATGCCGCCCTCGCTCCGCCGCGCAGCTGGTGGGCGCAGCGGGACAAGCTGGTGGCGGTGGAGCAGGTGACGGCGGAGCACGGCACGCTAGAGCACGTTGCGGTGGAGGTGTTGGCTCTATACGCGGGACGGACGCGGCGGCGCAGGTGGCGGCCGCGGAGGTGGCGGCGGCGGCGCAGGTGGTGGCGGCGGCGCAAGTGGCCGTTCGAGAGCAGGTGTCGTGCACGGTTAGGTCAGGTGGTGGCCGTTATTTCGCGCTGTCACCGGTCCCACATGTAAGAAGTTACCTGGTCCCACCTGTAAAATGCGGACCAAGTCCACTAGCGCCTTGCCCGGTCCCACCTGTAAGAAGTTACCTGGTCCCACCTGTAAGACGCGGACCAAGTCCACTAGCGCCTTGCCCAGTCCCACCTGTAAGAAGTAAACTGGTCCCACCTGTAAGACGCGGACCAAGTCCACTAACGCCTAACAGATGGAATCCGCTTCAGACTGGCCGTTTGGCCTCGCCATAGCAGCTGCAACTGAAGTAGTGGCAAAACTGTAAGCCATTTGAAACTAGTGGCAAAACTGAGTACTACCAAGCCTCTAGTGGCAATCTGTTAAATGACCCCTTTACAGCACGTAAAATGAATCTATCCTCGCCTTTTGCACAAGTCCACCACTCTAGCCCTTTACAGCACTCGGCCGAGTCTGTGGCTATTCCTGTACACTAACTCTGAGGATTTCCAACTCTTTAAATCATAGGACTCGGCTTTCCGGAACAAGCCAGCTCTTCTTCCACTTCTGTAACCTTAACTTTTAACTGTTGAATCGTTACCCACGATTTTACCGCGGGCCACCACTGTAAACCTCTAGGGTTTTTACCCCCTTATAAATGTCAACGAGTAAGAACCAAAACCTCAACAGTCCTTTCATTCCCCAACCTTTCTGTCTTTCCCGCGCTCATCTCTTTCCCGCGCAGCGCTCCCCTCTTGCACCGCACGTACGCCATGGCCCCCAAGCGCGCCACCAAGGGCACCTCTAAGGCCAAGGCCTCCTCCGCAAGCAGGATCGTCGACATTGCCATCGAGGCCGCCGCCGCCGCCGCACCTGCCTCGAAGAGATCTATCTCCGCCGATTGGGGCGGTTCAACCATCACGGCGGAGCAACTGAAATCACACCGCCTAGCTGGCCTCCTTCCTTCAAGCGTCAAGGCACGAGCACCTGGGGACGAATCGGTGCCCTCTCCGGCGAAGGGCGAGGTCGTTATCTTTGCGGAGCATCTCTTCCGCGGTTTCACGCCCCCCGGTAACTTGTTTTTCCGCCAGCTTCTTGAGTTCTATAAGCTGCGCATCCACGACCTTGCTCCTAATTCCGTCCTTACCCTTTCCAACTTTGTCGTTCTCTGTGAGGATTACCTCCAGATTAAGCCTGACCTAGATTTATGGCTTGAACTGTTCTATTGCAACCCACAACCTGAAACATCTGGAGGCCCTCTCTTACAGTGCAGCGCTGTGGCTCTCCAGCGTCGCCTGAACTCTGTATTTCCAAAGCCAATTTTTCCCAACCGCATAAAAGACTGGCAAAAAACTTTCTTTTACTGCAAAGATACATCTCCTGAGGGCGAGCCCAAACTTCCTTTGTTCACTGAGGATCGCTTAGAGGCGACTCCTGTCATGAAAGCCAGGTGCTCAGAAGCCACCCGACCCAAAGTCGAGTCACTGATTCTTAGAATTCGGGCTCTTCTTTCTCATAATCTAGAAAACATGGATCTCGTCCGCTGCTGGACAACATGGAGGATCCAGCCGCTGAGTCCTAGGACTCGGCTAATTTGCTCTTATACTAGATGTGTCACTGACGATCTCAGGACAACTGACAAGTTGTCTGACGGCCCTGAACTTGGTCGATTGATCAAGAAGTTGACCGGAAAAATGATGAAGGACCAGGCCCACTTCGGGCTCCAGCCTTTTTGCTCCACCTGTCCGGCTCCTGCTGTAAGTGCTTTACTTGTATTTCCTTCTTACTTGCTTTTATTGACTCAATTTACTAACTCACACTTTCTGTTTCCGTTTTGCAGCTTTCCGACTCCTTCTGGAAGCTGGCCCTTGAAACTGACAAGGGCAAAGGGAGTACCTCTGCTGCTGCAGAGACTGTTGATGAAGAAGAGTCCAGCGAGGAGTCCTCTAAAGAGGCTGCTGCCGCTGGCGATGAGAATGAAGATAAGGAGTCCTCACCTGAGGCTCCCACTGTCAATGTTGTTGAGGAGGAGCACTCCTCTGAAGCACAGTATGCTGACGAGGAGCATACCGAATCGAGTCCTGCAGAAACCCAACCAATTCCATCTGAGGAGTCATCGGACGTCAAGAGTCGCTGTTCGACTCCTCCAGTTCCAAAAAATGGGTCTCGGGCTGCTGTGCCTAAGATACCCGCCTCGCGAGTCCACAGATCTAGCAGCTCCTCCAGTGAGCCTGAAGAAATTGCTGCGCAAGTTCTTGCTGCCAAGAAAAGGAAACTGCGCTCAGGGGGCCCTGTAGAGACTCCTCCGCCTCTACCTGCATCACATAAAAGGAAGTCGGTTTCTCCTCCTGAGAAAGCTGACTCCTACGAGTCGGGAATGTCAATATTTTCCTCTAACTCTCAAGCCTCTTTGGATCTTGAGACAAACGTTGGGTATGACTTTCTCCTTTATCTTTACTAGCATGGCATCTGTATTTCCTTTTAATCAATACTTGACTTTTAATCTGTCCTGTCTCAGAGCCCGGCCTTGTGCCAAGGTCTCCAAGCTACCAGGCATGGCTGACGTGACTTCCAGCCGTGGAGCTGTACCGCCGTCGACTTCTCAGACGACGAGTACAAAGACCGCTCCTACGACTCCTGCATCTGCAGGTGCAACAACTACTGGGACTCCCCCTGTTCCCGAGTCCGCTCCAAGGACTCAGTTGGGGACTCCTTTGGTGATCCCATCCTCCTCTGGGGGTGGGACTCCAACCACTACAACTCAGATGCCTCCAAGTCAAAAAAAGGCGGCTCCCACTTCTAAGCTGAACACCGAGCCGGCAAAGTCCTCAACTGACTACAGCCGGCTCCGGATATCTGACGATAAGTCTTTCAACGAGGCCTATATTGAGGCCGTAGAACTGAATGATCAAGCCTCCAGGTTAAAGGATGAGGAGCAGGCAGCCCTCAGGGCCCTTGAAATGATCCATAATGTACGTGCTCTATCTTGTACTCTTTATGTTCTCTACATTAGTCTCCTATTACCGTAGCCCCCAAGCACCTTATCTGTGGTGACTTGGAGCTAAGATAGGTGCTTCAACCTGAACTCAAATCACTTGCTAGGTAGAAAAAACTTGCATACTGTAGCCCCCAAGACCTGAGTCCTTAGCTCAACTAGGACTCGAGGCTGTTTAATCACTCGCTCTTAAATTCAAAAAGCTTTTCCATGAGTAGCCCCCAAGCGCCGGGTTGTTAGCCTGCGGCAACCTGGAGCTAACCAATACCATGAACTAGCACTTGCTTAGATAAAAAATTCTGCTCTGCGAGTAGCCCCCAAGCACCAAGTTGTTAACTTGTGACGACTTGGAGCTGCTAGCTTGCACTGCTTAAGAACTTGAATCTGTGTAGCTGTAGAAAAAATCTGACTCCTGAGTAGCCCCCAAGCGCCAAGTTGTTAACTTGTGACGACTTGGAGCTTATGAGTTGTAGAATTTGACTTGTAAAAATCTGACTTGTGTTTTTCAGACTTGTAGCCTGTCGACTTGTACTTTGCTGATTTCTGCTTTCTCTGACTTGTGCTTTTTCAGAATGTTGTCTCCAAGATGAAGAGAGACATGAAAAAATTGGAAGACCAAGCGACTTCCAGTGCCAAGTCTGCTGAGTCTGAGAGACAACATTCCCTTCAACTGGAGAAGGACCTACAAATCCTAGCTGCTGAGCTAGAAAAGGTGAAAAGGGAGTCGACTGAAGCAAAAAAGGCTGCCCAAAAGGCACACACTGATCTGAGAGCCGTCTTGGACGTATGCCAAAAGGGAATTAGGGCTATGTGCCATCATATCTTTGGTAAGTTACTGCACTTGCCTTCTTTTAGTTTGATACAAAGGACTCAGCGACTTATTTCTCTTTGACTTCTCTATTTTGCAGGGGCTGACTCCCCAAAACTCAAGCTGCCCACTAGCCAACAGCTCCATGTCATGCTAGACCACTGCCACGGTCTGCAGGAGGGTGCTCGCTCTGTGGTAAAGTATCTTAATTCCAAGGGCAAGTGCCCCAAGGAGCCTGAACGATTGGTTGATGAGTTGTCAAGAGCTCCAGGGTACATGCGCTTGTGGAAACAATCTGCCATGAGAAGATCTGCCATAAGGATACTTGCACTGGCACACAGCTACTACCCAACCGTTCTGGAGCCAGCAATGCTCACTATGGGGAAGCCTGAACAACATGAAGATGGGACTCCCTTCAGCCAAGATGACTTCAAGGCTGAGGAGAAACTAGTGCGGCCTTACGCCTGCGAAATCGCCAATAAGATGGACCCGGAGGTATGGGTTCATCACTATGACTTGGAGAACAAGAGGGTTAATCCAGGAGTTCCTCCAACCATAAACTTTGGGCATCCCTCACAGGACATGGCTGGTGCCCCATCAACTGTGCCAAGCTCTTCCACTCCAGCGGCTCCTGGGACTAGCAACTCGACTGGTGCAGAGCCCACGCTAAAGACTCCTGCTGCGCCCACTCCTTCAAGAGTCGCAACTGGCGGCTCCCAAGTTCAAGAGGAGTTGAACAAGCACATGAGGAACCCGAGGGGAACTGGCTTTCAGACAAAGAAAGTTGCCACAAAATCCCCTGCGAAGTCGACTTCCACATCTGCTGCCCCGGCGAAAGACAAAAGTCTCCAGCCAAGGACTCCACAGCTCCAGTCAAGGACTCAGCTCCTGTTAAAGACAATTCTCTGGATGACTCTGATAAGCTTGTGTTTTAAACTATGTGTGTAGCTGTTGTAATGAGCATACTGGTGCTTTAAAATTTGGTTACTATTTTGTTTTGCCATCGGCTTGTTCTTATAACCGTTAGTTTTCCTATGAATTAGGCCTGCGACTTCTCTTAAGCTTGTGCTGAAGTTTCCACATTCCTAATCTAGAGATAGAAACGTCATGCCTATAAATATTTCTATCTGATATACCAGCGAAAAGCTAGAAAAGTTGGCACTTAGGTCTAGTTTAGCTTGACTTTTTCCTGAAAGCAGCCCAAGAACCTTTGATCAAGATACGAATAAGGATTTGACTCGGGACATATTTCACAGAAGCGGCTTATTTCCTTTGATCCAAATGATAATAGGCGCTCCTTCTTGCCTTTGAATTGAAAAACTATTACAACTTTTAACTATAATAAGGACGTAACTGAGCTATATTCCATGGCCTCTTTGGCCTCTGCATAGGGGTCCTAGATTATGACCGTATCGGCTCCTTTGCCTACACTTGCCGGCTCTCGCACATCCATTAGATAGTACGACCCGTTGTTCAGATTCTTGCTTATGACAACGGTCCTTCCCATGGTGGAGATAACTTGTGCATCCATTCCTTATTCTGGACTAGGCGAAGCACTAATTCACCCTCCTGGAAAGTCCGGGTTCTTGATTCTGCGTGCTGATATCGCCGCAAGTCCTGCTGATAAACTGCTGATCTTTCAAGGGCTAACTCCCTTGCTTCTTCAAGTGCATCGACCGAGTCCTGGCGTGCAGTCTCATTAGTTGCCTCAACATAATTGGCGACTCTTGGCGAGTCATGCAACAAGTCGCTGGGCAAAACGGCTTCTGCACCATACACCATGAAGAACGGTGTGAATCCAGTGGATCTGTTAGGAGTCGTCCTGATACTCCAAAGTACTGCTGGTAACTCCTCAACCCAACTCCCAGCGGCTCTTAGCAGGGGAACCCGTAGTCTAGGTTTAATCCCCTTTAACAACTCCTGATTTGCCCGCTCGGCTTGTCCATTGGACTGTGGATGTGCCACCGAGGCTAGGTCGAGTCTGATGTTATTCTCACCGCAAAACTTGGCCATCTCCCCAACTGATAAGTTGGTTCCATTATCTGTAATGATGCTGTGAGGATACCCAAAATGTGTTGCTATCTTTTTAAAGAATCGCACTGCTGATGCTCCGTCGACTCTGCTGACAGGTTCGACTTCCACCCACTTGGTAAACTTGTCAACTGCCACAAGCAGATGGGTCTTTTGGCAGGGCGACTTTGAGAAAGGACCCACCATGTCGAGTCCCCAAACTGCAAATGGCCAAGTGATAGGAATAGTTCTGAGTTCTTGTGCTGGTACATGGTCCTGCCTTGCATACCTCTGGCATCCATCACAGACTCGCACTATCTTCTCTGCATCCAAATGTGCTATCAACCAGAAGAACCCGTGTCTGAAAGCTTTTGACACCAAGGATCTAGTGGATGCATGATGACCACAATCTCCTGCGTGAATTTCTTGCAGGATTTGCCTTCCTTCTTCTGGAGATACACATCTCTGATAAACTCCAGTAACGCTTCTTCTGTACAACTCGCCATTGATAACTGTGTAGGACTTACACCGTCTGATGAGTTGTCTCTGCTTGACTTCATCCTTTGGGAGCTCACCCCGTAGGAGATATGCTAGGTAAGGCTCTGTCCATGTTGGGATTGCTCGTGCTGCTGCTACCAATACCGACTCTGGGTCTGGAAAGGCTAACTCCTCTTCTGAGGGTAATTTGACTGAAGGATGATGGAGTTCATCCAAGAACACATTTGGCGGTACTTTCTCTCGACGAGAGCCGAGTCGTGATAACGCATCAGCGGCCTCGTTCTTGCGCCTGTCAATATGCTCCACTTGATAACCAGAAAAGAACCCGGCTATCTGTTCGACTGCTCTTCTATAAGCCGCCATATTTGCATCCTTCGAGTCCTAGGTTCCAGATACTTGCTGAGCTACGAGATCCGAGTCTCCAAAGCACCTGATACGCTTGATATTCATCTCCTTGGCCAATCGTAGACCATGCAAAAGGGCTTCATACTCTGCCATGTTGTTTGTACAATCAAAGTGTAACTGGAGGACATATGCTAGCTTATCTCCCTTAGGTGATGTCAACACCACACCGGCTCCTGAGCCTTCTAACTGTCTGGACCCGTCGAAGTGCATTGTCCAATACTTGGTGCAGGGGGTATTTGGTGAGGATGTAAAATCTGTCCAATCATTGACAAAATCAACCAAAGCTTGAGATTTAATCCCTGTCCTAGGCTCATATGTGATATGATAAGGACCCAACTCAATTGCCCACTTGGCGACTCGCCCTGTTGCCTCTCTGTTGCGTATAATATCTGCCAGCGGTGCTGAACTCACCACCTTAATTGGATGTTCTTGGAAATAATGCTTGAGTTTTCTACTTGCAAGAAAAACTCCATAAACCAACTTCTGCCACTGTGGGTACCTTTGCTTTGAATCTGTTAGGACTTCACTGATGTAGTAGACAGGTCTCTGTACTGGATATTCCTTTCCTTCCTCTGCACGTTCCACAACTACCACTGCACTGACAACTCTCTCGTTGGCAGCTACATATAATAGCATGGGCTCCTTATCTGTAGGAGCTGCAAGCACCGGAGCTGTTGACAAAGTTTTCTTCAACTCCTCAAAAGCATGGTCGACTTCTTCATCCCATAGGAATTTATCTGACTTCTTCAAGAGTCGGTAGAGAGGACCCGCCTTCTCCCCGAGTCTTGAAATAAATCTGCTTAGAGCTGCCACACATCCAGTGAGCTTTTGAACGTCCTTCAGACAAGTCGGCTTCTGCAAGTTATGAATAGCCTTGATTTTCTCTCGATTTGCCTCAATGCCTCTCTCTGAAACACTGAAACCTAGGAGTTTGCCTGCAGGGACTCCAAAAACACATTTGGTAGGATTGAGCTTCATTTTATACTTGCGCAAATTATTGAAAGTCTCTGTCAAATCTGCTATCAGAGAGTCGGCCTTCTGAGATTTGATAACCACATCGTCCACATATGCATGAACGTTTCTCCCTATCTGATCCTTGAAGCAATTCTGGATGCACCTTTGATATGTAGCTCCTGCATTCTTGAGCCCAAAGGGCATTGTTTTGTAACAAAATGCTCCAAAGGGTGTAATGAAGGATGTCTTGAGCTCATCCTCTTTCTTGAGCCTAATCTGATGATACCCTGAATAGGCATCCAAGAAACATAGTAACTCAGACCCAGCTGTTGAGTCAATGATCTGGTCGATGCGAGGCAGAGCAAACGGGTCCTTAGGGCAATGCTTGTTAAGGCCCGTGAAGTCGATGCACATACGCAACTCTCCTGTTTTCTTTGGTACTAACACTGGATTGGCCACCCACTCTGGGTGAAAGACTTCCTTGATGAACTCAGCTGCGAGGAGCCGAGCCACCTCTTCTCCTATGGCTTTCCTCCTGTCATCGTGAAACTTGCGCAGACCCTGCTTAACTGGTCTTGCATTAGGGTTAACATGTAAGCTGTGCTCGGCGAGTTCTCTCGGGACTCCTGGCATGTCAGATGGCTTCCATGCAAAGACGTCCCGATTCTCACGGATGAACTCGACGAGCGCGCTTTCCTATTTATCAGAGAGGTGTGCCCCAATGATGAACTGCTTGGAAGAATCACCAGGGGTAAAGTCGACTTGCTTCGTGTCCTGAGCTGACTTGAATTTCATCTTCTCCTCTATTGCCGGCTTCTTAAGGACCGAGTTGTCCTCCGGGTCCACGTTTGCCTTGTAAAATTTCAGCTCCTCTTGAGCACAAGCTGTCTCAGCCATAGCTGCATCACCTAGTTCACACTCCAATGCCATCTGTCTGCTGCCATTAACTGTAATGACTCCTGCTGGACCTGGCATCTTGAGCTTCAAGTAAACATAGCATGGTCTGGCCATAAACTTAAAGTATGCTGGTCGACCAAAGAGAGCATGGTATGGACTCTTAAGATCCACTACCTCAAAAGGCATAATCTCTGAACGAAAATTCTCCACTGTGCCAAAAGCAACCTCAAGATAAATCTTACCAATTGGCTTGGCCGACTTCCCTGGTACGATTCCATGAAAGACTGTCTCTGTGGGTATTAACTGCCTGTCTTGCAGTTGCATCCTCTTGAATGTGTCATAATACAAGATGTTGATACTACTTCCACCATCCATAAGCACTTTGTTCAATGTATAGCCCCCAACTTGAGGTGCTACTACCAAGGCCAGCTGCCCTGGATCGTCGACTCTTGGAGGATGATCTGCCCGACTCCAAGTGATGGTTTGTTCTGACCAGCTGAGCCACTGTGGAAGCGCCGGCTCTACTGCATTGACAGCTCTAACTTCTAATTTCTTGGCACGTTTGGACGTGCTTGTTGTGAAGACATGGTAACTGCCACGACTCGGGTTCTACTGCCGAGTTGTGACATAATACTGCCCATTGCCGTCATGGAGCTGCTTCGGGTTCTGCTGGAACCCGCCCTGCTGATTACCTCCTCCTTGAGGTTGGTTTGGATTATTGCCGGCTCCTCCGCCGTTATTGCCGGGTCCTCCGCCGTTATTGCCGGGTCCTCCGGCTCCATTGTTTCCTCTGTATCCACCATTGTTTCTGTTTCCAGGTCCTGCAAACCTGGCACGCTGCAGATCCACACATTGGCCCAAGGTATGCCCACACCTGCCGTTCTTGGCATGTTTAGGGCAAGGACTCGATAAAACTTCCTGTCGTGGGGTTGTCACGGCAAGTTCTTCCTCAGGGAAGATGAGTTCTGGGGCCATTGGTGATTGAAGTACGTGGGAACGGTTAATCTCGCCGGGGAATAAGGATTTACCCAGGTTCGGCCCCTCTGATTAGAGGTAAAGACCTACTTCCTGCTTCTATGTTATTGCTCTTTGCTAGATCTCGATTACAAGGACCCGGCTCCTACAACTCAGGAGCCGGCGACTTCTCTCTGATGGCTAGGGTTTCTCTCACTTGATTGGACTTGTCTCTACTGGTTGAAGCTTATCGACCTAAGGTCCAGGACCCTGCTTATAAAGGCTGCCGGGTCCCTGGACTTACAGGCTATACCGAGTCACACTAGAACACGGAGTCCTACTCTACGTCTTGGTCTTCCAAGTTAGACTCCGGGTTGTACTTGGACTCCTTCTCGACGGGTCCTTTCTCCATCATGGGCCTTGACCGGCTTGTCTCCAGCCCAGCCCATGCGACTTGACGCGTGACTCGGCTTTGGCCTTCTTGGTCTTGGCGGGTCTACTTTCCGGGTCCATGGGCCTACCTATAAAGTATCCCCCCATCAGTAGCCCCCGAATTTATCTTGGGCACAGCTTGGCGGCTTTCTCTGACTTGTTGGTTCGACTCCCTGGGTCGACTCCTTCCACTTGAGCCACAGGCTCCAAAGTCGCTTGCTGCTAGCTCCAAGATGAATTCCTGCATAAAGACATAAGACATATAAAAGATGAGTCTATCCTCATTCCTTGCTCAAGTCATCACCCTTGCCCTTGCACATTCTGGCCGGGTTTGTTGTGACTCTTGCGAACAAGGACTAGATAACTTGACTTTCACTGCCACAGGACTCGCCATTCTGGGACAAGCCGGCTTTTTCCACTTCTGTGACTTTAACTTTTCTCTGCTATGTCTTTTTCTGTCTGTTAACCACTGAACCGCTAATAGTGAAATGTTATCCACAGTTTACTGTGGACCTGCACTGTAACTCTCTAGGGTTTTACCCTCTTTATAAATATCGAAGGGTTAGGTCTTAAACCTCACTTGCCCTCCTTCAGCTCAAAATCTCTTCTTTCTCTTCGCGCCCATCTCTTCCCGCGCCCAGCACACACCGCCCGCACGCCATGGCTCCCAAGCGCGCAAAGAACGCACCGAAGGCCAAGGCATCCTCGTCGAGCAGGACGGTGGACATCGCCGCCGCGGCCGCCGCCGCCGCAAAATCCTCCTCCAAGCGATCGATTTCCGCCGATTGGGGTGGATCTATGGTCACGGCGGAACAATTGAAGACTCACAGGCTCTCAGGTTTGACTCCTTCCAGCGCTCAAGCTCGGGCCCCAGGGGATGAAACCGTTCCCTCTCCCGCTAAGGGTGAGGTGGTCGTTTTCGTGGAGCATCTCTTCCGCGGATTTTCTCCCCCCGGTAATCTCTTCTTCCGCCAACTCCTTGAACTCTATGAGCTGCGGATACATGATCTGGCTCCTAATTCCATTCTCACTCTTTCCAATTTTGTGACCTTGTGTGAGGATTACCTCCAAATCAAGCCCGATCTCAATCTCTGGCTTGAGCTCTTCTACTGCAACCCTCAGCCCGAGACTTCTGGGGGCCCTCTTCTCCAATGTGGCGCCGTCGCTCTTCAACGGCGCCTCAACTCTGTCTTTCCTAAACCAGTCTTTCCCAATCGCATCAAAGACTGGCAAAAAACCTTCTTCTATTGCAAGGACACCTCCCCTGCAAATGAACCAAAACTTCCCTTGTTCTCTGAGGACCGCCTTCGGGCGACTCCTCTTATGAAAGCTAGGTGCCCAGAGGCCGCCCGGCCAGGAGTCGAGTCTCTGATCACTCGAATCCGGGCCCTCTTGTCCCATAATCTGGAAAACATGGATCTGGTCCGCTGCTGGACCACTTGGAGAATCCAGCCTCTGAGTCCTAGGACTCGGCTGATCTGCTCATATACTAGATGCGCTGGTGATGACCTCCGAGTTACGGAGCAGCTGTCTGATGGACCCGAACTTGGTCGACTTATCAAAAAGTTGACTGGGAAACCGGTGAAGGACCAAGCCCATTTTGGGCTCCAGCCATTTTGCTCCACCAACCCAGCTCCTGATGTAAGTATCATTCTCTACTTTATTTCTACCTTGATCTCACTTGTACTGCTTACTGACTCACTTTTGTTGACTCTGTTACAGCTCACCGACTCCTTCTGGAAGCCGGCCTCTGGAGCTGGTACTAAAAATAAAGCTGAAGCTGAGGCTGAGGCTGAAGAGGAGACTCCTGCCACAGATCAAGCTACTGTGGCAGAAGGCACTGATGATGCTGATGAGGAGTCCTCCCAGGGGGCTCCCGTTGAAGATGATGCTGCCGATGAGGAGTCCTCGCCAGAGGCTCCAACCGAAAATGTTGATGGAGAGGAGTCCTCTGAGGAGGCTCCCATTGTGGAGGAAATTGACGACGACGAGTCCTCTCCAGAGGCTCCCGTCACTAGACAAGCTGATACTACCTCTGCTGCTGCTCAGCCATCACCATCCGAGGAGTCCTCAGCTAGGAGTCACTCCTCTTCTTCCCCAGCCTCAAACAATAATGGATCTCGAGAGGCTGTTCCCAAGGTACCACTCTCACGAGTCCTTGGGTCCTCTCGCTCTCCTACTAAGCCTGAAGAACACATGCAGAGTGTTATCGCCGCCAGGAAGAGGAAGCTGCGCTCCGACGGGCCTGCAGATGCTCCTAAGCCTCTGCCAGTCTCGCACCAGCGGAAATCAACTTCTCCTCCCCACAAGGACGACTCTTATCACTCTGGGATGTCGATGCCTTCCTCAAACTCTCAGGCCTCCTTGGACCTGGAGACCAATGTCGGGTAAGACTCCTTTGTTTCTATACTTGCATTCAAATGACTTCTGCTTTTTCCCTTTTCACTAATTCTGGTGCTGACTTCTATCTTTGTGTATTTCAGGGCTCGGCCTTGTGCTAAGGTAACCAAGCTCCCAGGCATGGCTGATGTCACCTCTGGTCGTGGACCTGCACCTCCTTCGGCTTCCGAGACTACAAGCACAAGGACAGGTCCTTCATTTGCTGCATCTGCTGGTGCAACCACGACTCCAATCATCCCCGAGTCCCCTTCAAGGACTCGGGTAGCGACTCCAACAATAGCCCAGCCCTCCTCTGGGACTGGGCCTCCTGATACTGCGCCTCAAGTTAATCCGGCTCCTGTGAAGCCAACTCCTGCAGCCTCTCCATCCATCAAGATCAAGTCATCTACTGATTACAGCCGACTTCGAGTAGCTGATAACATGTCATTTTCTAAAGCTTATGCTGAAGCGGTTGACTTGAACGATCAATCAGCGAGGTTGAAGGATGAAGAACAAGTGGCTCTTAGGTCTCTCCATATGGTTCATGAAGTAAGCTTTTCTGACTTCCCCTTTTATGCTTTCTAGCATCCTCCTACTCCAGTAGCCCCCAAGCACCTGTCTGTGGTGACTTGTGACTAGGATAGGTGCTTTGATTTGAAATTGAACTCAACTACTTTATAGAAAAATCTGCACACTGTATCCCCCAAGCACTGAGTCCTTAGCTCTACTAGGACTCGGGGCTGCTAATTTACTGTCTGTCGGGTCCTTAGACCAAAAACTTTTGCACGAGTAGCCCCCAAGCGCCGAGTTGTCAGCCTACGACGACTTGGAGCTACTAACATATGTAATTTACTGATGTCTTACTTGAATAAAAATTTCTGTTCTGCGAGTAGCCCCCAAGCGCCAAGTTGCTAACTTGCGGCGACTTGGAGCTTATGACTTGTCGACTAGGACTCCTGCCTGCTTGCTGTTTATGAAAAAATTGACTCCTGAGTAGCCCCCAAGCGCCAAGTTGTTAACTTGTGACGACTTGGAGCTCATGAGTTACTCAACTTGACTTGTGAAGCTTAATTGTGCTTTATGACTTGTGATTGCAGTGCATTGTCTCCAAGATGAAGAGAGACATGAAAGAGCTTGAGGACCAGGCCGCTGCCAGTGCCAGGTCTGCCATGGCCGAAAAAGAACACTCCCTTCAGCTTGAGAAGGATCTGAAAGCCTTGGCTGCTCAACTGGAGCAGGTAAAGAAAGAGTCGGCTGATGCCAAAAAGATTGCCCAGAAGGCACACAATGACCTAAAGGCTGTGTTCGACACTTGCAAAAAAGGCATTGGGGCCATGTGCCAACACATATTTGGTAAGCTTAGAACTTTCGCTTGCTTCCTTTTTGCACTTTTCTGAATTGCTTTTAGACTGACGATGACTCCTTGATTTCCTTTCTGCAGGGGCCGACTCCCCTAAACTGAAGCTACCCACCAGCAAGCAACTATCTGAGATGCTTGATCACTGTCATGGGCTACAAGAGGGAGCCCGTGCAGTGGTTAAATATCTGAACCATAAGGGGAAGTGCCCCAAGGAGCCTGAACGTCTGGTGGACGAGCTGTCCAGGGCACCAGGCTATATGCGTCTGTGGAAACAATCTTCAATGAGGAGAGCCTCCATCAGGATCTTGGCTTTAGCCCACAGCTACTATCCAACTGTCCTAGAGCCAGCAATGCTTACAATGGGGAAGCCTGAGCAACATGAGGATGGCAAACCTTTTACTCAGGACGACTTCAAGGCCGAAGAAAAATTGGTGCGGCCATATGCTTGCGAGATAGCCAATAAGATGGACCCTGAGGTATGGGTTCATCACTATGATTTGGAGAACAAAATAGTCGCTCCAGAAACTCCTGAGATAGTAAACTTTGGCCGCCCATCACAGGACCCAGCTGGTGTATTCTCTTCTTCTACCGGTCCGAGTTCCTCGTCACCGGCGGCTCCTGTTCAAATTGTCGAGCCCACTCTAAAGACTCCTGCTGCGCCCACTCCTTCTAGAGCTGTCTCTGGAGACGCTCAGAAACAAGCCGAGCTTGCTAAGCACATGAAGAGTCCCAGGGGTACTGGCTTTCAAACGAAGAGAGTCGCCACCAAGCCTCCATTGAAGCCGGCTCCTCCTTCTGCTGCTCAAGCACAAGACAAATCTCCTGTGAAGAAGGGCTCCTCAATTCCTGCTGTTCAAACGAAGGACAAGTCTCCTGCTAAGAAGGACTCCCCGACTCTGGCTAAGGAGTCGACTCCTCTGGAAGACAATCCCTTGAATGACTTTTGATTACTATGTAATGCTGTGTTATTAGTATCTAAACTCTGTAATGATGCACTACTGGTGTTTTTAAACTATGTAGCTTGTTAGCTATTTTGAGTTGTAATGATGCACTACTGGTGCTTTAAACTATTTAGCTTGTTAGCTATTTTGAATTCGTGCCAATCGGCTTGGTTCTTATAACCCGTCTAGTTTTTCACTGATGAATAAGTAGGCCCTGCATGACTTCTCTTACAGCTTGTGCTGACAGGTTCTTAACTCATATGTTCCTTAGGATCCATAAGAGAGAGAAACAAGTCATGCCTGTAGATAGATCATATTGTGCAAGATGCATCTGACTTACCAGCGAGAAAACTAGGAAAATTTGGCTACTGTGCCGGGTCCCAGAGTTTAAGCTTAACTTTTTTCACTGAAAAGCAAGCCCCCAAGAACCTGATGATCAAAATTTAAAGAACAAAGCTCACTCACTGGATGACTCGACTAAAGGACTCATGTTCTCAAAAGCCGGCTTTATTTCATTTGATCATAGCAATTCGATTACATTTAGGCATGGCTCACTGGGCTCTTTGCCTTGAAACTCATAAAACTATTACAACTTAAGTATAATATGGACGTAACTGAGCTATGTTCCAAGGCCTCTTTGCCTCTGCATAAGGATCTAATGTATGAGCTGTATCAGCTCCTTTGCCTACACTTGCCGGCTCTCGCACATCCATTAGATAGTACGACCCGTTGTTCAGATTCTTGCTTATGACGAACGGTCCTTCCCATGGTGGAGATAACTTGTGCATCCCTTCCTTATTCTGGACTAGGCGAAGCACTAAGTCACCCTCCTGAAAAGTCCGGGTCGTGATACTTGCTGAGCTACGAGATACGAGTCTCCAAAGCACCTGATACGCTTGATGTTCATCTCCTTGGCCAGACGCAGGCCATGTAACAAAGCCTCATACTCTGCCATGTTGTTTGTGCAATCAAAATGTAACTGAAGGACGTATGCTAACTTATCTCCCTTAGGCGATGTTAACACCACGCCGGCTCCTGAACCCTCTAGCTGTCTGGACCCGTCAAAGTGCATTGTCCAATACTTGGTGCAGGGGGTATTTGGTGAAGATGTAAAATATGTCCAGTCATTGACAAAATCAACCAAAGCTTGAGATTTGATCGCTGTCCTAGGCTCATATGTGATATGATAAGGACCCAACTCAATTGCCCACTTGGCGACTCGTCCTGTTGCCTCTCTGTTGCGTATAATATCTGCCAGCGGTGCTGAACTCACCACCTTAATTGGATGCTCTTGGAAATAATGCTTGAGTTTTCTACTTGCAAGAAAAACTCCATAGACCAACTTCTGCCACTGTGGGTACCTTTGCTTTGACTCTGTGAGGACTTCACTAATGTAGTAGACAGGTCTCTGTACTGGATACTCCTTTCCTTCCTCTGCACGCTCCACGACTACTACTGCACTGACAACTCTCTCGTTGGCAGCTACATATAATAGCATGGGCTCCTTATCTGTAGGAGCTGCAAGCACCGGAGCTGTTGACAAAGTTTTCTTCAACTCCTCAAAAGCACGGTCGGCTTCTTCGTCCCATAGGAATTTATCTGACTTCTTCAGGAGTCGGTAGAGAGGACCCGCCTTCTCCCCGAGTCTTGAAATAAACCTGCTTAGAGCTGCCACACATCCAGTGAGCTTTTGAACGTCCTTCAAACAAGTCGGCTTCTGCAAGTTATGGATAGCCTTGATTTTCTCTGGATTTGCCTCGATGCCTCGCTCTGAAACAATGAAGCCTAGGAGTTTGCCCGCAGGGACTCCAAAAACACACTTGGTCGGGTTGAGCTTCATCTTGTACTTGCGTAGGTTCTCAAAGGTTTCTGTCAGGTCTGCTATCAGAGAGTCAGCTTTCTGAGACTTGACAACTACATCATCCACATAAGCATGAATATTCCTTCCAATCTGTTTTTTGAAACAATTCTGGATACATCTCTGATATGTAGCTCCTGCGTTCTTGAGTCCAAAGGGCATTGTTGTGTAGCAAAATGCTCCAAAGGGCGTAATGAAGGACATCTTGAGCTCATCCTCTATGTTGAGTCTGATCTAGTGGTACCCTGAATATGCATCCAAGAAACAAAGTAACTCTGACCCCGCTGTGGAGTCGATGATCTGGTCTATACGAGGCAGTGCGAACGGGTCCTTAGGGCAATGCTTGTATAGGCCCGTGAAGTCGATGCACATACGCAACTCTCCTGTTTTCTTTGGTACTAATACTGGATTGGCCACCCACTCTGGGTGAAAGACCTCCTTGATGAACTCGGCTGCGAGGAGCCGAGCCACCTCTTCTCCTATGGCTTTCCTCCTGTCATCATGAAACTTGTGCAGACCCTGCTTAACTGGTCTTGCATTAGGATTAACATGTAAGCTGTGCTCGGCGAGTTCTCTCGGGACTCCTGGCATGTCAGATGGCTTCCATGCAAAAACATCCCGATTCTCACGGATGAACTCGACGAGCGTACTTTCCTATTTATCAGAGAGGTGTGCCCCAATAGTGAACTGCTTGGAAGAATCACCAGGGGTAAAGTCGACTTGCTTTGTGTCCTGAGCTGACTTGTATTTCATCTTCTCCTCTGTGGCCGGCTTCTTAACGACCGAGTTGTCCTCCGGGTCCACGTTTGCCTTGTAAAACTTCAGCTCCTCTTGAGCACAAGCTGTCTCAGCCATAGCTGCATCACCTAACTCACACTCCAATGCCATCTGTCTGCTGCCATTAACTGTAATGACTCCTGCTGGACCTGGCATCTTGAGCTTCAAGTAAACATAGCATGGTCTGGCCATAAACTTAAAGTATGCTGGTCGACCAAAGAGAGCATGGTATGGAATCTTAAGATCCACTACCTCAAAAGGCATAATCTCTGAACGAAAATTCTCCACTGTGCCAAAAGCAACCTCAAGATAAATCTTACCAATGGGTTTGGCCGACTTCCCTGGTACTATCCCATGGAACACTGTCTCTGTTGGAATTAGCTGTCTATCTTGCAGCTGCATCCTCTTGAATGTGTCATAATATAAGATGTTGATACTACTTCCACCATCCATAAGCACTTTGTTCAATGTATAGCCCCCAACTTGAGGTGCCACCACCAAGGCTAGCTGCCCTGGGTCGTCGACTCTTGGAGGATGATCTGCCCGACTCCACGTGATGGTTTGCTCTGACCACCTGAGCCACTGTGGAAGGGCCGGCTCTACTGCATTAACAGCTCTAACCTTTAACTTCTTGGAACGTTTGGACGTACTTGTTGTGAAGACATGGTAACTGCCACGACTCCTCATGGAGCATAATATTGCCCATTGCCATCATGGAGCTGCTTCGGGTTCTGCTGGAACCCGCCCTGCTGGTTACCTCCTCCTTGAGGTTGGTTTGGATTATTGCCGGCTCCTCCGCCGTTATTGCCGGGTCCTCCGGCTCCATTGTTTCCTCTATACCCATTGTTGTTACCTCTGTTTCCTGGCCCTTGGAACCCGGCACGTTGCAAGTCTACGCACTGTCCCAAGGTATGACCGCATCTGCCGTTCTTGGCGTGTTTAGGGCATGGAATCCTCAAGACCTCCTCTGTGCTTGGAGTACGGCCTTGGTATCCACCAGAATTATTGTCCTTGCGTCTGACTCCAGTGTTTGTGTTGGCCACTAGGTCAGAGTTGTCTCCATACGGCCGCTTGCTACCACCTTGATTCTGGTTTTGATTCTGGTTCTGACTCTGACCGTTGCCACCTTGTCCTTTAGTCCCTTCCTCCTGATCCTTTGTTTTGTCTGTGGCAGCGTGCTTATTAGCACCTGCCATGATCTCACCAATCGTAAGGGGAATACCTTGATTCAGGCTCTCCTTCATACGACCTAGCTTCCAACTCAAGGGATTGTAACTGCAATTTCTCTCCATCGCCATTAACACTGAAACCGGTGGGAGTCCTTGTGAGGAGTTAATGATCTCTAAGACCCGCTTCATCCAGTGCCTTGCTGACTCGCCCTTCCTCTGGACACACCGCTCCAGGTCCTCGATGGTGCTGAGTTTTTTGCACGTGCCCTGGAAGTTCTGAATAAAAGCCGCCTTCAATTGCTCCCAAGAGTTGATTGACCTAGGAGGCAAGTTGCGCATCCAAACCTTGGCTGCTCCCTCCATCATAAGATACATGAACTTGGCACACAGATTACCTGTGGCGTTGCGAATACTCATCGCCATCTCGTATGTACCCAACCAAGAGGTCGGGTCCATGTTGGGCTCATAGTTTGGAGCCTTGCGCGGCTCCTTGAAACTGCTGGGGAAGGACTCGGATCTGATGGCATCAGACAGGCACTCTGGTCCTGTTAACGCTGGGGAAGCACCAGGAGAAGTCACCTCCTCGTGCACCCGGGTTGGCTGAGGCGGGTTGTCTGCACCCACTAACGCTCTGTCCCTCTCTGCCTCCCGAGCTCTTGCTGCTTCTCTTTCTCGTCGCTGCCTTGCTTCATCAACCACTAGCTGAGCTCGTGAAGTAGTTGGTATATTTGCGCGATTCCTCTCTTGTTCACGACGTCTTGCACTTGTAGAGTTGGCCGGGTTGGACTCACCGTGCCGACTCCTCGTACCTGAGTTAAAGGGTGTTGAATGTAGTCTACTTGCATCTGGAAAAGTTGGATACAAAGCTTGCTGAGTCAAAGCTGTTTTCAGTAACTCGATAGCCTCACGAGTCTCCTGTCCTGCTGGTCCCTCTGGTACCACAATATTCTCCAATCTCAGAGTCGCCGCATGAACATTGTCCATAGGATTAGAGTAATGTCCCTCTGGAGTATGAAATCTGTTAGGCTGAGACCCTAAGCCACCAGATGCTCCCCCTCCGACTCCTCCTTCAGGCGGTGGTCCGTTGGTACGGCTGCCTCCCGGTCCTTCTGGGGGTGGTGGTGGTGGTGGTGGTGGTGCTCCTGTTCCTCCTCCTGCGGCGCCTCCTGCTGCCGCTGAGCCTCCTAGTCCGGCTCCTCTGCCTGGACCATTAGGTGTGGTGAATAGATTGGTTGGATTGATGTGGACTCCATCATTCAAGCGACTCCTGGCTCTGCGGTGTTGAATTGAAGTAAGCTCCTCGCGGCGCCTCCGCACGACTTGAGCTTCATCTTGGACTCGGGCCCGCTCTTCGGCCAGTCTATGGTTTGCTTCTGTGATATCAGCTAGTTGCCTCTCCAACGCAGTACGAGCATTGACTAACTCAGCCGCCCTCTCTGCAGCATTATTTGCATTAATTTCCTTCGTCAATAGAGCCGGATCGAACTGATTTCCAGTGTTTCCAGACATGTAGACTCCCACAACACGGGCGCGTATTGGCGACTCCTCATAATCTTCTTCCTCTATCCCATACCCAAGCCGATCTTCAAATAAGGGTAAGATAGACTCTGAATCCGCATCGTAATCTGAATCTGACTCTTGCAGCATCTCCGGTTTCTCTGCTTGGGGTTCCTCAGACTCGGCGATGATGCCGACCTCCGAAGTTCCGACCGACTCCTCACCGTCGGACTCGATGACAACGGTTGGCTCTGATACTGATTCCGCTGAGTTCGCGCGAAGACCCGACGCGCAAACCATCCCGACGAACACGTTGATTCCTCCAAAGACAAGCTGATAGCCCTCGTCGACTTCGTTCATCTCCGAAGTCCAGCCTGAGTCATCAATCTCGGTCTCACCATGTTCATCAGTGTAGACCCGCCCGATGGCGAGTTTCTCCATAGCCCGACGAGCAGCTCCAACGATCTCAACTCCTTTCGTCACCATAGGCCCCACGGTGGGCGCCAACTGTCGTGGGGTTGTCACGGCAAGTTCTTCCTCAGGGAAGATGAGTTCTGGGGCCATTGGTGATTGAAGTACGTGGGAACGGTTAATCTCGCCGGGGAACAAGGATTTACCCAGGTTCGGCCCCTCTGATTAGAGGTAAAGACCTACTTCCTGCTTCTATGTTATTGCTCTTTGCTAGATCTCGATTACAAGGACCCGGCTCCTACAACTCAGGAGCCGGCGACTTCTCTCTGATGGCTAGGGTTTCTCTCACTTGATTGGACTTGTCTCTACTAGTTGAAGCTTATCGACCTAAGGTCCAGGACCCTGCTTATAAAGGCTGCCGGGTCCCTGGACTTACAGGCTATACCGAGTCACACTAGAACACGGAGTCCTACCCTACATCTTGGTCTTCCAAGTTAGACTCCGGGTTGTACTTGGACTCCTTCTCGACGGGTCCTTTCTCCATCATGGGCCTTGACCGGCTTGTCTCCAGCCCAGCCCATGCGACTTGACGCGTGACTCGGCTTTGGCCTTCTTGGTCTTGGCGGGTCTACTTTCCGGGTCCATGGGCCTACCTATAAAGTATCCCCCCATCACTTCCTCTGTAGTTGGGGTGCGTCCTTAATATCCTTGAGAATTATTGTCCTTGCGTCTGACTCCAGTGTTTGTATTGGCCACTAGGTCAGAGTTGTCACCATATGGCCGCTTGCTACCACCCTGGTTCTGGTTTTGATTCTGGTTCTGATTATTGCCACCCTGTCCTTTACTTCCTTCCTCTTGGTCCTTGGTTTTATCTGTGGCTGCGTGCTTATTAGCACCTGCCATGATTTCACCGATTGTCAGGGGAATGTCCTGATTCAGACTCTCCTTCATGCGACCTAGCTTCCAACTCAAGGGATTGTAGCTGCAATTTCTCTCCATCGCCATTAGCACTGAAACCGGTGGGAGTCCTTGTGAGGAGTTAATGATCTCTGAGACCCGCTTCATCAAGTGCCTTGCTGACTCGCCCTTCCTCTGAACACACCGTTCCAGGTCCTCGATGGTACTAAGCTTTTTGCATGTGCCCTGAAAGTTCTGAATAAAAGCCGCCTTCAATTGCTCCCAAGAGTTGATTGACCTAGGAGGCAAGTTGCGCATCCAAACCTTGGCTGCTCCTTCCATCATAAGATACATAAACTTGGCACACAGGTTACCTGTGGCATTACGAATACTCATAGCCATCTCGTAAGTGCCCAACCAAGAAGTCGGGTCCATGTTGGGCTCATAATTTGGAACCTTGCGCGGCTCCTTGAAACTGCTGGGGAAGGACTCAGACCTGATGGCATCAGACAGGCACTCTGGTCCTGTTAATGCTGGGGAAGCACCAGGAGAAATCACCTCTTCGTGCGCCCGGGTTGGCTGAGGCGGGTTAGCTGCACCAGCTAACGCTCTGTCCCTCTCTGCCTCCCGAGCTCTTGCTGCTTCTCTTTCTCGTCGTTGCCTTGCTTCATCAACCACTAGCTGAGCTCGCGAAGTAGTTGGTATATTTGCGCGATTCCTCTCTTGTTCACGACGCCTTGCGCTTGTAGAGTTGGCCGGGTTGGACTCGCCGTGCCGACTCCTCATGCCTGAGTTAAAAGGTGTTGAATGTAGCCTACTTGCATCTGGAAAAGTTGGATACAAAGCTTGCTGAGTCAAAGCTGTCTTCAGTAGCTCAATAGCCTCACGAGTCTCCTGACCTGCTGGTCCCTCTGGTACCACGATATTCTCCAATCTCAGAGTCGCCGCATGAACATTGTCCATAGGATTAGAGTAATGTCCCTCTGGAGTATGAAATCTGTTAGGCTGAGATCCTAAGCCACCAGATGCTCCTCCTCCGACTCCTCCTTCAGGCGGTGGTCCATTGGTACGGCTGCCTCCCGGTCCTTCTGGGGGTGGTGGTGGTGGTGGTGGTGGTGCTCCTGTTCCTCCTCCTGCGGCGCCTCCTGCAGCCGCTGAGCTTCCTAGTCCGGCTCTTCCACCTGGACCATTGGGTGTGGTAAATAGATTGGTTGGATTGATGTGTACTCCATCATGCAGGCGACTCCTGGCTCTGCGGTGTTGAATTAAAGTAAGCTCCTCGCGGCGCCTCCGCACGACTTGAGCTTCATCTTGGACTCGGGCCTGCTCTTCGGCCAGTCTACGGTTTGCCTCTGTGATATCAGCTAGTTGCCTCTCCAACGCAGCACGAGCGTTGGTTAACTCAGCCGCCCTCTCTGCGGCATTATTTGCATTAATTTCCTTTGTCAATAGAGCTGGATCAAATTGATTTCCACCGTTTCCAGACATGTAGACTCCCACAACACGGGCGCGTACTGGCGACTCCTCATAATCTTCTTCCTCTATCCCATACCCAAGCCGATCTTCAAACAAGGGTAAGATAGACTCTGAACTTGCATCGTAATCTGGATCTGACTCTTGCAGCATCTCTGGCTTCTCAGCTTGGGGCTCCTCAGACTCGGCGATAATGCCGACCTCTGAAGCTCCGACCGACTTCTCGCCATCGGACTCGACGACAACGGTTGGCTCTGATACAGATTCCGCCGAGTTCGCGCGAAGACCCGACGCGCAAACCATGCCGACGAACACGTTGATTCCTCCAAAGACAAGCTGGTAGCCCTCGTCGACTTCGTTCATCTCCGAAGTCCAGCCTGAGTCATCGATCTCGGTTTCTCCATGTTCATCAGTGTAGACCCGCCCGATGGCGAGTTTTTCCATAGACCGACGAGCTGCTCCAACGATCTCAACTCCTCGCATCACCATAGGCCCCACGGTGGGCGCCAACTGTCGTGGGGTTGTCACGGCAAGTTCTTCCTCGGGGAAGATGAGTTCTGGGGCCATTGGTGATTGAAGTACGTAGGAACGGTTAATCTCGCCAGGAAACAAGGATTTACCCAGGTTCGGCCCCTCTGATTAGAGGTAAAGACCTACTTCCTGCTTCTATGTTATTGCTCTTTGCTAGATCTCGATTACAAGGACCCGGCTCCTACAAGTCAGGAGCCGGCGATTTCTCTCTGGTGGTTCGGGTTTCTCTGATTCGACTTGACTTGACCTCACTACGATCCAGGGCCCTCCTTATAAAGGTGGCGGTCCCTAGACTTACAATCTGTACCGAGTTCTACTCATATACGGAGTCCTACTCTAGGCTTTGTCCTTCCAAACTAGAACTCCGGGTTGTACTTGGACTCCTTCTTTGGACGAGCCTCCTTCTCCACACGGGCCTTGGTCGGCTTGTCTCCAGCCCAGCCCATGTGACTTGTCTCATGACTCGGCATTGGCCTTCTTGGTCTTGGCGGGTCTACTTTCCGGGTCCATGGGCCTACCTATAAAGTATCCCCCCATCAGCGACTTTGAGAAAGGACCAACCATGTCAAGCCCCCAAACTGCAAATGGCCAAGTGATAGGAATAGTTCTGAGTTCTTGGGCTGGCACGTGGTCTTGCCTTGCGTACCTTTGGCACCCATCACAAACTCGCACTATATTTTCTGCGTCCAAATGTGCTGTTAACCAAAAGAACCCGTGTCTGAAAGCTTTTGACACCAAGGATCTAGTGGATGCATGATGACCGCAATCTCCTGCATGAATCTCTTGCAGTATTTGCCTGCCCTCTTCTGGAGACACACACCTCTGGTAGACTCCAGTGACACTCCTTCTGTACAACTTGCCATCAATGACTGTGTAGGACTTGCATCGCCTGATGAGTTGCTTTCGCTTGACTTCATCCTTTGGTAGTTCACCCCGTAGGGGATATGCAAGGTAGGGCTCTGTCCATGCTGGGATTGCCCGTACTGCTGCCACAAGTGCCGACTCTGGATCTGGGAAGGCTAACTCCTCCTCTGTGGGCAACTTGACTGATGGGTGGTGAAGCTCATCCACAAATACATTTGGGGGTACTTTCTCTCGACGAGAGCCGAGTCATGATAACGCGTCTGCGGACTCGTTCTTGTGTCTGTCAATATGCTCCACTTGATAACCAGAAAAGAACCCGGCTATCTGTTCGACTGCTCTTCTATAAGCCGCCATGTTCGCATCATTCGAGTCCCAGGTTCCAGACACTTGCTGGGCTACGAGATCCGAGTCTCCAAAGCACCTGACACGCTTGATGTTCATCTCCTTGGCCAAACGCAGGCCGTGTAACAAAGTCTCATACTCTGCCATGTTGTTTGTACAATCAAAATGCAACTGAAGGACATATGCCAACTTATCTCCTTTCGGTGAAGTTAGAACCACGCCGGCTCCTGAGCCCTCTAGCTGTCTGGACCCGTCGAAGTGCATTGTCCAATATTTGGTGCAAGGTGAACTTGGTGAGGATGTGCAATCAGTCCAGTCATTGACGAAGTCGACCAAAGCTTGGGATTTAATTGCTGTCCTAGGCTCATATGTGATATGGTAAGGACCCAGCTTGATTGCCCACTTGGCAACTCGGCCTGTTGCATCTCTGTTGCGTATGATGTCTGCTAGCGGTGCTGAACTCACCACTTTGATTGGATGCTCTTGGAAATAATGCTTAAGCTTCCTACTTGCAAGAAAAACTCCATAGACTAACTTCTGCCATTGAGGGTACCTTTGCTTTGACTCTGTGAGGACTTTACTGATGTAGTAAACATGCCTCTGCACTGGATACTCCTTTCCTTCCTCTAATCGTTCCACCACTACTACTGCACTGACCACCCTTTCGTTGGCAGCGACATATAACAACATGGGCTCCTTATCTGTAGGAGCTGCAAGTACTGGTGCTGATGATAGGGTTTTCTTCAAGTTCTCAAAAGCATCGTCGGCTTCTTTGTCCCATATGAATTTGTCTGACTTCTTCAAGAGTCGGTAGAGAGGACCCGCCTTCTCTCCGAGTCTTGAGATGAATCTGCTGAGAGCTGCTACACAACCAGCGAGTTTTGAACGTCCTTTAGACAAGTCAGCTTCTGCAGATTGTGAATAGCCTTGATTTTCTCTGGGTTTGCTTCAATGCCTCTCTCTGAAACAATAAAGCCTAGGAGTTTGCCTGCAAGGACTCCAAAAACACACTTGGTTGGCTTGAGCTTCATCTTGTACTTGCACAGGTTATCAAAGGTTTCTGTCAGGTCTGCTATCAAAGAGTCGGCCTTTTGAGACTTGACAACTACATCATCCACATAAGCGTGAATATTCCTTCCAATCTGTTTTTTGAAACAATTCTGGATACATCTCTGATATGTAGCTCCTGCGTTCTTGAGTCCAAAGGGCATTGTTGTGTAACAAAATGCTCCAAAGGGTGTGATGAAAGATGTATTCAGCTCATCCTCTATGTTGAGTCTGATCTGGTGGTACCCTAAATAGGCATCCAAGAAACAAAGTAACTCTGACCCCGTTGTGGAGTCAATGATCTGGTCAATACGAGGTAATGCAAACGGGTCCTTAGGGAAATGCTTGTTAAGGCCCGTGAAGTCGATGCACATCCGCAACTCTCCTGTTTTCTTTGGAACTAACACTGGATTGGCTACCCACTCTGGGTGAAAGACTTCCTTGATGAACTTGGCTGCGAGGAGCCGAGCCACCTCTTCTCCGATGGCTTTCCTCCTGTCATCGTGAAACTTGCGCAGACCTTGCTTAACTGGTCTTGCATTAGGGTTAATGNCAGACCCGACCGACGACGCCCCCACGGGCCAGCCTCCACCAGCTCGAGCAGGGGAGACCCTCGACTGCCTTTGGCAGGAAGGTTGATGGTCGCTCTTGGGTGATCTGGCGTAAATCTGGAGTTATGTTGATCGATTTGGAGCTGGAGTCGCAACGGGTCAGCGTCGCAAGTCATGGTCGCAACGACGCTGTCCAAAGCCATTTGAAACTTTTTTTAAAATTTTATATTACTATAATATTATTTGCAGCCGTGTTAATCTTTTTTTTCCAATCCCCTGACATGCAGGGGTATTCTCTGTTGCGAAAAGGAAAAGAAAAACAAACCAGGGAACCAAAAGATATGGCTTGTTGGTGCCTTGTCCCGTTCAATTTTCCGTGTACGGCAGCCACAACTGGCCAGTGTCCGCTCGCATATGTCTCAGTTATCTACAGGATGTGAGAGTGCACTCCAGCATGCCAGCTGATACGATATTTCCAAAATTAAATAAAGTTGGCGGTTGTGCACAGTGCACCTGACATGCATGGCACGCAACCGAGTTCATCTGTGCACCAGATTGCATCATTTTAACACCACTCGTTCCAGCAACTATAGTGCATAGCTGTATAAACCATTCTCCTTTTGCCATCATACTACCAATTTGTATTAGGCATTGTTTATTAGGGCTGTATTTTCATCACCAAAAGGATTAGGGAGGGAGGGTTTGTTGAAAATCTTTTCACCTAATTTTCACCAAATCCTTCACATTTTTTCACCCCAATACACTAGTATGGTGTAGTGTTTTTATTCTACACAAAAAATGAATTTTGAGATTATTTCATTAAAACCTACTTCGTAAACGTACTATTGGAAATTTTTCGGAATCTAGAATAATCCATTTCAACTTCAAATACCCTAAAGCTACGTTATGTTTCTTTTTCTTTGTTTTATTAAATGTTCTTCGACATGTATACACAAACACAGTAGGATCTTGTTCTTGTATATTTACATGGCGAGCAAGCATGCCCTTGGGGCTTACTCGGATGTATATGTAGAACTAATCGACATGAAAATGTGGCATCCATATATACCATAAATTGTACCCCCCCCCCCCCCCCCCCTCGCCAAAATGTGGTGCATATGATTTTTGTAAGTCGAATCATGTAATTTTGACCAAGTTTATATAAAAAAATAACATGTAGGTACCAAATTAATACCATTAGATTCATCATGAAGTATAATTTTGTATCCTACACATTTGGTATTGTAGTTTTAGATAAAATTTCCAATAAACTTCGTCAAAGTGACATTTGACTTTTAGGGAAACTAATGTACAATATATTATGACAAGAAAGGACTACATGTATATATGCTTTGTTGTATAGTAGTATATATGGCGTTAGACTTGCAAGCATACGGACGTTACCCTAGCTAGTACCTATGCTCGCGTTGTCTTGTCTCTTGTGCACCCTCACCTTGAACCCATCCTTCATGTGTAGTATGATGGACAGCTTGGGTATCGCCTCGGCGCCGGCGACCTCCATCCGGAACCCGGGTACGACGGCAGCAACAACAGCTTTCATTTGCGAGAACGCAAGGTCCCTGCCGAGGCACGTCCGGGGCCCCACGTTGAACGCCACGAACTTGTACGACGGCTGGTGCCGGAGCCGCCCCGCCTCGGTCAGCCACCGCTCCGGCCGGAACTCCAGGCAGTCCTTGCCCCACACCGCCTCCATGCGCCCCATCGAGTAGAACGACATGATCACCCGCCGCGTCGTCCCGACGGCCGCGCCGCTCGGCAGCGTGTCCGGGCGCGCTGCCGCCTTGTGCTCGAACGGTACCGGTGGGTACAGCCGGAGCGACTCCGACAGCGCCGCGTGGAGGTAGACGAGGCGCTTCAGCTCGGCGGCGGTGCGGTGTTGGACAGACGACGGGTGATCGCGGAGCTCGGCGAGGATCTTGGCCTCGACGTCGGGGTGCTTGGTGAGCAGCCAGAAGAACCATGTCAGTGCGGAGCTCGTCGTGTCGCGGCCGGCGATCATGAGGTTGAGCGTCGTGTCGCGCAAGAACCGGTCGAACTCGGCGCCTTCCTTGCCGACCTCGGCTTGGCACGCCAGGTACAACGTGAGCAAGTCGGCGGCGCCGTCGGTGTCGCCTCCGGTGGCGTCAGAAAATGCCTGGCGCTCTCGCCGAAGCGCGACGAACTCGGCGATAGACGCGTCGAGTACCTGCCGAGCCTGGGTCATCTTCTTGTGGTGGCCGATGTTTAGGTAGGTCTGGAGCTTCAGCCACGCAATGGGCGTCACGTGCCGGTAGAAGAGCACCTCCTCGGCGTCGTCCATGGCCGCGGCGAAGGGGACTCGAGGGAAGTCGGCGGCGAGGCACCCCGGGTCGACGCCGAACACGAACATCGCCGTGAGGTCGAACGTCAGGCACATGAACACGTCCTGCATGTCCACGACGGCGCCAGAGGTAACGAGGCCGTCGAGGAGCGGCACGAGCCCGTCCCCGAGCTTTCGGGCGGTGCTCGCGGCGACGGCGGCGCGGAACCTTCCGTCGGACAGCAGAAGGTGCGCCTTCCGCCGCTGGAAAGTCCAGGACTCACCGTCTGCGTTGAAGATGCCGTCGCCTAGCACGTCGAAGAGGGCGGCGAACTCCTCGCCCTTGGGGTAGTTGCCGAAGTTGGACGTGAAGACGTGCGCCACGTCCGCCGGGTTGGCCGTGACGAGTACGTCCACCGGCGAGCCCAACGGGCCTTTGATGACGTGTGACATCCCGGGCGCCGCGCGCAGGAACTCCGTGAGCCACTCGTGCACGCGCCCGGCGTTGACGCTGATCGCCGGCACCGCCCCGATCACCGGCCAGTTCGTCGGCAGGCCGTCCCGCCGGCGAAACCTGAAGAACAACACGACAACGCAAGCAAGTGACGCCATGATCTCTGTCGTGTACTTGCCGAGGAAGCCTCGAACCCACCATGACACGACCTCCATTTCTTTCGCCTTGTTTAAGCCGGTGGAGTGAAGTGTTCTTGTGTGAGTTAGCTAGCTGAGCTTAGGGTTATATTTATGTAAGTGGCTAGCTTATGAGGGGTTTGGGTTTAGGTGTAGATATTTGGTGCACGTCAAGGCAGCTTTCTTCTACCCCAAAGACCATATTGAATGAATTCACCATCAACATATATATAAATGGAATTTGAATTTAGCTAGACTTCTTTCAAAATAAATAAATAAATTAGCTAGTCTACTTCAAGGGTGCAAGTGAAATGACTGCCCTCCTACTCTCCTTCCCCCGCTCGACCCGGTCGTCGTCATAATCAAAGGGCCACCGTTGCCTCAAGCAACCTTCTGTCTGAAGAAGATTATATATGCGAGTTGTTGCCATGGACAAGTAGACACTTCAAAGATAATGGTTCAAAAAAGTTTGGGCTCTTCTCTGGTGTCTTTGATTTGATCAAATATAACACGGAGTAGAAGGAATCTATGTAGTATTCGTGTTATAGCTAGCTACTGTGCATATATAGATCGGATTTGCTATCAGGCGGCTGATTTTTTCTTATGTCTCAGTCACCCACAAAAATATGCATGAGTTGCACTTTTCTGTGAGAAATGTACAATTGCACTTTTCTGCCAGAAAAGTGCAACTCGTTCCAGTTACACTTTTTTTGAAATGTAGTTACACTTTTCTGAGTTGATTGAGACTTAATAAATTCTCAGTTATGTCTCAGTCACCCACAAAATGTGCATGAGTTGCACTTTTCTGGGAGAAATGTGCAATTACACTTTTCTGCCAGAAAAGTGCAACTCGTTCTAGTTGCACTTTTTTGAACTATAGTTGCATTTTTCTGAGATGATTGAGACTTAAGAAATTTTCAGTCAACTGAGACATAGGCAAACACTAGATAGATTGAGTTGCCACCAACGTGCCCTGCTTAACTAGCTACTTGACCCATTAGTTCCTGTACAGATAGACTGGTTTTGACTTTGGAGTGCTGACTCATTCTGGATGACGTAATCCAACAGTAGTGTATAATTGTAGGTGGTTAGACCAAATGCTTGAACGCCGATTATATGAAGATTCGTGGCACGAAGGAATATCATATAAGAAGAGATTTATTGTTTTAGACAGAAGAAAAATTCAAGATCCAGATTGTTATTAATCACAGAGCGTATCTACACTACCAAAGAATTGGTGACCCATTTAGACAATTTTGAAATGGCGGTCTTGAGGATCCCACCGACTGGGATAGAAAATTAGAGGACCTTAAAGAGAAGCTATAAGGCACCCCAATTGCTTTGTTTTATCATCTTATAGTTCGAGTGAATCTTTGATTATTTTGATTGTTGCAACTGTAACTATGTATTTTATATAATACATATAAGAATAGTCTTTGTTATATGCTAGCCATATGTCCTTGACTTTTTCCCTTGTCGCCATTGTACATAGTTGAATGCTTAGCTATGCTTTGATAAACACGATGGTGATTATTTGAAGAATTATGTTATTTTGAAAGTATACTTTTGCAATGTAAATATCAACTTACATTAACGAAACATCTAGGTGGAATGACATTGCTTGGTTTATATTGAGTGGTATCTTACGGACCATTTCCATTGTCGTACCTACGTGTGTGCTCACTTGTGGATTGTCACCCAGGTTCAGAGAGACCAGATAGGTTTCTTGTATACCATCTTCTGTGTGCATCCGTGTGTCATATGGGTTCTGTCTTAGCTAAGTAAATTATATGAACATGCCCCGGTATGACCAACAGATGTAGAACGTGTAGGTGGTTGGATCCACCTTGTAGCACATGGGATTACCTTTGAGAGGTTTCATCTTTGTCTTCTCCCAGTGATTTTACAACTGAGTGTAAGATAGAAGGTGGGGCTTACTGTATCATGCGGCTAAAGTGCACAAAACTCTCTAGAGTGTCAAACTAAGTACTTTTTTTTAAAGATAGGGTAAAATCTCAGCAAAGTAAAACCCGGCTTCCACTTACCCCACACTTGCATGTACAAAGATAGGTCAGCTATATCATTCTAGTGATACTTGTTAATACATTCTATATATTGACCTTTTGGATGAAACATGTTATGTTGCATGTTATTCTGATGAAGAGTAAGTTATTCTAGTGTTGCGAGTCTCCACTCAACATTTCACATGTGTCACTGGATGAGACTCCTTTCTATCTTATTGCTTTTGTTGTTTGCTTATTTCATTAAGCTAGTGTTGAGCTATGAAATTTGTATTAAACTACGAATTCTAGATCCATCAATGTAATAGAATATGGTGCACTTGTGTGTTAGCAATTTCAATCCAGCTACTAGCACAGTAAACACAGAGCCTCGACCTTACCAGGTTTGGTCATCACATACAAGAGCGGACAAATGGCTCCCAGACTCTAGGGAGTTTTTTTTTTGAAAATATCATTTGATAGTTTTAAAAATCGGGGGGAAAATCCTAGATGTGGATATTGATGAACTCTAATAGTGTGCAAAAAACTAATCCAAATTTGTTGTATTTTAGGCTGAGACAAAAAAATGTGGACCTGGGTACGGTGAATGGTGCACATTTCGAAAACTTGAAATTTCGTCAGATTTTTATTTTTATGTAACCTAGAATTCAAAAAAATTGAATTGAGATTTTGAACGCTAGTAGAGTTCAACATTATCTACATCTAAAAGTTATTTTTTTATTTTTAAAATTTACAAATGCTGATTTCAAAATTTTGAGAAAAAAAGGTATGTGGTTTCCGCATCACATACGCGGATACGCCCATCTTCTTCTTTTATGAATTCAGGGAGAATGCTGTTTTGGAACCCAAGCTCACCTGCTCCTGCCTAACAAAAAAATTCGAAATAAATAGTAAAACATTTCAAAAATTTCAGAAAAAAATTGGTGCTGAACATATACAATTTTTCTACAAGCATGTTAAATTTCGTGGTGATATAAGAACTTTTATGCTCTGCACAAAAAAGACAAGATCACTGCTCTAAAAAGATATTTTTTGAATCTCATTTTGGCAAGTGATTTTGTCATTTTTGTATAGAGTAGAAAAAATCATTTGATTATGAAACTTGGCAGGTTTGTAGAAAACTTGTATATGTTCATCACCAAATTTTTTCGGAATTTTTTAAAATGTTTTACTATTTGTTTTGAATTTTTTATCTAGGCAGGAGCAGGTGAGCTCGGGTTCCAAAGTGCGGTGACCCAGCACACCACTGCATGTTGTAGTGCGCAAGTCGTTGACATAATACTCACAGAAGGACTTATCCGTGAATATTACATCCCTCAGAGTAGTACAACAGAAACATAGCAGGTCCAAGGTAACACTATAGGATTACAACAACATTCAATACAAAATCTCGAGAACCTCCTATATATGAAAGCAAGTCTCATACAAATGAAATCCAGAAAAGATTCAATTCGTAGCACTAAGCTGGAGATTAACTCTAGCTCTATTTCTAATCCACTACTATTATTGTCATAGCCCTAATCCATTCCATCGGGAATATCTTATCCAGGGTTGTTCTCCTCCTTCCAATAGATGTTGTCTCCTCCATTGATACTTTGGTAAGCGTGTATGCCATTGACACTGCTATCATTGCCCCTCAATTGCCATGGTTGTCGTCATTCTTTCGTTGGTGAAGTAGCGGTCCCCTCCTTCAAGCTCCACCAAGTCGACTCGATTCCTTGTGGAAGTCCTCCTCAACATCGTGATGGATATCTAGCAACGCCCTTGATGGCTCCAAAAGTCTAAGCAGGGGGTCAAATAGGAAAGGGTGAGTAACAGCGTTACTCAGCAAGTTCAGAATATATAGAGATAAGGTGTTTCATGCACTAGCTACTGCCAAAACCTCAGGTCTTTGGCATAGATGCAAGTTTTTGCAAACATTTCTTCAAAGGATAGATTTTATTCTGAAAACTATGTCCCAGCCTCCACCGGTCTTGTGAATCCAAATGGGACTCCATTCCGGCCTCGATCTCGTAGTTCCATTCCGGGAACACGGTTGTGATATCACAAATTTGTTGTTTGACTCTGCAGAGTTGCATCACTTTACCCAACAGTTGCCTGGCCTTATATATGCTCTCTTTACACTCCATGAGTGTTATAGCCAAGACTCAGGACATCCAGTCATGTGGAGCTTCTCCCAAATCAACACACATCCGCCCATTTGTGATGCGGTAGGGGAATCATGTTCCACGCATACCCAACACCCCTCCCGAGCTTCCCCACCAATTACCCCGTCGGGCAGGAAGAGCACGCGCTTCCACGCTGTTGGCCGCCGCAACGACCCAACCCGGTGTAGGCCTGCCGAGGATATGCGGATGAGAAACGAAGCCTCTGACTGACCCCGCCCATACAAAGTCCGTTGGTTGATGCTTTTACTACGGCGAAAGGATCACTGGAACAGGGGTTATTAGTTCCTAAGGATATATACCTTCCCATACGGTGGAACACCGTACCTATTCATCTTACCATTGTTCCACCGCCAACCAATAGTATATACCACCTCATTCGAAAATATTTTTTTCTTTTTCTGATGCAAGTGAAAGGAACGTATAAGTAACTTTGCAAGTACTTTGATAAAAATACATCAAACGGTATGCAAGAATGAACTTGCCTATGATAAAGGTGGCAATTCATGTCCTTCGGGGTTCTAGGGTTTGCGGTAAAACCCCGAGATCTGAAAATAGCAATGTAATCCTGGTAAGGACTACTGGAAACACTGTCAAGATGCTATTATGCATAGATATGAGATGCATCGTAAAATCCCCAAAAATACCCAAGCTCACAAGTGTAAGCTTTGTTTTGCTTGATACTTTTGATAACTGAAGTGATTTTAAGGATTATGGATTAGTTAGTGCTTATAATTTGTGGGTTGGTTAAATTACTTTGAATTGTTATAATATCTAGAATTAAGTGTTTACCATTTTTATTGATGTAAAGAATTTATTTTATTCAAGTAAATAATTTTCTCTTTGCTAGAAAAACAGGATTTGCAATTTTAAGTTATCAATTTTAATGCCTTTAAGAAAACATTTCATTAACATCAGGAAGTAATTATTTATTCAAATTTTATTTACTTGATTAACTTTCAAATATTATCAACACAAGAGTGAATGAATTTTAGATGAATTCTTCTTTGTGTGTTTTACCTAGGATGAGTTACAGGACAGTCATTTATAGTATGCAATAAAGTTCAAAATTATATACTTTGAGCTTATTACTCAAATTGTTTTTCTTTTAGAAAAATAATTGTTTTTGAAAATAGTTCAATTCATTTCCACTTAAGGATCCTTGAATTTTTGTAGATAATTCAATTCATGTCCACTAAAGGATCTTTGAATTATTCACTCAAGAAAATATTTTCAAAACTTAAATTTGGAATTAATTCAAATCATATCCACTTAAGGATTTTTGAATTTTTCATTCAAGAAAACCTTTCAATAAATAGAATAAAAATCATATTTGAAATTCTTATAAAATTTTGAGTTGAAAACATATTTTTAACTTATTTTTAGCTGATTTTTGTTCCTTTGGTTTGAGAATTAAAATTCATTTTAATCTTGGATAATTTTATTTGGTGAATTACCAAAATGCCCCTGGCCTAATGGGTTGGACCCAACCCATTAACCTTGGGTCAAGGTCTGGCCTGGTCCACTCTCTCCTCTCTCACCAGCTCTCTTCCTCTCTCGATCCCCTTCTGCTCTCTTCACCGTGCGAGTCGCCGTCGCTTCCACCCTCTGCTCCAGCCGCTGCTGGCCGGCTCTAGTGCCGCCACGCCCTGGCGCTGTTCCGCCACCTCTCCTCCTTTGATTCCCCGCCGCTGCGGTGCCGATTCGTCACCAAGCGCCTCCAATTGAGCTCACTCGCGGAACCCTAACCCTAGCCGAAGTGGCTTGGGTCGCCGGTGCGATACCGCGCCGCCGTGCCTCCTGCTTCTTCTCCTCGAGCCACAGTTCGACTCCTCCCCTTCACCTCGATGTCGGTCGGGACGGCTCCTCGACGGATGCAACCCCGACGTCGCCTCCTTGTTGCCTGCCCTCCGATCTAGTCGAGCCACGGCTCGGCCACGCCTCCATGGATCCTCTCTTCACTCTTTGCTCACTGGTGGTGCTGGTGGTGATGCGCTTCTCCCCTGGTTAGGGGTGGACACAAAGCTCGGGGCTCGAGGCTCGGCTCGGGCTCGATAAGGATCGGCTCGAGCTCGGCTCGGCTCGAAGGTCGGACAAGCCGAGCCTAAGCCTTCCGGCCGGGCTCGAAAGCTCGACAAGCCGGCTCGGTGAGGCTCGCAAGCCGGCTCGAAGGCTTGACGGAATTAAAAAAATTGGACATGACCTTCCCTAAAAGTATACCAATTTACAATTGTAATCAGCAGTTAAGCATAAATAGATCGATAACATAGTTTAACAAGTTTCACGAAGTACCAATAACATAAAAGTGGCATACATCACAAGGTCAAGTCCAACATAGTGTCATACATCACATAGTTTAACAAGAGTAATCGCAAGAATTTTCTTCCTCATCGTAATCAATTAGATTCCGGCTGCACACAGAGTAATCGCAATGGTTCAATCAAACTAAACAAAGCATCAATTCAATACATGTGGCACTGCTGCTATAACAATTTCAAAAAGGTGAAACAATTCAATCACACAATAAAATTACCATTTGTGGGCTCGAAGCTCCTGCTGCCGGCTTCGACGAAGTTGTTGCTGCCGGTTGCGACGATGCCAGCCTAGTTGAAGGGATGCCGAGTAGAGAAGCTGTTTTGGAATTCATCACATTGACGTACGCACGCTTATTTCCCTGCCCTTGCGAGTTCTTCGGACCTGCGGCCGAACCGGCGTTCTCCCGCCCAGGTTGCATTGTCGATGAAGAAGAGAAGCAGCCGGACGGCCAGACCGTGGTGTTTCACGAATATACATACATAGAAATAATTAGTCAAAAAAATCTGAATACTTTCTAAGGCCCTAAATTCTACTAGTAACTAGTCTACCACTACCAGCCAGCTAATTGGCAGCCCAAAGAATTGGACAGGAACCTGCACGCGCTTGCTCCCTTCTGTACTGATTCTACTAGTAACGGAGGCCAAAGCAAAGAATTGGACAGACCTGCACGCGCCGCGCGAGGCTGTGGTGGAGGCGTGGAGCTCCTGCCGGCTGCCGCTGTCGGCCGGCCGCTGCCGCTACCGAGCGCCGGACGCGCGCCGCGCGCGCCCTCATGGCCACGGGATCTTCAGACGCAGCTACGGAACGAGAGCAGCAGGGGGAAATGCGGAACGGGGACAGGGAGGTGTGGAGCCATGGGAGCTCGGAGGAGGATGGGGATACCGGATGTGGTGCGGGTGGACGGCGTCGGTGGCCGGCGGCGGCGACGGTGCTAACCCTAGCGCTCGAGGACGATGAGCAGAAAGAGGAAAAGCACTCGGGAGTCGGGAGTAGAAGGAGGGGAATCTCACGCTTAGTTGGACAGCTGGGGGTGCCGGCTCGCGAGCTGACCGAGCCGAGCCTCGAGCTGGCCGGGCCGAGCCACGAGCCCGAATCCTTGGACAGGTTTGCTAGCAAGCCGAGCCAGGCTCGGCTCGACTTTTCCCGAGCCTTACCGAGCCGAGCCACGAGCCGGCTCGGCTCGGCTCCATTCCACCCCTACCCCTGGTCCTCCTCCATGCCCACACGGGCACTGCCCCGTCGTCATGGCGTTACGACCTTGGGCGCACGGTATGTCTACCTCCTCCTCCTCCTTTCTGCTCTTTTGCTCCCTTCTAAAACTCTCTCTGATCTAGCCTAATAGCTATGCTGCACATGATATCCTCACCGACACTTAGCAAAATTCATGCTTAACTGTGCCCTGCCTAAGGATTTTTAGGTGATTTAGTGTGTAACTGAGCTTGGTAGATCACTTCCCTTCTAGAGAAGCTTTAGAGAATTATAGTTAGTTAAAATGATTTTTTAGGAATTTCTGTGGTGATTTGTGGTTCCTGGACATGAACTACTTTCTATACAGCAACATGTACATGATTATTGCATAAACTTGTGCTATAGCAATTTGTAGATATATCTCTAGATAGATCTGGCTGTGAAAACTAATAAGAACAGATACATCATAAACTTGTATTTGTTTTTCTTGGGTGTTTTAGTTCCTGGCTGCTGCTAGTAAGCAACAGATCATATGCATACATGATCTTGCCATGTAGTGTGCCTATGTATTTAATATCTTGCATGATTGCATGATCAGATCATGCTTTGCATCAGTGGTAACTTGAATATCTTTTCATATACTGCTCATACTTGGATTTAGTGACTGGAATATTAATTTGCTTACCAAATCAGGTGCATACATGATCTGGTGGTGTTTTTGGTGTAAAAGTGTGGGTATCCAGCCTTTCTATGGCTAGATAGATATAAATTGATAAGAACAGATCTGCTGTGCTTAATTTCTTAGCCAACCCAATGATGCAAAGGCTGAGGCAAATATTTTGATAAGAACAGATACTAGTGTGTGGTTTTTAATTTCTCAGTGATGATTTAGCATAGCAATTCTATGCAGCTCTGAGGGATCTTTCTTCTATTCCAGTAAACTGATAAGAACAGGTCTGCTGCCCCTCTCCTCTCTTTCCCTCTCATCTAAATGCTCTAGATCCTAGTAACCTGCTGTTGGAGAGAAGCTTGGTCTTCTGGAAATTGATGATAACCTGCGTCTTGTGGCTAGCCTGCTCCTCCTCGCTGCTTGACCTATTTCCTAATGGCTCTAAAGATTGGGTATGATTTAGTGGTGTTCTTGGTGTTCTGGAGATGCTATGGCTGATATGGAAGATGTTTTGATCTCACAGAAACAATAGTGATATTGTAGATGCTTTTGGCTGCTGTGATACTTGGATACGGTTGTGTTTGCTTATCAAGTTTGCTGGTTTGGCTGGCCTCTCTATTTATAGAGTTTGGGAGTGATTCTGGTGGTGACACCAGGATAACTTGCATGTGTTGAGTAAGCTACTTGTTGTCAAGCTCTCATGCTTGGGCATTACTTGGGGTTCAAGTGAAGTTAGATATTTTGGTTGTGGATCGGGATGACTTGTCGTTGGTCTTATCTCCTTGTGAGATTTATTCTTGAGCAAGACAAGAGGTAATTGTCACTAGATGGACTTGTGGGCTGATTCTCCTATGTGGGCTTGTGAAATACTAGTGGCTTTGCCAGTTATGGGTGGTGATCTTGTGGGCTTTACATTTCGGATTTGGGGGCTTTATAAATTAGCTTATTTTCTTCCTTGGTAATTAATATCATTGGAGAAACATTTCCATTTTCATGTGGCTTTGTTCTTACTGATTCTTAATACCAATAGAGAATAATTTAATTGTGGACTTTTCTTTAATAGGAGTTTGACTAGATTAGAGGGAAACAAAATGTTGCCTTTGTTGCTTGCTCAAATGGATCAATGTTGCCTTCTTATCCATGCTGCCTATTTGCCTCTAGATGATCCAAATGATCCCCAAAATGATCCAGGATCCATTGTTGCCTTAGATAAAATTCCCTCTAATCACCACTTGGTATTAGGACATGTTCCTAATATCCAGTAGTCGAGTTCCAACAGCAAATTGCCTCACCCTTGTGGTGAAGGCAAACATTTTAATTAAGAAACATTTCTTTTGGGCTGGTTTATTTTTATATGAACCTCAATTGCCTCACGTCTACAGGAAGAATTTGGAAACAAGAGTGATCAAGTCTTGTGTCCAAACTACTTTCTATATAACACCAAGCTTTTGAATTTCACACAAATTCTAGAGGATTTGATAAGAATAGGTACTTGTTATGTGCAGCCTCCTCCAGTCCAATTGGTTGCATTTCTTCCTTTCTCCCTTGTGTTCTTTGTCTTGCAGGAATGAATTTGAGAAGGTTGGAATGTAGAAGATAAGATTCAATGGTAGATGAAGATCAAGATTTAGTTTAAGCTTCTTTTTATTCCTTTGTAATCTTCTTTTCATTTGGATGAGATATGTACTTATTCGATTAAATTGTAATATTATTATTCTTGCATTTCAATCTTGCAAAGTTGTAACCTGTCACTATTCTAGTTATTATTTCTTGTACTTTGACACTCAAATTTGGAATTGAGATGTGTGTAAATGGGTGTGATGAATGTAAGAAATGATGTAATAAGATGATGAGTTGAGATGATGTGTTAAAATGATGGATGTATGAAATATGAACTTGATGTATTTGAATTATTGTATGATCATAATTGTGCATAACGAGATGAGATGGTCATATAGATATTGTTGGGAGATGATTAAGTCTTATTATGCTTTATTGGAATTATATACTTGTCATTTATTAAATTGTGGTCAAAATGTCGAGAGTTTAGGAAATGGCATGTCCAATTCTGGAATACTTGGACAAATGATCATAGTTTCTAATTAGTTGTTTCAAAGATCACGTCGAAGTTTATATCACTCAACAAGATGATCTAGCTCCTAATTCATCGAGTCGAGAGAAACATCGATCACTTTATATTCTTTATTTCAAAAGCGCGAAAATTTCCCGCATTTTCAGATGCATGCTATGCGAATGCATAAATTCTATTTCTATCCTTTCTACTTTCTAAACTACGGGATATTACATCCTCTCCCCCTTAAACTAAACTTCGTCCCGAAGTTTTAATTTCTCTCACGTAGGGATAAGTAGAAAGAACTTCTGCAGTTATTGATTCACTCAAATTCCTTTTTGACGTTGACGTAGACCTAAGTGATCCCTTGTCCAACATATTTCTGTGCATCCTCCATTGGTCCACACTAACCATTTCTCGACTTTCGTTGACTATTTGATACATTCCGATGTTCTTATTACTCCTTCATGTCTCTTGAATCATCCAATTCAAACTCCTTGCATTACTTTGGCTTTATGGCCCTCTGTCGAAGATCCTCTTCTACATCCTTATAAGATCTTTAGATATGCTTATTGGTACACTTCCTTATAATCAGGATACTAAAGGGACTTTACTTCTAATGGTAAGCTCATCGCCTAAGCTCCAGATCCTCTAAGATAACTGTCCTTACTGGCTATATAGAACAGAATTCTTCCTAAGTGGTTTTCTTCCTCTGAATGGATTAGACACAGGTAGTTCATCCAACCATGAATATTTTATCTTATAGGTGATCCTCATGTCACTTGTAATCAGGGTGAATAATCCTTTCAATGTAAATCTCCTTGTATCCTGGTATTGTCACGGTATACTTTCTCATCCTTGAACTCCAGTTCCTTCGATTCCATCTTATTTAGATCCTCTAGTCATAGTTCCTATGACCACTAAATTCCTTGCGACTTTCAATCCCCAAATCTCAACTACCACTTTGACTTTAGAATTTGGTAAAGATTTCTGACAATGATCATGTCTCTCGAAGAACTTCTAGGGCACAGATACTCCATTCAACACTATCTGGTCAAAGTATTCCTTCTGAACTTCTTGTTGTTTTAAACCAAGTACTATCCAATACACTTGTTCACTCTCCCCCTTGGAATTTCCTAATACTTCCTCCGTTATGAATGTCAGTCAGTCAAACTTTATTCGGTTATCTCCATTCAATCAAGCTTCATAACTCACATTTCTGCTTAAACTTCCACTATCTATGCCTCATGGTCTCAGGAAGAACACAAGGTATTTCCAACATATTGTGGATCCACAGTATCGTCCTCCGGTAAAGAGATACTATTATCAGGTTTCCAAAAGAATACATGGTATGTCTACCATCTCAATGGTTGGCTCTAGGATGTCCATCCTCTTGATAATACAATTTTCTCCATAGTTACTCCCGATATAGACTATGACTTTGGTACTTTGGCATCATATGTGTGAACTACCTTCTTCCAAATCGGTCCACCTTCTTGACTTATCGTCAATCCACGGCAAAATAGACTCTTCTCCCATGGTCCTGATGTTCTCTTCAACATTAAATTTTGTAAATTCACTTCTTGACATGATTGATATGTCCTTTCTGGAACTTCAATGTGCTTCCATCCAAATACTTCACTTCCCTCATCTCAGGCTTTATCCTCATTTTTTGAGATGTCCTTCTCATCAACTCTTTTTTGTAAACTATCTCTGTATCCAACACCAAGTTATCTTCTTGTAATTGTCCAATCTCTGATTATGATCTCTTGTTTGGCGGTTGATTCCCACGCTTCCGCTTCTAGTAATGCCTCAGAATAGATGATCAACTCCCCGTTTATTCTTTAAGAATTGAAAATATCCATGTTCTTCTAGGGTTTATATCCCTTTATCTTCAACCTTATGGTACTCTTAGACATATAAGTCTAACTTACTTCCTTCTCGAACTCTATCCAAGTAGTACCAATACCTCCTTATTGCTCCAAATATAACCTCTTCCACCAAGTTACGACAAATCCATATATATTTGGCATATTTTCCTTCTTCATCCTTGAATTTGAACTTCCATGAAAAGTCTTCATGACTTGATATGTAAAAACTTCATAACCTTCCTTCTTGGTTATGTCCCCTAATGTAGTTTTCCTTGCATCATCTTTGGTAAATCCTTGTCCAGCTACTTGTAATACTCTTAGTCAAACTTACTTTCTTCCTCCATCCTTCCTTATACTTGTAAAATATGTCTCCAAATCCTAATATGATGTGGAAAATGGTCTATATCCATCAGTGGTTTCGTTGACTTTTGTCTTCTTTTCACTTCCTTCACTTGGTGCTTCCATTGCTGCCTCAAATTTCGGATCACTCAGAACGCTCTCATACTAACCCATGTACCCTCTAGACCAGTAACATCAAGAAAGAACAAAATGTTGCAACATGCATTTGCACATTAAGTTCAAACTTCATGCCCGGATCTAGTCAATCAAAAATCCAATAAGATCCAATAAATCCCAAATACAGTTATATATCACTCATGCAACATAAGCCCGTAAAATAAGTAGTACTTTGAGTAAAAACATCTCAAGTACCTAGGCTTAGATGCTATACACTACAAGTTAGGTATATATTACCTTATAAACCTATTCTATATAACAACTCTTGCCTCACTGTCTTATGGGACAGGTTTATCCTTCACTCAAAGATTTTACCACAATTGACCATTCGCAATTGAGTAACTCTGACCTAGTGTGTAATTATACCTATCTCCATCTTAGTTCAAAAGGAACCAAGTCTTCTTGGCATTGATCTTTGTCTACATAACTTGGCATAGTTCCATACGTCTTCATCTCATCAAGTGTAGCCTCACGTTCACTCGTGTAGGTACTATAGGTATACATGAATATCATAATACCTCACTTTTGGACAAGTGTACTACTCCATAACCTCTGTGAAATGGTCTCTCACTGTCTGACAGTCCTCTTTGGTCATGCATCCCAATGGACTTGGCATACTTACCATAACTTTCATGGCTTCGTATATCCAACTCACCATTATCATCTTCTTCTCTTCTCTTCGTCCTCCATCATTACCTCATGATAGGGATCTACTTCATAGGATGTTATTATCAATGATACCACATAGATATCACCGACTTGGGATATAACACTCTTTGGTATAGCTATTGTATAGGGCAATCTCTCAAATGGTATACCAGTTTTAAAAAGATACAAGATAGATAAGTACTATACCTATAGAAGAATAGACAAGAATACTCTATATAATTATGATGTTATTATTCTCAAGTGAATAACCACCATAAGTTATAGAAAGATATAGTTTAGATAAAATAACTTCCTATAGTCTTTACCAACCTACAAGTCTCCTAAAAGGGTTTTAAACCTAAGGTCGCTTTTGCTCTGATACCATCTGCGGTGACCCAGCACACCACTGCATGTTGTAGTGCGCAAGTCGTTGACATAATACTCACAGAAGGACTTATCCGTGAATATTACATCCCTCAGAGTAGTACAACAGAAACATAGCAGGTCCAAGGTAACACTATAGGATTACAACAACATTCAATACAAAATCTCGAGAACTTCCTTTATATGAAAGCAAGTCTCATACAAATGAAATCCAGAAAAGATTCAATTCGTAGCACTAAGCTGGAGATTAACTCTAGCTCTATTTCTAATCCACTACTATTATTGTCATAGCCCTAATCCATTCCATCGGGAATATCTTATCCAGGGTTGTACTCCTCCTTCCAATAGATGTTGTCTCCTCCATTGATACTGTGGTAAGCGTGTATGCCATTGACACTGCTATCATTGCCCCTCAATTGCCATGGTTGTCGTCATTCTTTCGTTGGTGAAGTAGCGGTCCCCTCCTTCAAGCTCCACCAGTCAACTTGATTCCTTGTGGAAGACCTCCTCAACATCGTGATGGATATCTAGCAACGCCCTTGATGGCTCCAAAAGTCTAAGCAGGGGGTCAAATAGGAAGGGGTGAGTAACAGCGTTACTCAGCAAGTTCAGAATATGTAGAGATAAGGTGTTTCATGCACTAGCTACTGCCAAAACCTCAGGTCTTTGGCATAGATGCAAGTTTTTGCAAACATTTCTTCAAAGGATAGATTTTATTCTGAAAACTATGTCCCAGCCTCCACCGGTCTTGTGAATCCAAATGGGACTCCATTCCGGCCTCGATCTCGTAGTTCCATTCCGGGAACACGGTTGTGATATCACAAATTTGTTGTTTGACTCTGCAGAGTTGCATCACTTTACCCAACAGTTGCCTGGCCTTATATATGCTCTCTTTACACTCCATGAGTGTTATAGCCAAGACTCAGGACATCCAGTCATGTGGAGCTTCTCCCAAATCAACACACATCCGCCCATTTGTGATGCGGTAGGGGAATCATGTTCCACGCATACCCAACACCCCTCCCAAGCTTCCCCACCAATTACCCCGTCGGGCAGGAAGAGCACGCGCTTCCACGCTGTTGGCCGCCGCAACGACCCAACCCGGTGTAGGCCTGCCGAGGATATGCGGATGAGAAAAGAAGCCTCTGACTGACCCCGCCCATACAAAGTCCGTTGGTTGATGCTTTTACTACGGCGAAAGGATCACTGGAACAGGGGTTATTAGTTCCTAAGGATATATACCTTCCCATACGATGGAACTACCGTACCTATTCATCTTACCATTGTTCCACCGCCAACCAATAGTATATACCACCTCATTCGAAAATATTTTTTCTTTTCTGATGCAAGTGAAAGGAACGTATAAGTAACTTTGCAAGTACTTTGATAAAAATACATCAAACGGTATGCAAGAATGAACTTGCCTATGATAAAGGTGGCAATTCATGTCCTTCGAGGTTCTAGGGTTTGCGGTAAAACCCCGAGATCTGAAAATAGCAATGTAATCCTGGTAAGGACTACTGGAAACACTGTCAAGATGCTATTATGCATAGATATGAGATGCATCGTAAAATCCCAAAAATACCCAAGCTCACAAGTGTAAGCTTTGTTTTGCTTGATACTTTTGATAACTGAAGTGATTTTAAGGATTATGGATTAGTTAGTGCTTATAATTTGTGGGTTGGTTAAATTACTTTGAATTGTTATAATATCTAGAATTAAGTGTTTACCATTTTTATTGATGTAAAGAATTTATTTTATTCAAGTAAATAATTTTCTCTTTGCTAGAAAACAGGATTTGCAATTTTAAGTTATCAATTTTAATGCCTTTAAGAAAACATTTCATTAACATCAGAAGTAATTATTTATTCAAATTTTATTTACTTGATTAACTTTCAAATATTATCAACACAAGAGTGAATGAATTTTAGATGAATTCTTCTTTGTGTGTTTTACCTAGGATAAGTTACAGGACAGTCATTTATAGTATGCAATAAAGTTCAAAATTATATACTTTGAGCTTATTACTCAAATTGTTTTTCTTTTAGAAAAATAATTGTTTTTGAAAATAGTTCAATTCATTTCCACTTAAGGATCCTTGAATTTTTGTAGATAATTCAATTCATGTCCACTAAAGGATCTTTGAATTATTCACCTAAGAAAATATTTTCAAAACTTAAATTTGGAATTAATTCAAATCATATCCACTTAAGGATTTTTGAATTTTTCATTCACGAAAACCTTTCAATAAATAGAATAAAAATCATATTTGAAATTCTTATAAAATTTTGAGTTGAAAACATATTTTTAACTTATTTTTAGCTGATTTTTGTTCCTTTGGTTTGAGAATTAAAATTCATTTTAATCTTGGATAATTTTACTTTGGTGAATTACCAAAATGCCCCTGGCCTAATGGGTTGGACCCAACCCATTAACCTTGGGTCAAGGTCTGGCTCGGTCCACTCTCTCCTCTCTCACCAGCTCTCTTCTCTCTCGATCCCCTTCTGCTCTCTTTACCGTGCGAGTCGCCGTCGCTTCCACCCTCTGCTCCAGCCGCTGCTGGCCGGCTCTAGTGCCGCCACGCCCTGGCGCTGTTCCGCCACCTCTCCTCCTTTGATTCCCCGCCGCTGCGGTGCCGATTCGTCACCAAGCGCCTCCAATTGAGCTCACTCGCGGAACCCTAACCCTAGCCGAAGTGGCTTGGGTCGCCGGTGCGATACCGCGCCGCCGTGCCTCCTGCTTCTTCTCCTCGAGCCACAGTTCGACTCCTCCCCTTCACCTCGACGTCGGTCGGGACGGCTCCTCGACGGATGCAACCCCGACGTCGCCTCCTTGTTGCCTGCCCTCCGATCTAGTCGAGCCACGGCTCGGCCACGCCTCCATGGATCCTCTCTTCACTCTTTGCTCACTGGTGGTGCTGGTGGTGATGCGCTTCTCCCCTGGTCCTCCTCCATGCCCACACGGGCACTGCCCCGTCGTCATGGCGTTACGACCTTGGGCGCACGGTATGTCTACCTCCTCCTCCTCCTTTCTGCTCTTTTGCTCCCTTCTCTCTGATCTAGCCTAATAGCTATGCTGCACATGATATCCTCACCGACACTTAACAAAATTCATGCTTAACTGTGCCCTGCCTAAGATTTTTAGGTGATTTAGTGTGTAACTGAGCTTGGTAGATCACTTCCCTTCTAGAGAAGCTTTAGAGAATTATAGTTAGCTAAAATGATTTTTTTTTTTAGGAACTTTCTGTGGTGATTTGTGGTTCCTGGACATGAACTACTTTCTATACAGCAACATGTACATGATTATTGCATAAACTTGTGCTATAGCAATTTGTAGATATATCTCTAGATAGATCTGGCTGTGAAAACTAATAAGAACAGATACATCATAAACTTGTATTTACTTTTCTTGGGTGTTTTAGTTCCTGGCTGCTGCTAGTAAGCAACAGATCATATGCATACATGATCTTGCCATGTAGTGTGCCTATGTACTTAATATCTTGCATGATTGCATGATCAGATCATGCTTTGCATCAGTGGTAACTTGAATATCTTTTCATATACTGCTCACACTTGGATTTAGTGACTGGAATATTAATTTGCTTACCAAATCAGGTGCATACATGATCTGGTGGTGTTTTTGGTGTAAAAGTGTGGATATCCAGCCTTCTATGGCTAGATAGATATAAATTGATAAGAACAGATCTGCTGTGCTTAATTTCTTAGCCATACCCAATGATGCAAAGGCTGAGGCAAATATTTTGATAAGAACAGATACTAGTGTGTGGCTTTTAATTTCTCAGTGATGATTTAGCATAGCAACTCTATGCAGCTCTGAGGGATCTTTCTTCTATTCCAGTAAACTGATAAGAACAGGTCTGCTGCCCCTCTCCTCTCTTTCCCTCTCATCTAAATGCTCTAGATCCTAGTAACCTGCTGTTGGAGAGAAGCTTGGTCTTCTGGAAATTGATGATAACCTGCGTCTTGTGGCTAGCCTGCTCCTCCTCGCTGCTTGACCTATTTCCTAATGGCTCTAAAGATTGGGTATGATTTAGTGGTGTTCTTGGTGTTCTGGAGATGCTATGGCTGATATGGAAGATGTTTTGATCTCACAGAAACAATAGTGATATTGTAGATGCTTTTGGCTGCTGTGATACTTGGATACGGTTGTGTTTGCTTATCAAGTTTGCTGGTTTGGCTGGCCTCTCTATTTATAGAGTTTGGGAGTGATTCTGGTGGTGACACCAGGATAACTTGCATGTGTTGAGTAAGCTGCTGGGCTGTGGCCCTGTTCTTATCTTGATGACTTATTTTATCTGTTTTTGGAAGATATTTCATCTCCTTAGTCTTATCTTGGCTCTAGCCGGCTGCTGGAGTTCATTCTAGTTATGAACTAACTCACATCCCTCTGTGGATATTTTCCAGTGGATTATCCTTCCACCTCACTTGATCTTATCAGGTTCCTGCCGACTGCCACTATGTAATATGGTTATGAATTATTTGGAATCCCTCAGTTGCCTTAGGGCTGAAGTAAACTTGATGGATTTGGGTTGCTTTGCTGTTGGGCTAAGTTTTGATTGGGCTGAGAAATGATTTGTAACAGTGGGCTCAGGATTTTTGGGTTCATTTACCAGTCAATGGTAAATGTGATACCATAATTGTTTTGAGGGCTTTTAAATTGAATTTGGCATCCAATTGGAGATTGCAAAGCTGCCAGTTGCCTAGATTTGAATTTGAAGTATTGATCATGCTCAACCAGTGCCTTGCTGCCTCTGTATGCTTATTGGAAATTTGATTACATGCTGGTTATAGCCTTTGCCCCATTTGGTTGCCTTCTCAGATTCAGAGCATGATCAGAAGTGATGTTGCCTAAGTTTATTTTCTGTGATCTCCAATTTTGGTTTCAAATAGCTAACTCAAGATAATTTTGAGCTATGCTTATGCCATCTTCAAAAATAAACAGCCAGCACACAAGTGTTTGGCAACATTTCTATTACTAACCACTCAATTTTTAGTTTATTGCCCTTTTTGTCTAATTTTTGCAGGTTTAAGAGATGATCCTAGAGAAGAATAGAGTGAAGACTTAGTTAGGACTTTTATTTCATCTTTTTGTAATTTATTTCTGTTGTAAAGTTATTGTAATGTGATTTTGAATATTTATTTAATTTTGGTGGAAAAAATGCCACTTGTAAAGACACTTATAAGAATGGACTATGGTTTGAATTTGAATTATGTGTATATGCTATATATTATGAAACCTATTTTGTAATGTTTGAGATGGAATTAATTTTGCTTAAGGTGTGAATTTCATTTTCAATTGATTGAAATGTATTAGGTAAGAATGGGATAAGATGATTGGAAGACCAATATATAGATGAAGATTAAGATGATCTTAGTTTAAGAATTCTTTTGATTATTTGCATTTTCTAGAAATATTTGTAATATTTATCTTTCTTTCAATTTGGAACTAGTATAATTTATATATAACCCTAATTGAATTGGTTGTATCACTTATACTTTGGACTTTGAATTTTTGAATTGTATACGGGATTTGTAATTTGAGATGAGTGTAGATGAGTTTATAATATGTGATTGATATATTGAGATGATGGATGTGATAAGATGATCTTATGAATGTTGTTTTTGTGTCAACTACTGAATTGGAATGTCAATATTGTCATTTTATTGTATTGTGCTTAAAAGTGTTGAGAATTAGGGAAGGTCATGTTTGATTTGCTAATACCTCGACAATCGACTAATTTGACCAATTAGTCTGTCAAGCAAAAACTAATTTCTTATTATTTTGATTTCAATTTAATTTGGTATAAAGGTCATCTCGAAGTTTAATGCACTTGACAGGATGATCTAAACCCTAACTCATCGAGTCGAGCTAAACATCGATCACTTTATCTCCTTTATTTTAAAAGCGCGAAAATTTCCCGCATTTTTAGATGCATGCTATGCGAATGCATAAATTCTATTTCTATCCTTTCTACTTTCTAAACTACGGGGTATTACACAAAGTCAATCATCGGAATTCAGGGATGTTTATTAGATGGTCCCATCTTGTATGTGGGTCATTTTTCTCAATCTGCATGTATCTTTTCTGATGTGCTGAGATGTCTTTTTCTCTCTCGATCTGCATGTGTTTTCCTATATTTTAAGATGTGCAATAGCCCAACGTCTGAAGTGGGCGACTGAGGTAACTAAGCGCACATTAAACCCAGCCCACTTTGTGTAACCTTTATATCGTGGTTCATATCCTTAAAATTTGGTTCATTTTTCACTTGGCGTTGTGGGACTACAAGTAATACGATGATGAGTTGGCAGTAAAATCATAATAACAAAAAGGTTGCGCGACAGTTAAAATAAATACTCGCGTTCCCTTCACAGGGATGAAGCAACACATGCTATACCAATATCAAAGGCACTCGAAAGTGCCTTCAAATGTATGAAATGTTCCTTAAAAAAAATTTAAGACAAAAGAAAGTGCTGCCCATTCGTCAGTTTCGTCCCCGGAAGCTCCCAAACCAGAGAGGTTCCTCCATGGTTGCTGCCCCACGTCCTCTTCTACTGATTCCTTCTGTGGTCAATCCGACTACGGTCGTCGCTTCTACAAGTGCCCATCTTCAGCGAGTTCTTCGTAATTCAGTCCAACCCCATTTTCTGAAATTTACGTTTTATCTTCAGTTCATATTCTGCTCGCTGTTTCCTTACTCCAGATGTTTCACATTCAAATTTCTGAAACTGGCACGAAGAGTATGCAACCACACTCCGCAGGTTGCATGGGATGCGCGCGGGTTCCGATGCGGCGGTGGCACTGGCGGTGGCCATTACGGTCGCTGTGGAGAAGGTCGTTGCGGAGTTCTTGGCGGGCCGTAATGGCGGCGACGACGTGGCGGAGGAGGGCCAGGAGGAGCGAGATCTATAGCTAGCTAGCTAGTAGTAGTATAGATCTGGCTCGATCGATGTACGTCGTATTAGCTAGTACTAGTATACTAGTACTAGTATACGTACATATTTTGCTAGTATTATTACCTCAATCCGGGGATCGATCTGGCGCGCATTGATCGAATTTGCGCGCGAGATGTGCAGGGACTCGGTATATATTTTGTTAGAATTAACAGAGGCCGGCCGACCGGGATGGGTCGAGAGACCGGCGGTCAAATCGCTAAAACAATTGTCGTATATATTATGCTATTAATTATAGTTATGAAATTCATCTCTATGTGATGATCTATTTCGCTTATTATAAGTTCAGTTCATCAAGATTTTGTTCAAGTTTTCACGCGCATTCGGGCTTTTGAGTCAGTGAGAGCTACACCGAATGATTGTTCTAACCGTCTAAAACAATTTCGGAGCCGGTTAATTACACGAGCCGTCTCTAATATATATGTGCGGACCTTCTGGATTATATATTTTCCATGAATTAGTCTGAATATAATTTTTTGAAGCGAAAAAATCAATGATTATGGACAAATACTATTTATTTGAAAGCCAAAAAAATATCAATGGGCCAATATACTATTTATTTTGAAGCAAAAACAAGGATTATGGACAAATAATCTAATGGAATAAAAAACTATTTATTTGAAGCAAAAAAACAATGATTATGGACAAATACTATTTATTTGGAAGCCAAAAAAATCAATGCGGCAATATACTATTTATTTTTAAGCCAAAAACAATGATTATGGATAAATAATCTAATGGAATTGGGAAACTATTTATTTTGAAGCCAATTAAATCATTGATTATGGACAAATAATCTAATGGATGCGACAAGTCACTGAGTGTAATCTCAGTGAGTTGTCTCATACATTAATTCATTGAAGCACAATCAATTTTTTTGTATACAACACCTAAATTGCGAGCGCGGGGACTTGAACTTGGGTGAACAGGAAAGGCGTCAACATCTCCTTGCCACTAGGCTAGGCCTAAGTCTGCGACATTGTTGGTACAATGTACAATTTAGTGTAGCACAAACTAATGCATTTGTAGATGCATCCAATAATATCAACCGTCTCCGATAGGTTTATTCCTGAAACAGACGAAAATACCAGCCGTCTGAGATGGTCTAGAGGCGGACGAATAGGTAGACCGTCTCAGATGATCTGAATTTTCGAGACGGTTGAAAATAATGACGGATTGTAACTTTATTAGAGACGGCTGGGAAATTCCGACCGTCTGAGGGGTTTCATCCTAAACGGTTCAATTTTTTTTTGGTTGAACCGCCTCTAGCTTCCATGTAGAATGGTTATATTTGTACTAGTGGTGATTTGGTTTGAGGAATAGTCTCATCTAATAATCCTCTAATGGAACCGAAATGGGTGTCATGCAATCTGACATAAGCGAAGAAAATTCAGTAGGTTACATACATCCAAGAATTACTTTTCTTAGCCAACTTTAGAAGGGTATCTCTCTACCTTACATAAGCACTACTAATCGGTAGATACACATGTGATACACGCTACTTATAAGTGATAAACATGCATGAATACATACAATTTTACAAAGAGATATCAGTTGGAAGAACATCGGTCAGTATACTGTCTGTATCAAATGAATAATGATAACAACTTTAATCTTATATACACACGTGGTTTGCACCGTTAACTATTTGCTTCCATCCCATCTCATACCAATTTTTCTGCATCTTTTTTCATATGCCTACAAGTAGCCGTTTCATGCTTCAAGATCAGTTGAAATAGATAGATGACGTTGTCTTGCTTAGAGAGCTGAAAATTGAAATGGCAGCTATATATCCGTTTCAAAGAAAAATAAATGGCAGCCACACGGCTGGGTGAAAAGGAAAATGCCTGTGTATAAGAAATTAGTAGAAATACGGGCTAAAATAGAAGGGTCCAGGGACCGAACGTGTGAATCCTCAAAAAAGGGCAGCTACAAGGACCTAACTGGATGGAAATGAAATATATGAGAACCTTTACATAAAACAGCAGTAGACATAAGGGCTAAATAGAATGGTACAGGACCTGTGCGTGTTAATCCTCAAAACATGCAGCCGTAGGAAGTTAAATGGATGGAGAGGAAAACTATCGGGACAAAAAAAGAAGGGTCCAGGGACCAGCGCGCAAAATCTCGAAAAAATTTGGACCATTTCTCGATTTGTGCGTGTCATCCTTGCGCAGGGGCCATGCTAATCTTCTCTGTATCGTTCCAATTTTATCGGATGTCCCCGAAGGGACAAGTCGTTGTGCAGCGCGCGGGTTTATAAGCTGGTCGAGCTGACACTCGCTTGGCGAGGTGGGACTAAAGGAAGTAAACCAATCTGAGATGCCAGCGGGAAGCCAGCGGATCCCGTACCCGAGTCGTGGGCCAAGAGTAGGCTGGACCTCCCCGCACGGAGCTCAAATTAATCGATAGTAATGGGCCGTCGTAGTTAATTCGCCCAAGATGGCGTAGAGAATCAATGCCAACGTCAAGGGGAGAAGCTGCAGGGTTCTGGCTGGGCTCTCACTTATCTCGAACCAGAAAAATTATTTATTTTCTTTTTTGTTTGAAAGGATGTTGCCCAAATTGGGTCAGGTTATGAGCAACATCACTCGATTGTCTACTTTCTTTCCTGATGATAACAGTGGTCAGGTGAAATTCTTTCAACGCTAAGCCGGTAGGAGATCAATCTTCCTTTCTATCTTGAAGAATCTTCTTCACCGAAGAGCGAGTTGGTTTCAATGGCAATGTTTCCAGCTGAGCACAACATGTCCGTTTGAGTCCTTCCAGACAGGCCTCCCAGTTCAGGAAGCATTTTTGGCAGATAGGAATTTGTCCCCAAGCAGAGCAAACGATCGAACCATCACGACCTTGACAAAACCCCACGAAACAGAAATGACACAACATTGACAGGAGCTGCATCTATCATATGCATGCATCAACATTGGCATACTCTTGATACTCCAGCAACCTGGTTAATCCTCCTTGTGCAGTTTCAACCATGGGATAAAAACATTTTCTGGGACCGAATATGCAAATACGAAATACTAATGAAAACCGTTACTTCTTCTGTTATGATCGATAAGGCCGATTAACATAGGATTTGGGATAACACAGGAAACACAAAGTATGTGAGCCAAATGATTTTCGAACAATACAGTGATGATGCTTTCCCCTAACAAGGAGAACTTCTAGACAAGTTTTCAGGATCCCAAACCTAACAAGGAGAAATACTACAAAAGAGCACCTTCAAGAGGGCCAGTTATTGGTTGGATTCGCAGAAGAGCTTATCACACAACAGTCTGACTGTGGCGCCGAAATTAACACAGCTATTCAGTGTCCCAAACATGGTTCACGGCAATATCTAAAACCACATAGTTTTCAATGTCCAGCTTCACTGCGCTTTCCTGGCTTCTGCTGGGGGCTTCCAAAGACCAAGACGGTACTTGTGAGCAAAACTCAAAATCAACTTCCTCTGCACCAAGGCAAAGCAGATGAAATGGTGGAAATCAGTAATTTAATCCAAACATAGTTTTATTATAAATTAACCACATGAAAAAAGAAAGGAACTAACAGAGGAAACATATCCAGTACAGATTATACCAGTTGAACTCGCATTCAACTATAACGATGGCAATTAGCAGTTAGCAGTTAGCAAGCTGTAAACCATCTTGGGAATTTTGTGCAGGTTAGCAATCTGGATATGTGGATTATCTGAAATACTTTTAGTGCACACATATGTGCTTCTAGCTTCTGTTATCTTCAACAGTGCTCACAGTTCTACTAGAAACTAGAAACTGCAACATCTAACAATTTTTTCTGATATAAGAACTTGTTAAATGTTATTCACAAATTTACAAGCTACCTACTCCCTAGGAAACACCATGATCGACTAGATGACACTCTGCACATGTCAGTATTCTAGCCGTTAATTCAAAAGGAATTACCTCAAATGTATTCAGGACCTACGAAAACTGTACTTCTAGACAACAAAATGATTTTACCTAGCTTATAATTTTAGTTTTGTAAAATCCTACTGCAGTTATTGGACTGCAAGTGCATTCACCTCCTTATGAATGTAAGACCAAATTCGATTTCTACATGCATCAAATGTAACAAGAGAACAGATACATGACTTCACAATGTCCATGGCAACAACCTTGAAGTTTGAATAAGAGGTTTCGGCCCATGTGCAATTAAACTTCTCAAGATATCTTAATCTCAGTTATTTTCAATCTATTTCAGCCAGTTCAGTGCATCTAATCTATTGCATTCTTCTTTCGAAGTGCTACAACTAAGAAAATTTCTCCATGTATCAAATCACAGCAGGATCTCGACACTTTTCTGGATGGGGAATTGGGCAGTTGGGGTGGTATCTTCTCAGGTCATCAAAGTGATTGTAAATTTCATACAAAACAAAGTTCCCTGGTTTTATGTGCAAATCTAACGAGAAGTTTAGATGTTGGTCATCATACGTAAACATGAACCATATAATACCCGCAACCGGATCAAGCCTTCTACAAAACAAAAGATAACCACAAGAACTAAAATCAAATGAATGTCTGGAACCGGCAAATGGAGGAGAGACGCACATGCTTGCAGGGGACGCCGAGCTTCTTGAGCCGCAGCGTGCGGGTCTCGAGCAGTCTCTGGAGATCGCCGCCCACGGCCTCCTCCAGCTTCGCGGCGTGCGTCTCCACGCCCTTCCCGACCCCGTTCAGGAACTCCACCACGCCGACCTTAGCTGCGCGCGCGCAGGAATTCAACCCCGCTCAGCGAAACGAACGGTGAAAAAGGAACCACGTGGTTTGAGGACCAGGAGGAGGAACATAGGTGTTACCTTGGTAGGGCTGGGCGTAGAAGGATCTCGCCGGAGCTCCGGCGCCGGGGTGGAGGAGGAGGCGGCGCACATGAGATGCACACGCGAGGGCCATGGGGAAGAGAGAGGAGGGGAGGCTAGAGAATGCACCTGGGAAGCGAGGGTTAAGGGGTACATGGGCTTATGCTTTCGGATGCTTCATTTGGGCCGGCAGTAGAGGCCCAGACTTCAAGTTTGAGTTTGTGATTTGTTTTTTAAATGGTTGCACGTGTGACATCTGATGAATCTTGCATATTCGATGATCAAACACTCGCCGAAAAAGGCTTTACGCCCAGCTTTATAAATAAAGCAACCAACCGAAACACACTGCAGGGTACTGCTGGGGCAAACAGCACAATCATGCCCAAAAGAAAGAGAAAAGAACAAAGAAGAAAAAACAAAGCCGACAACGGTGGTTTGACGAAAACAGAGATGACTCGCAACCGTTGCGCCCTCCGGAGAAGTTCCACCACGCTCCCGCCACACTGAATCGCCTCGTACCAAGCAGCACCTCCAAGAAGGGAGCGACGACAACGACGCTGCTGCCCGGACAGCTAGGGTTACCCCCGCTGTGTCCTAGGGTTTCCCCCGGTACGCTGAGGTGGGAGAAAGGGGTACCCGACGCCCTTCAGGAAGGATGGCGACGCCCGCAGGCGTCACCGCGTCAATGTCGAGACGACAGGGATTTCTCCCGACCTCCAAAAAAACCACACTCCCAGAACGCTTCGTATAGAACCATCAATCTTGCCGCCCGCCAGCGCACGCCACCACGATCTCGCAGTCATCGCCGTCGTCGCACCGTGGTCCAAGTCACGAGGTCGGAAGAGCTGAGTAGAAGGAACCCGACGAGGGTCGGCAGCACAGTGGCACGCGGGAGGGATCTACCTCCACCGTCGGAAGGCCCATGCTGGCCCACGCTGGCCCACGCGGCAGTAGCCGACCGGATGCAGCAGCTGAGCAAACCGGGCCCATGCTGGCCCGGCCAAGCCCAAAAGGGCTCGTAAAGCGCCGCCGCCACACTGCAACAAGGGCACCACCGACTCCGCCATTCCCATCACGGGCTCCTACTCCTCCGCCCACCGGGGGTGCCGCCTCCACGCATGACGGCCCATCCTAGCCCAGATGGGCCCAAATGGGCCCAGATCTGAGCCGAAGGACGTTGCTGGCCGCACGACGGCGGCCGGCTAGCCGTACGCAGGCAACCGGGGCACTCCGCCGCCAACGGCCGCACCACCGCCACCAGGCCACCCGAATCCCGTCGGACCGAAGCCAGGTCGAAGAACACCGCCGCCGGTCGGGAGATCCCCGCGATCCCCTCCAAGCGCGCGGGTAAGGGCAGTCCCGCCGCCGCCGCACCGCCCGGGCACGGCCCGGCGGTCCACGCCGGCGGCGGCAGGGGGGAGGGAAGAGGAGAGGTACCTGAGGGAGGGGCTGGAAGGGCCCGCCCCGTCGCCCGCGGGGGGCGAGCGGAGCGAGCGACAGGAGGCCTGGGCGGAGGAGGCGGGGAGAGGGAGCGGACGCGGTGCGGCCGCGGCGGGGGGAGGGAGAGTGAAAGTGCATGGTTGATCCCATGCATGGTTTTGGTAATTAATGACAATCTCTATGGACTAATATTTGCATTGAGCTATATTTGTAGGTGTCCATTTGCTTGCTTGTCTCCATGTGTTGGAGTCAAGGTTTAGGGAAGAAGATCATTTGTTGATCAAGACCAAGGTGTTCGTCATCAAGAGAAAGGCCAAGTGAAGATATACCGAAGGAGTGCTTTCCCCATCTTGGTGTATGGGGGAGCGTCATGTGAATCTTCATCAAGCAAGGCGCAATCAAGAAAGGTGGTTTGCCTTGAGGAGATGAAGATCGTCTTCATCGATCTCAAGTGGTTTAAGCGCAAGGCAAAGGTATGATCTTGATAGGGTTTCTATTTTACCGGTCTCATTATGTTAGTGAGAGACCGGGTTATAGGATAGATAGCCGTACTATCAAGAGGGGCTCTCGACCGAGTATCGTGATCGTATCGTTCGTGGAGAGCTCAAACCTTTGCATCCATGCAATCATCTTTATTGGTTCTTATTTGGCTTTTATCCATGTGAGAATTTAGAGCTTGTGTTCATCTCCATACCAAGCTCTAGTTCATCAAAAACGGATCTCATGAATATCTTCTTGCGTTTTTGATATCGGAGGTTTTACCGGTTTGTCTCTCCTACGAGAGGTCAAACTCTCTCCTTATATTTTCCTCCTCACATGATAGACTATGATGTGTATATGCATGATCTTGTAGGGCTTGTGATTATCTTCGAAACAAGCCCAAGATCATAGAAAACGGAGTCTTGATGAAAAGCTTGTGCATTTTCGGTTTTGGAGATTTTGCCGGTTCTTCCGCTTGGAAAGGTCTCACCATTCCATCCCTCCGCACGATCTCCTTTGCTTGTTTTCATATTTTCAGTTTTTGTAGGGTAAGCTCTTGTCGTCCTCTTTCCAACAAAATTGGATTCGCCTCGATCGGAGTTTTCCTGCAAAAGTTATTCAGTTTCAGGCTTCTGCAGTTTTTATCTCTGTCTGGCGGTAGTACCGCTGTGGCAGCGGTAGTACCGCTCCTCCGGGTGTGGGGCTACTAATGCTCAACGGCTACTACCCCTGGCGGTAGTACCGCGGCAGTACCGTTGTCTTCAGGCAGCGGTACTACCGCTGGTGGTACCGCCCGAGGTACCGCCAGACCCTTTTTGCATACTGCCTATCCCTCCGGTACCCTGGCGGTAGCTGCCACGTTCTACCGCTGTGACCCTTAGATTTGAATCGAAGGGGTCCGGCGGTAGTACCGGCCGCCCACCGGTAGTACCGCTCGCCTGGAGTGCAGCGGTACCTCTCTGAGGTACCGTAGCAGCTGGGTGCTGTGGTACACGGGGTACCGCCCGGATAGCTTCGGCGGTAGTACCGCTACTCCAGCGGTAGTACCGCTATGTGCGATTTCTGCACATAACGGCTAGTTTTTGGGGGTGGCTATAAATAGCCCCCTTCTTCCCCCAAGGGCTGGTTGGACGTTTTTCTGCTCACGTTTTCTCTCTCCTCCATTGTTGCTAATCTTGTGAGCTTGATTCCTCTCCATCCCTCCAATGATTCTTGCCCAAACTTAGGGATTCAAGAGAGGAGATCTAGATCTACCTTTCCACCAATCAAAATCCCCTCTAAGTGAGGGAACCTTGTGGATCTAGATTTGGGGTTGCTTTGTGTTCATCCCCTTTGTTCTTCCTCTCTTATTCCCTCCATAGCATTAGTTGCTTTGGTTGGAATTTGGGAGTGAAGGATTTGAGCACTTTGTGTGCTCTTGCCTTTTTGCATTTGTTGCATCGGGGTGCTCTCTCCACGGTGATACGTGAAGTTGAAGGTTGAGAAGCTTGTTACTCTTGGGTGCATTGTGTTCCCAAGAGCTTGTTGCCTCTTGGGTGCATTGTGTACCCTAGACGGTTGGAGGTGCCGCGAAGACTTCGCTTGTGGAGCTTCGGCACGAGTTTGGGAGCCCCCAATTGAGTTGTGGGTGTGTGCCCCAAGAAGAAGTTGTAAAGGGCTCCGGAATCCGCCCCGAAGGATTCCGATAGTGGAAGGTGAACCAATCCCTTGGGTGAGGTTCATCGGAGAATAGGGTGAGGCCTTTGTGGCATCTTGAGTAGGCCTTTTGTGGCGAGCTCACACCCCTCCAACGAGACGTACTCCCTTAACAAGGAGGAACTCGGGAATATATCTTCGTCTCCGCGTGCCTCGGTTATTTCTATACCCGAGCTTTACTTATGCAATTTACATTGTGATAGCCTTCGTGCTTGAAGTTCATATCTTGCTATCACCTTGTTGTTTGTATTGCTTAGCATAAGTTGTTGGTGCACATAGGTGAGCCTAGTAATTAGGTTGTTGGCTTGTTAATTTAAACACCTAGTTTTATTCCGCAATTATCAAGCCTCTAAATAGAAAAAGTTTTAATCGCCTATTCACCCCCCCCCCTCTAGGCGACATCCGGGCATAGCTTGTTCTTTCAATTGGTATCAGAGCCTCGTCTCTCTTGTTTGGCTTTACCGCCTAGAGAGTAAAGATGTCGTCTAGGGATTTAGTGCACAATTCCTTGTTTAGATTTAATGGCACAAATTTTAATGTTTGGAAAACTCACATGCTTAATCACTTACGGGTCTTGGACCCCAATCTTGAGCGTATCTTAGATATAGGTTTTTCTCCTCCGAAGGACTACGAAAGTACGACTTTAGAGGATGAGAAAAACTTATATCTAGATGCTCTAGCTTCTAATGAGTTTTGCAAATTTGTGAGTGTTGTAGTTTTCGAGTCAATCATGCCTCTCCGGGATGCTCATGAGTTTTGGACCAAGCTTCAAGATAAATATGGAGGGTCCAACTCTATTGAGGATGATTGCTCTCCCTCCACCTCCGGCCGTGACGAGTTCTCGTCTTCGTCTACTTCACCAAAATGTGGTAAGCCACAATCCAATGTAATGGTGAGTAGTGATAGGTTTTGCAACCTTGATAGTGAGCTCATTATTGATGATCATTTATCTCTATCTTGTTGCAATGCTTCATCTTTGGACTTAAACTCTTCTAGCACTCCAAATGTCATACATGCTAGTGTTGATAGTCCTTGTATATCATCCAAAAATTGCTTAGATAAATCTAATGATTCTCAAAGCCCTTCCTAGTAATAAAAGTGCCCAAGCTAACCTCTTTGAAATCATGAGCACTCTTATTGAGCGTGGGCAAACTATTGAGTCCTTGGAAGCAAGCCTTGAAGAAAAAGGTAAGATCGAAAGAGATGATGCTATGGAGAAGGCATCGTTAGAAGATGCTCTCGAGGAAGAGCAAGAGACTCGGGCTTCTCTTGAGGAGAAACTTGAAAATATTGAGGAGTCTCATAATGAAATAATTGCTAAAATAATTAAAGAACGTGACCATGCTCATGCTAAATATAAAGTCACGAAAAATGAAAATGCTAGATTAAATGATGAGCTTGCCAAGTTGTCTTCTTCTATTGCTAATGTCAATGATGCTTGTGCTACTAACTCCAATTCTTGTGAAGCATCTACTTTGAAGGATAATGTTGAGCTAAGGGCTCAACTTGAGTTGCTAACTAGCAAGTATGAGAAGTTGGAAGCAAGTCATGAAAAGCTATCTAGATCTAATGATAATCTTCTAGCATCCTATGGGAAGTTGGAAGCAAATCATGAAAAGCTATCTAGCTCTAATGATGAACTTCTAGCATCCTATGCTTGTCTAAAGTTAGCTCATGAGGCCGTCACTACAAAGGTAACATCTTGTGAGCCTCATGTGGATAATAGCACAACCATAACTAAAAATGCTAAAATGCCATGTGCTAGTCCTAGTAGTTCATCCACTAAAAATGTTGGTACATCATGTGATGAATTACTTGCTTTGCCTTGTTGCTCTAACAATGATGCATCTACCTCCTCTAGTTCTTGTGTTGTCACTAACCATGTAGAGAAAAGAGGAGAGCTCAAGGCCCAAGCCACTTCTATGAAGAAAGGCTTGGAAAAGCGTCATGAAGGGAAGCGTGCACTTGACAACATGTTGAGTGTGCAACAATCCCCCAATGAAAAGAGTGGACTTGGATTCAACTCCAACAACAAGAACAAGTCCAAGGTTGAGAAGAAGAATAAGGGCCAAGTTCAAGTCAAGAATCCGGCCAAGATCACTTGCTTCAAGTGCAAGGTTGAAGGGCATCACGTCCGGGATTGCCCAATGAAGAAGAAGCCTCTTAGTGAGAAGCAACTAGGGAAGCGGCCTCTTGTTCAAACTCGTGCTCAACCACGTGTTGAACAAAGGCCACCTCCTAAGAAGACTCAAGTTATTGCTCCTCAAGTTGAGGAGCCTATTAAGAAGAAGAAGAGTCGGTGTTGCTACCTTTGCCGTGGCAAAGGTCATTTTGCTTCTTCATGCACTAACGGTACCCCATCCAACCCTATCATAATTGATGATGTTTATTCTCTTGGGAAGGATAGAGTTGGCAATGTGTTTGCCAAGTATGTGGGAGCTCAAAGTGGTGGCAAGAAAAGCACCATTTGGGTTCCCAAACCTATTGTGACTAACCTCTTAGGACCCAACTCGGTTGGGGACCAACAAGCTTCAACTTGATCATAGGTGTAGTAGAGGACATTGGGGACTTGGCTATTTTTGAAGAATTAAGGGATCTTCATGGGTTTATTTGTCAAGCCAAGTCAATTGGATTATCACATATCTATCTCATATCCAATGCTTCCTCCTTGCGGTAACTTGTATTTAACTCAAATATTCATTGAAAGTTGCTTGCTCCCTTGCATGTGTTAGTCTAGTTCCTAGCATGTGCTTGTATATGATATGCTTCTATCTTTCTTGTCTTGTTATTCAAGGTTATATTAGATAGTTGTATATCATGTATTTGTAACGTTGTGTTGAGCTTTATTGAATCTTGTGTGGATTTTATTTGGCTCTTTGAGATATTAATGGACTATCCCATTTTGGGGGAGTGATGTGCTTAGTGCACCTCACAAACCTAAAAATGTATGTACATGAAGCACACCACCTAGTTTTGATATTTCATCTTATCTAGTCACTATGTGGTGTGTCATATTCATGAGAAATTCAAATTCTACAATGTCCATTAATTTCTCTTGTTGGTACTATTTGCCTCTTGTTTAAAAATAAAATGAATCATCACATTATGGGGGAGTAATAAGCTATGTGCATATTACAATCCCATAAAAATGTGAACATTTGAGGTTTGCCACTTAGAGTTGATATTGTACATTATCCATTTCCTATGTGGCATGTTTACTCAAACAAGTTCCAATTTTCCTTTGTTGCTTACCCTTTGGTTCTTGTTTGCTTGGGTTTGCTTGGTGTGGTTTTTCTCTAAATATGCATTTCCATATATTATATGAGAAACCATTTGTTTCCTTTTATTCTAATCATGGCTTTGCCGGTTGGTTCGAATAATTGAAACTACCAACAAACCTCTTTAAAAATGGTGTTTTAATTCCTATCTTTTGCCGTTTGCTAGTTTGTGGTGAAGTTGGTCTTATACATCATTCCTTTATACCACCGAGAAATATCTCTATATACTCCTTGTCCATGACAAGTGTTTCTAGTAATTGTGGTGGATTTTGTAGATCATCTTCACATTGGCTCTTGCTTTAATTTGCTCTATCTATTGCCTTTCTTGCCTTTTGAATGGATCCTATCTTTCAATCGGTAGTGTTTAGTGTTTTAGATAAAATATGGAGAGTAATGATCCCTTGTGCAGGCATTTTGTATTCAAATGCAAATATCTAAGATAATGCATTAATCTTGGGGGAGCATTCCTTTTTATTTAGAACATAATGCTTTCTATCAATTATTGATCCTCTCAATTGGCATTTGATTCTTTATCTTGTGTTGGCAGCTTAAATTGGTATTAATTGGAATTTAATATCTCCTCCATAGATATTTGTTCCAATTGATATTTATTGTGGGAGTCTTGATACCTTTTTGTCTTAATCTTCTTTACTTGATTTCGGTCAAGTATCATCCTCTTCTTGGTATTTTTTCTCCTAGTTGCTATTTTTGTTTTAATTGGTATCTTATTTTCAATGGGTGTCTTATCGATCATTTGTTGTGTTGATTCGATTCCTTTTGATATCACACTTCATGTGTTGATGTGTTTTGGAATCAATCATTTGTTGATTTGATTTTTCCTCAATCATGTGTTGATTTGGATTTTGACATAATTTGGACAACCTTTTGTATCACACCTTGGTGTGCTCTCTTCTTGGTTTACTTGGTGTTTTGTCCAAATTGTATCTCGTTTGGTTCTTGTAAGTCTATGCATGCATATTTACTAGTATATATTTTTTTTGGCATGCTAGTCTTTTTAGTTCCAATATATAGGGGATACTCCACCGAATCCTAAATCGGCTAAGATGTGCATGAAATTCAATTTCATATCTATATGCACATATTTATGTGGAGTGTTTCCTATATATTGTAGTTGATCTAACTACTATGGGACCCAATGAGTTTGGGAACCATTTTGTACTCTAATTGTGTTTTAGGTACAATGGAGATGCATTGGATGCTTGTCTCATTCATAAGGAAGGTGTTCTCACCATGTGATTGTCGGAGTCAAGCTTTGATGATAATCAAAACTCTCATCTTCTTCATCACCAATGCCATATCGGTAACAAGTATCTATCCCATGCTCACTTTACTAGTCTCAACCTTGTGTAGGTTGCCTTTTGGCATGAAATCCTTTATATGCATTTGTTGTGGTTTTGGCTTTTTCCTTCACTTAATATATCTTTGTGATATGTGTGTTGAATTTGCAAAAACCTTTCTTCAATTGATATTATTTCCTTGTGATACTTGTTGCTTATTTCAAAGCATCTCCACTATCTCTTGTTCCCTTAGTGATATGTGTGATGCATTTGATATATTTGAAGTTCATTTATGTACAATGAGATAAATTTGAGCTATGTGCTATGCTTTTAAGCAACAATCTCATTTGTATATTTATGACTTCCTTTTGGATACCTTGTTATCTTTTTCCGGACCATTTCATATGTATATGTTTCTTTGCGGATGTATGTCTTCAATGGTTTGTCTAATAAGAAACCTATACATATGAGAGAGGTCATTTTTTTAGTTGGTATCCTATTTCCTCGAGCCACCTTGTTTTTTATCTATAATTCTTTGGCGGCTCCAAATTTGTCTCATGAGTGCTTGTCTTATTGTTTATTGGTATCTTTGCACACTCATGTATTTCTTGAAGATCTTTGACTTCATGCCTACCATGGTGGGCATGTTGAATTTTATTGGCTAAATGCTCTCACTAGCTTTTGGCATTTTCAATTGGTTTAATTTCCAATTGGTATCCCTAAGCTTGTGAACATATTTCTCTAAAAAGATCTTCTTATCTCGGTTGGGCCTATCTTATGTTGAAACTTTGAAAATTGGTATCTCCTTTATGGCTCAACCACATCTTTGGTGCAAGTGCTATGATTTGCTTTTGCATTATGCACTCTTGCACTAATTGCGTGTTCTAGATGATTTTGGGGGAGCAAGGATGCCATTTTTATGCACTCCTCAATTGTGCATGAAGATTGGGGAGCTTCTACGTTTTCATTTAGAACTCTCGCTTTGGATCTTTTCGATTGCTTTGCTCCTTTGTGGAGATGTTTAAAATGATTTCATCTTTTTGCAATTTTTTTTGGATCCTCAATATAGTTTGATTTCCTCTAATTATTCGTCAATGAATAAGTGCATTTGATTTCACTCATATCTTGAGAAATGCACACCTTTATGGAGGAACTCTTATTATATTGGCTCTCTAAATTTTTCTTCCCATTTCGGCAATCGATGCCAATGGGGGAGAAGTTTAGAGGGTTTAAGGGAATTTTGGTTTTATGCTTTTGTTGCATTTGCCTTTAATGCGCTTTGCATTCTTGCTTGTTTGTCATTCAAGGATGCTTTATTCATTATATAAACCCTCTTAAAAGGGATTGTCATCAATTACCAAAATGGGGGAGATTGAAAGTGCATGGTTGATCCCATGCATGGTTTTGGTAATTAATGACAATCTCTATGGACTAATATTTGCATTGAGCTATATTTGTAGGTGTCCATTTGCTTGCTTGTCTCCATGTGTTGGAGTCAAGGTTTAGGGAAGAAGATCATTTGTTGATCAAGACCAAGGTGTTCGTCATCAAGAGAAAGGCCAAGTGAAGATATACCGAAGGAGTGCTTTCCCCATCTTGGTGTATGGGGGAGCGTCATGTGAATCTTCATCAAGCAAGGCGCAATCAAGAAAGGTGGTTTGCCTTGAGGAGATGAAGATCGTCTTCATCGATCTCAAGTGGTTTAAGCGCAAGGCAAAGGTATGATCTTGATAGGGTTTCTATTTTACCGGTCTCATTATGTTAGTGAGAGACCGGGTTATAGGATAGATAGCCGTACTATCAAGAGGGGCTCTCGACCGAGTATCGTGATCGTATCGTTCGTGGAGAGCTCAAACCTTTGCATCCATGCAATCATCTTTATTGGTTCTTATTTGGCTTTTATCCATGTGAGAATTTAGAGCTTGTGTTCATCTCCATACCAAGCTCTAGTTCATCAAAAACGGATCTCATGAATATCTTCTTGCGTTTTTGATATCGGAGGTTTTACCGGTTTGTCTCTCCTACGAGAGGTCAAACTCTCTCCTTATATTTTCCTCCTCACATGATAGACTATGATGTGTATATGCATGATCTTGTAGGGCTTGTGATTATCTTCGAAACAAGCCCAAGATCATAGAAAACGGAGTCTTGATGAAAAGCTTGTGCATTTTCGGTTTTGGAGATTTTGCCGGTTCTTCCGCTTGGAAAGGTCTCACCATTCCATCCCTCCGCACGATCTCCTTTGCTTGTTTTCATATTTTCAGTTTTTGTAGGGTAAGCTCTTGTCGTCCTCTTTCCAACAAAATTGGATTCGCCTCGATCGGAGTTTTCCTGCAAAAGTTATTCAGTTTCAGGCTTCTGCAGTTTTTATCTCTGTCTGGCGGTAGTACCGCTGTGGCAGCGGTAGTACCGCTCCTCCGGGTGTGGGGCTACTAATGCTCAACGGCTACTACCCCTGGCGGTAGTACCGCGGCAGTACCGTTGTCTTCAGGCAGCGGTACTACCGCTGGTGGTACCGCCCGAGGTACCGCCAGACCCTTTTTGCATACTGCCTATCCCTCCGGTACCCTGGCGGTAGCTGCCACGTTCTACCGCTGTGACCCTTAGATTTGAATCGAAGGGGTCCGGCGGTAGTACCGGCCGCCCACCGGTAGTACCGCTCGCCTGGAGTGCAGCGGTACCTCTCTGAGGTACCGTAGCAGCTGGGTGCTGTGGTACACGGGGTACCGCCCGGATAGCTTCGGCGGTAGTACCGCTACTCCAGCGGTAGTACCGCTATGTGCGATTTCTACACATAACGGCTAGTTTTTGGGGGTGGCTATAAATAGCCCCCTTCTTCCCCCAAGGGCTGGTTGGACGTTTTTCTGCTCACGTTTTCTCTCTCCTCCATTGTTGCTAATCTTGTGAGCTTGATTCCTCTCCATCCCTCCAATGATTCTTGCCCAAACTTAGGGATTCAAGAGAGGAGATCTAGATCTACCTTTCCACCAATCAAAATCCCCTCTAAGTGAGGGAACCTTGTGGATCTAGATTTGGGGTTGCTTTGTGTTCATCCCCTTTGTTCTTCCTCTCTTATTCCCTCCATAGCATTAGTTGCTTTGGTTGGAATTTGGGAGTGAAGGATTTGAGCACTTTGTGTGCTCTTGCCTTTTTGCATTTGTTGCATCGGGGTGCTCTCTCCACGGTGATACGTGAAGTTGAAGGTTGAGAAGCTTGTTACTCTTGGGTGCATTGTGTTCCCAAGAGCTTGTTGCCTCTTGGGTGCATTGTGTACCCTAGACGGTTGGAGGTGCCGCGAAGACTTCGCTTGTGGAGCTTCGGCACGAGTTTGGGAGCCCCCAATTGAGTTGTGGGTGTGTGCCCCAAGAAGAAGTTGTAAAGGGCTCCGGAATCCGCCCCGAAGGATTCCGATAGTGGAAGGTGAACCAATCCCTTGGGTGAGGTTCATCGGAGAATAGGGTGAGGCCTTTGTGGCATCTTGAGTAGGCCTTTTGTGGCGAGCTCACACCCCTCCAACGAGACGTACTCCCTTAACAAGGAGGAACTCGGGAATATATCTTCGTCTCCGCGTGCCTCGGTTATTTCTATACCCGAGCTTTACTTATGCAATTTACATTGTGATAGCCTTCGTGCTTGAAGTTCATATCTTGCTATCACCTTGTTGTTTGTATTGCTTAGCATAAGTTGTTGGTGCACATAGGTGAGCCTAGTAATTAGGTTGTTGGCTTGTTAATTTAAACACCTAGTTTTATTCCGCAATTATCAAGCCTCTAAATAGAAAAAGTTTTAATCGCCTATTCACCCCCCCCCCCTCTAGGCGACATCCGGGCATAGCTTGTTCTTTCAGAGAGGACGGCTGCGGTGCCGGGGGTGGAGGGCGGCGGCGGCGGCGGGAGGGGAACCCTAGTCGCCTCATGATCAAACACTCTAGGTCAGGAAAAAAAAACACTCAAACTTACGCGCTCTCATTCGAACCGAATGGAGCAAAGAAAAGATGTATAGATCTCTTACGAAGTCCTATGAATCCATGCTTCCAGAATCCAGAACCGTTTGTAGCTGAACCAACTATGCTTGGAGAACAACCTTCAAGGTTAGGACTTTGGAGAACAAGCGACGAGATTTCCATAGTCCGTAACTACACTGTTCAGTCTTGAGTGATTGACGATTCAGCATTTCTCATGTGACTTACCTCTTCATTTGAAGATTAGGATTATGTGACTGGCGATCCAGACTTGGTCTAGTTCTGTCTCAATAAAAACTCCATGAGGAGAGATGCACGAATTTTTCTTCACACCAACATGCAGAATCTGCGGGACGCCCGCTGGACAGAGCAGGTGATGTAGGGCTAGGTCCGATCTTTACGGATTTGAGGGGAAAAGGGGATGAACACGAAGAACACGGAGGGGAAACGAGGGGGATTCGTGGTAAACAAGGAGGGTAAATAGCAAATCCTGCTGAGAACTTCACCCAACAACAAACCCTCAAAAGGTAGCCTTTGGATCGAAGAATCAAAGCCAAACTTACTCTTGTTGAAACCGATTGCTCTTACCGGCCGGTCCACCGATCCAATAGAATCATCGCAGTAAAAGATTGGTTTGCACTACTAAAGACACCGTAGTGAAAGAGTAGCAACAACAAGATCTACCTCAACGAGGCACCCTAGCTACGAGGGAGGAGGAGCATAGCTCACACAAGTCTCAAATTCAGTCTAACCTCTGAAAGGGGAAAGTGGAAAGCTATTTATAGTCTATTACAAAACGGGGCAGGGAGGTGGGGAACCGGCCTGGGGGCCGGCCTAGGCCGGCCTGGAGGCCGGCTGGCACTGGTGGGGGACCGGCCTGGGGGCCGGCCGGCTCAGGTGGTTGACCGGCCTGGGGGCCGGCCTAGGCCGGCCTGGAGGCCGGCTGGGAGGCCGGCGCGGGGGCCGGCAGCGTCGGGGGGTGGCCCGACCTGGGGGTCGGCCTGGGCCGGTATGGAGGCCGGCGGCCTCTAGAGGGAGCCCGGCCTGGGAACCGGCCTGGGCCGGTTGGGAGGGCCGGCCGCCTCGGGTTGGAGCCCGGCCTAGGCCGGCTGGGAGGCCGGCCACCCTGTCTTCGCGTCTTTCCGCCTCTTCTTGCCCATCTTCTTGGATCTCCTCTTGTCAATCTTCTCCATCATCTTGGACCTTCTCTTGGTCATATTCTTGACTCCATTGAGGGTCATCATCCGGGTGGATCCTGAGTATGCACAAGGTACCGGCATGAAGTAGCAAACCATTCAAAGGAAGGTCGAGATCACACATCGAGAGGAGCGAGGTCACCTTTTCATGAAGAGCCTTGACTCTTGATCTTGTAATTGGGCCACTTGGCATGGTGTCCATGGTGTTGTACACATGTGGGGCTACATCATCTCCCCCCCCCCTTCGGAAAGAGTCGTCTTCGACTCGTCACCCTCTTGAACGCTTGCATCTCCGTGGAAAGGGGATAGGTCGGCGATGTTGAACGTGTCATGCACCAAGTACTTTGAGGTTGGGATGTCGATCTTGTATGCGTTGTCATTGATGCGCTTGAGCACTTTGAAAGGTCTGTTACCGCGAGAAGCAAGCTTGGATTTTCTTTCATCCGGAAAACGGTCCTTACGGAGGTGTAGCCACACAAGATCTCCTTCTTCGAATACCATGGGCTTCTTCAACTTGTTGATCTTGGTAGCTTGGCGCTTTGTGTGCTCCTCTAGAGTTGCTCGTGTTGACTCATGTAATGTCTTCATGTAGTCGGCTCTTTTGTCGACGTCCATGTCGGTGCGCTCGTGTAGAGGAAGTGGTAGGATGTCTAGGGCGGTGTTGGGGTTGAACCCATAGACAACCTCGAACGGGCTTCGCTTGGTCGCCCGGTGTGATGCACGGTTGTAGGCGAACTCGGCGTGCGGAATGCATTCTTCCCAACCTTTGAGGTTTGGCTTGATTAATGCGCGAAGGAGAGTTGATAAGCTTCGATTCACCACCTCGGTTTGGCCATCGGTTTGTGGGTGGTAAGCGGTGGAGAAGAGGAGCTTGACTCCCAGCTTTGCCATCAATGCCTTCCAAAAGTAGCTTGTGAACTTGACATCTCGGTCCGAAACAATGGTCTTCGGCACTCCATGTAGACGAACAATTTCCCTAAAGAACAAAGTTGCAATGTGTGAAGCATCGTTGGTCTTATTGCAAGGAATAAAGTGTGCCATTTTAGAGAAGCGATCGACAACAACAAATATTGAATCTTTGCCATTTTTTGTTCGAGATAATCCTAAGACGAAATCCATGCTAATGTCGGATCAAGGTGTGTGTGGTATTGGTAAAGGCATATAAAGACCATGAGAGTTCAATGTGGACTTAGCTTTGAGGCAAGTTGGGCAACGGCGCACCAAGCGCTCCACATCACGCGTCATCCTTGGCCAAAAATAGTGTGTAGATAGCATGGCGAGAGTCTTGTCACGTCCAAAGTGTCCCATGAGGCCTCCACTATGTGATTCCTGTAGAAGTAACAAACGGAGCGAGGACTCGGGGATGCATAGTTTGTTAGCCTTAAACAAGAAACCCTTGTGCAAGTAGAAATCATCGCATCATTTGTCAATTGTGCACTTGGTAAAGATAGGACCAAAGAAAGAATCGGAAGCATAGAGTTCTTTAAGGTCATCAAGACCCAAAACGTTGATTTCAAGTTGGGTGAGTAAGATCATCTTGCGGGAAAGAGCATCCGCAACTATATTGTCCTTGCCTTTTTTGTACTTCACCACATAGGGAAAAGATTCGATGAATTCAACCCATTTGGCATGCCTTTTGTTCAAATTGGCTTGGGTTTTCAAATATTTCAATGATTCGTGATCGGAATGGATAACAAACTCTTTGTGCCAAAGGTAGTGTTGCCACACTTCCAAAACACGGACTAAGGCATAGAGTTCCTTGTCGTATATTGGGTAGTTTAGGCGAGCACCATCAAGTTTTTCGCTATAATAGGCAACGGGACGACCACATTGCATGAGGACGCCACCGATGCCAAGGCCACTAGCGTCACACTCAAGTTCAAAGGTTTTTGAGAAATCCGGTAAAGCAAGTAAAGGAGCTTTGGTCAACCTTTTCTTGAGTTCATTGAAAGCCGATTCTTGCGCATTGCCCCAAATGAAGGGTACATTCTTTTTGGTAAGCTCATTCAAGGGGCAAGCAATTGTGCTAAAATCTTTCACAAAGCGGCGGTAAAATCCAAACAAACCAAGGGCGCTACGAAGTTGAGCAAGATTAGTTGGCGGTGGCCAATTTGTGATTGCCTCAATCTTAGAGGTGTCAACTTTGATCCCTTTGGAAGAAACTAGATAACCCAAAAACACAAGCTTGTCGGTACAAAAGGTGCATTTCTTGAGGTTGGCAAAAAGCGAAGTATTACGAAGGGCCAACAAAACTTGCTTCACATGGTCGACATGTTCATGCAAAGACTTGCTATAAACAAGGATGTCATCAAAGTAGACAACCACAAACTTGCCAATGAAAGCGCGCAATACGTGATTCATAAGACGCATAAATGTGTAAAGAGCATTGGAAAGACCAAAGGGCATGACAAGCCACTCATAAAGACCAAGTTTTGTTTTAAATGCGGTTTTCCATTCATCTCCTTCATGCATACGGATTTGGTGATAACCACTTTTCAAATCAATTTTGGAGAAGATCGTGGCACCACTAAGCTCATCTAGCATGTCATCAAGTCGTGGGATAGGATGTTGATACCTCACCATGATATTGTTGATGGGACGGCAATCCATGCACATTCGGAGTGTGTCGTCTTGCTTGGGGATGAGGATGACCGGAACGGCGCACGGACTCAAGCTTTCACGAACATGTCCCTTGGCGAGGAGTTCTTGAATTTGGCGCTCGATCTCCTTTGTCTCCTCGGGGTTGGTGCGGTATGGCGCTCTATTGGGTAGAGGGGCACCGGGAATGAGGTCGATGCGATGCTCGATTCCACGGAGGGGAGGAAGTCCTTGAGGTAGCTCATCCGGAAAGACATATTTGAATTCCTGCAAAATAGACAACATAGACGGAGGAACTTGGGTTAAGTCGTAAGTGTTGTTGCCATCTCCTTTGCATAAGAACACGAAGTGGAAAGTGGATGGGTTTGCTCTCACTTCTCTCATCTCACTTTTGGTGGCTAACAAGACTATGCCGGGACTCACTCTTTTCCCTTTCTCACTCATATTTGGCTTGTGGCTCTCACTCACGTGAATGTGGTTCGCTCTCTCACCACTCAACTCACTAGGGGATTGTTTTTCTTGCGCTCTTACAATTGTCTTGGCATTGTCGGCGATGATTTGGCTTGGAGTCATTGGGCGGAGCACTAGGATCTTATTGTTCCATTTGAAGCTATAGTAGTTGGTGCGCCCATCATGAGTAGCGGCCTTGTCAATCTGCCAAGGGCGGCCAAGAAGTAAGTGGCAAACCGACATGGGTACCACATCACAATCCACCGTGTCTTTGTAAGAGCCAATCTTGAAGGATACTTGAACCGTGTGTTGGATCTTCACGGTGCCGTAGTCACTAAGCCATTGCACATGGTAAGGATTGGGGTGCTTCTTGTACGTCAAGTTGAGTTTCTCACATAGCTCCTTGCTTGCCAAGTTGTGACAACTCCCACCATCAATGATTACCTTGATTGATTTGCCGTTGATGCCGGCCTTGGTTTGGAACAAGTTGCATCTTTGAGCGTCATCACCGTGGTTGATTGTAGTCAAGACTCGAGTGACAACTAGAGTGGGGTTGGGGTCACCATCACAATAGATGTAGTCATCGGCCTCATCCAAGCTTTGCATCGTGGCCACCTTGTTCAATGCGTGGTACTCATCTTCACTCATAGACTCATAGTCTCCATTTTCATTGACGATCATCACCTTCTTGTTGGTGCACTCAAATTACTTGTGCCCTTGACCTCCACACTTGTAGCAAGTGATATATGACTTGGTGGCTTGGGTGAGGGCGACGTCTTCTTAGAGGTTGTAGTGGTTTGCGGTGTAGGACTCTTGATATTGTCTTGAGCTTGGACTTGAGTGATGGGTTGTGTTGATGAAGAAGCTCTAGTGGTGAAGAAGGACTTGGCCTTGACATACTTGAGTTCTTCGGCGACTTGGCGCTCGGCCTTCATGGCTTGATGAACTAGCTCAACAAGGTTCTCATAAGGTTGGAATTCCACTATCTTCTTGATGGGGTACGTGAGGCCGTTCAAGAAACGTGCCATTGATTATTCCTCGGACTCTACAATGTGTGCATGGGAGAGAGTGGACTCCATCTCCTTGTAGTACTCGTCGACCGTCATGATACCTTGCTTGAGTTCTTGTAGCTTCTTGTACAAATCTCGCGCATAATGATGTGGCACAAAGCGCTTGTGCATTTCCTTCTTCATGTCATTCCATGCGTCGATTGGATCTTCAAAGGATGCTTGGAGTTATTCCCACCATAGTTGCGCATAGCCTTCGAACTCGAGGGATGCAAGTAGGGATGAAAACGGAGCGGATACGGACGGAACTCAGTGAAGCCACATTTGTTTTCATATTTTTTTATGGAAGTGGAAATGAATATGGAAACATTGGAAACAAATACGAAAACAAATATTACCGGAAACAAATACAGATCGAATACGGTGCGGACACAGAACATAAAACGGATATTTACCGGAACCAAAAGATCCCTTGAATTATGTAGGGAAACTCAAGTAAAATGACAAACTTATCAATTTTATAAGATGAAATCACATATAAGGAACAACTTAATATAAGCGACGAAGAACTAACCGAGCACTTTGATAAACAACAGTTGGGAATTGTTCTAACCCTAGTGCGGCGGTGAACTGGCGAACTGGGAATTGGGTTGTTCCTAGTGCGGCGGTGAACTGATGAACTGGGAATTGGGAACAAACGTAGAGGGATATGAGATGTACATGCATCCTAAACGTGGTATTTTTTTACATGATCCTAAACATGACCGCTTTTCATGTTCTTGGCTCGGCCTGAATGTGTTCATTAGATTTTTTGGGAAGTTGGTTTGGGCTTGTAGCAAATAAAAACGGAACTTTCCATATTACCGGAAACGGAAATTCCGTTTCCGTGATAGTTCCACCGGAATACGCAGTTTCGTATTTGTTTCTGTTTCCGCATAAAACTTTCCGTTTTCGTTTCCGTTTTGCAAAATTCCGTTTCCGTTTCCATATTTCCCTTTCATTTCCCCTTTTCCGCGGAAAAGTCGGAAAGATTCCGCTCCGTTTTCATCCCTAGATGCAAGGTCAACTCGTTTGTCTTGCGGCACCTTGTAGACTCGAAATAGCTTGGAGACCTTGGATTCCCATGCCATGTAGTCCTCCGGGTCGTTGGTGCCATGGAACTTAGGAATGATGAGCTTGGGAGGATTGAAGCGGTTTTTGTGATCATCCTCATCATCATCATCATGGTGGCGATGGCGGTCTCGGTGACGATGCCTTGGGTGGTGGTGTGGAACATAATCCTCGTCATCTTCAATATCAACATGATTGTCGGCCAATGGCACTCGGCGGGCTCGATGTGGAGGTAGATCATGACGATGATGTCGATTGTCCTCATGGCGGTGTGGGGGATCCAAGTTAACATTTGGAATTGGAATTTCTTGTCGATGGCGATCTTGATGTTGTTGATGGTGTACGATCGCTTGGGGGTGCGGCTCTTCTTGACGATGTTGGTCTTGGTGTTGTTGAGGATCCATGTTCGCTTGTTGATGAGGCATCTCGTGGTGATGGCGGCCGTTTTGTGGACCTTGACCAACGTCGCTTGGAACTTTGCTTCTTGCGTCGGAACGGTGTGAAGACCTTGAGCTTGGTCTTGAAGAGTGCCGGTGTCGTCTTTCGAGAAGCAGCTCCTCGATACGAATGGAACGCTCATTGCTCTCGCGTTGGGCGTCTTGTAGTTGAGCAAAATGCTCTGCGTTTTCACGTTGCGCGGCATGATGACGCTCCTCATAGCGGCGTAAGTTGTTGTCGATGTACCTCCTAAGGGACTCCGCTTGTTTGCCGAAGTCGGCGTCTTGTTCTTCCCTAGCCATGATAAGCAAACACAAGTGATATGTGGAACATGTGGTGGCTAATAACCGCTCTTACCTTGGTTGATAGTATTGGACCAATGGGCCTGCCTTCCGAGACAAAAGTGTCACAAGAGTAAGAGTTGGTTGATTAGTGATCCAAAAGCGACTCACACACACACACTTATGAGGAGCTTAGGTATGGTAAAGTGGCAAGAAATCGAAACGAAACCAATGAAAAGGCTATTGCAACAAGTGGAGGATAACCACAAAGATCAAGAAACAAAAGAGACTAACCACACAATCCGAGAAACAACGGAGACTCACACGTGGAGACAAACGTGGATGGTGCGACTATAGGGAGGAGCAACTTTGACCTAACGAAGACTATGCTCGTGCCGCACCACCTCTCGAAGGACAACTAGCTCAAGTGTATGGGAAGGAGCACTCGATTTGCACAAGTGTACCCATTTCTCTATTGGTAATTGGAGCTTGAGGATGACTAGGATCACGGCTCGGCTTTTCTCTTTTTTTTTTGAATCTTTTCTATTTCTCTTTTGCTTTATGCTTTTGCCCGAGCCGAGTCCGCTACAACTAGATGCTCACAAGATTATGATATGGTCACTTGGTGTCACACTAGTGCAATGCTCACACTATGAAGAGCTAGCTCCTAAGAAAAAGTTTCGCTAAATGGAAAGGGATGTGTCGGAAGCTATACCTTTGATGCCGTCGAGGTAGCGATGAAGCGACACGAAGATGAACTCGGTGAATAGTCGTGCGGCGGTAGCACCGGCCGAACGGGCGGTAGGACCGATTGCGGGCGGTAGTACCGGCCGTTCGGACGGTAGTACCGCCGGCGACGAATTGCGCGGCACGCTTGGACTTGGAGCGGAAAAGGCCTCCGGAAAACACCAACGGAAAGTGAGGAAAAGGTCTTAAGCACGAGATCCGTGGATCAAAACCACAAATCGCTCACCAAATCGAAAGATCGAACGAAATCCATATGGGCTATTTTTTTTTTGAATTTTCGAAATTGGTATGGGAAAGAAAAAATTTGGTGGAAAAATGGCTAATAAAAGGTGGAAACACGATCCAAATCCGTGGAAACCCTTGCTCTGATACCAAATGATGTAGGGCTAGGCCCGATCTTCACGGATTTGAGGGGAAAAGGGGATGAGCACGAAGAACACGGAGGGGAAACAAGGAGGATTCGTGGTAAACAAGGAGGGTAAATAGCAAATCCTGCTGAGAACTCCACCCAACAACAAACCCTCAAAAAGGTAGCCTTTGGATCGAAGAATCAAAGCCAAACTTACTCTTGTTGAAACCGATTGCTCTTACCGGCCGGTCCACCGATCCAATAGAAACACCGCAGTGAAAGATTGGTTTGCACTACTAGAGACACCGTAGTAAAAGAGTAGCAACAACAAGATCTACCTCAACGAGGCACCCTAGCTACGAGGGAGGAGGAGCATAGCTCATACAAGTCTCAAATTCAGTCTAACCTCTGAAAGGGGAAAGTGGAAAGCTATTTATAGTCTATTACAAAACGGGGCAGGGAGGTGGGGAACCGGCCTGGGGGCCGGCTGGCACTGGTGGGGGACCGGCCTGGGGGGCGGCCTAGGCCGGCTGGGAGGCCGGCCGGCTCAGGTGGTTGACCGGCCTGGGGGCCGGCCTAGGCCGGCCTGGAGGCCGGCTGGGAGGCCGGCGCGGGGGCCGGCAGCGTCGGGGGGTGGCCCGGCCTGGGGGCCGGCCTGGGCCGGTATGGAGGCCGGCGGCCTCTGGAGGGAGCCCGGCCTGGGAACCGGCCTGGGCCGGTTGGGAGGCCGGCCGCCTCGGGTTGGAGCCCGGCCTTGGGGCCGGCCTAGGCCGGCTGGGAGGCCGGCCACCCTGTCTTCGCGTCTTTCCGCCTCTTCTTGCCCATCTTCTTGGATCTCCTCTTGTCCATCTTCTCCATCATCTTGGACCTTCTCTTGGTCATCTTCTTGACTCCATTGAGGGTCATCATCCGGGTGGATCCTGAGTATGCACAAGGTACCGGCATGAAGTAGCAAACCATTTAAATGAAGGTCGAGATCACATATCGAGAGGAGCGAGGTCACCTTTTCATGAAGAGACTTGACTCTTGATCTTGTCATTGGGCCACTTGGCATGGTGTTCATGGTGTTGTCCACATGTGGGGCTACATCAGCAGGCGGACCGCGTATGTAAAGCAATTCATATTTCAACTCTGCTTTGAAAGAAATCAAATTAGATTGTGAGCCCATGTGATGTTAAAAGCAAAACAGGGAGGTAATGTCCAATCAAAATGACCAGCGGATGCGTACCCCAGATTGCTCTAGCTTTTAGGTGAGAGGTCGTCCTCAGCTAGGTTCCTTCCAGGCTTGAAACAACCAAGAGAACAAGTCTGCACCAAATATATTACTTTTCCATTTGTTACAACCTCACCTACGATACTGCCAGCACAGAGACGTGCATTTGACCACTGTTAGATCATGTGACCTGTCAGCGTGCCAAACTACACTTTGTATAGTGAGGTAGTGGATTATGTACAGGTCGTGAGATCAAATCACATCAATAGCATTCTCTCTCAAAAAAAATCACATCAATAGCATTCTCTCTCAAAAAAAAAATCACATCAATAGCACTGAACCCGGGCAAAAGTTATGCGAACTGTGCGAGATACAGAAAAGAGCTAGATCAAAACTTATGATTCTATGGGAACTCAAAAGTACAGAAATACATCATATCATACACAACTACACACACAGACAGTGACCTTAACGTGCAGCGTTCAGGTGAAAAATCATGATCAATTGTTTGACACTTTTTGTTATCCTAACCAGGGTGGGTGGTAAACACACATAGTTTAAGCTCATCAGCAAATCAATGTCCATAACTGCTGAGTAAGGCATAAGTAATCCTGGTTCATTTTGACACTGCTGCGAACCAACAGAATTTAGAGCGTTAAGCTGAGTCAGAACTTGTGACTAATTTCAGATCAAAACCTATTTTCTTGCCACAATTGTATACTGCCACTTCACCATCTAGCTGTAAGATTTAGCTGCATATATATACAGATATGACACCTCTTACAGTTGCACCTTACAATCTGCATCAAATAGACTAGCTTGAACGAACACAGCACACAACTCTTTGGGGTTCAATGCTAGGCCAGTGCCATCAGCTCCAAAGCTCGAGCGGCATATCTACCTATCCGAAGATCGTCCAGACATGCTTGCAGGCGCCACAAGATGATGAACACCTCCGGAACAAAACTCTAATCCTAGATGTTGAAGGAGGTCTCCTGAGGTCTCCATCAACCTTCCCGTATTTTATGCTTGTGGCAATAGAGGCAGGTAGTTTCCTAAGAGGCCTTATCCTACTATGCCTCTACCCTCTGCTATGTTGCCTGCCACAAGAATTAGAATTACAGGTCATGGTCATGGTGTGCTTCATGGGGTTAAGGGAGGAGAAGGTGGCTAAGGTTGCAAGGGCGACGTTGCCCAAGTATTTCCTAGAGGATGTAGGGAGGGAAGGACTTGAGGTGCTGAGAGGGTTAAAGAGGGTGGTAGGGGTTTGTAGGCTGATCCTGGGGTAATGGTGGAACCATTTCTTAAGGAGTATATAGGGTTGGAAGTGGTGGTGGGAAGGGAGGTGAAGATGATAAGAGGGTGTTATGTTGGTTTACTGGAAAAGGAGAGTGAAGGAAGACTAGAGAAGGCAAAGTTCGACCAAACAGAGATGATAGGGTTTGGAAGCAGCTCGAGCTATTTTGCATATTATCATCGCCAGCCTTTCTCTTGGTGCAAGGTTAGATGCTTATGAATGGATATGATTTGTCTTATTGAAATACATACTGCATCATATCTTTTACCATCTTTTCTTTGTTCATCTATGTGATAATTTTTTGTTGCAACTTTTAAGCCAATTAGTCCATTCGACCATTGATTAGTTGAACACTGTGGCTGATCTACGAAATGATCATAAGATTAACTAATATCACTTGTAAGCTGAAAGGTCTTTCATTTCTGATACTTTCCATGAAATAACCATCCACAAGCTATCCTGTTCCACAAAGTTATATAGGTTTAAAATTATACTGGTTACATAACATATGTGTGTTACTCTTACAGTTTCAAAATTTCGTAATCAGTTATGAATACAGTGCCCACCATATATACACATAGACTTACAAATGTATATGCATATGTACAGAGTACACATCATCCTAGATCTGC
>QRDG01000362.1:441357-723914 GCA_012064385.1 Puccinellia tenuiflora
AGAGCAGCGGGCGGTGATGGCACAGAAGCAGCGACGGCGCAGAGCAGCGGGCGGCGGCCACTCACGAGTCACGAGCAGCGGGCAGCGGGTGGCGGCGCAGGTGTGGGGGTGGGGCGTGGGCCGATCGATAGCTAGGACTAGGTTTGCGTTTGGTGTGTCCGTGACTCCGTGTGTGTCGTGTGCGTGAGTGCATCGTGTGTGAGTTGTGGGGCCTGGCCTGGCCTGGGTGCGTGCCTGCGTGGCCGGTGGGGTGTGTGTGTGTTTTTTTTGAGAGCGTGTCAGCGTGTGGGGTGTGTGCTGTGAGGCGGGTCTGCGGGTTGGCGGGTACGGGTTTGGCACCCCCATACCCGCCTCCGCTAGACCCGGCGGGTCTGGATGTTCACCGCTAAGCAGGCCCGTGGGTCCAAATCGCCACCATACCCTCCCATTTAGTGCGGGTACCCGTCGGGTTAGCGGGTATCGAGTACCCATTGCCATCCGTATTCGAGACGGTTGAAAATAATGACGGATTGTAACTTTATTAGAGACGGCTGGGAAATTCCGACCGTCTGAGGGGTTTCATCCTAAACGGTTCAATTTTTTTTGGTTGAACCGCCTCTAGCTTCCATCTAGAATGGTTATATTTGTACTAGTGGTGATTTGGTTTGAGGAATAGTCTCGTCTAATAATCCTCTAATGGAACCGAAATGGGTGTCATGCAATCTGACATAAGCGAAGAAAATTCAGTAGGTTACATACATCCAAGAATTACTTTTCTTAGCCAACTTTAGAAGGGTATCTCTCTACCTTACATAAGCACTACTAATCGGTAGATACACATGTGATACACGTTACTTATAAGTGATAAACATGCATGAATACATACAATTTTACAAAGAGATATCAGTTGGAAGAACATCGGTCAGTATACTGTCTGTATCAAATGAATAATGATAACAACTTTAATCTTATATACACACGTGGTTTGCACCGTTAACTATTGCTTCCATCTCATCTCATACCAATTTTTCTGCATCTTTTTTCATATGCCTACAAGTAGCCGTTTCATGCTTCAAGATCAGTTGAAATAGATAGATGACGTTGTCTTGCTTAGAGAGCTGAAAATTGAAATGGCAGCTATATATCCGTTTCAAAGAAAAAAAAAATGGCAGCCACACGGCTGGGTGAAAAGGAAAATGCCTGTGTATAAGAAATTAGTAGAAATACGGGCTAAAATAGAAGGGTCCAGGGACCGAACGTGTGAATCCTCAAAAAAGGGCAGCTACAAGGACCTAACTGGATGGAAATGAAATATATGAGGACCTTTACATAAAACAGCAGTAGACATAAGGGCTAAAATAGAATGGTACAGGACCTGTGCGTGTTAATCCTCAAAACATGCAGCCGTAGGGAGTTAAATGGATGGAGAGGAAAACTATCGGGACATTTATATAAGAACGCTGTAGACATAAGGGCTAAAAAAGAAGGGTCCAGGGACCAGCGCGCAAAATCTCGAAAAAATTTGGACCATTTCTCGATTTGTGCGTGTCATCCTTGCGCAGGGGCCATGCTAATCTTCTCTGTATCGTTCCAATTTTATCGGATGTCCCCGAAGGGACAAGTCGTTGTGCAGCGCGCGGGTTTATAAGCTGGTCGAGCTGACACTCGCTTGGCGAGGTGGGACTAAAGGAAGTAAACCAATCTGAGATGCCAGCGGGAAGCCAGCGGATCCCGTACCCGAGTCGTGGGCCAAGAGTAGGCTGGACCTCCCCGCACGGAGCTCAAATTAATCGATAGTAATGGGCCGTCGTAGTTAATTCGCCCAAGATGGCGTAGAGAATCAATGCCAACGTCAAGGGGAGAAGCTGCAGAGGGTTCTTTCTGGGCTCTCACTTATCTCGAACCAGAAAAATTATTTATTTTCTTTTTTGTTTGAAAGGATGTTGCCCAAATTGGGTCAGGTTATGAGCAACATCACTCGATTGTCTACTTTCTTTCCTGATGATAACAGTGGTCAGGTGAAATTCTTTTGCCGCTAAGCCGGTAGGAGATCAATCTTCCTTTCTATCTTGAAGAATCTTCTTCACCGAAGAGCAAGTTGGTTTCAATGGCAATGTTTCCAACTGAGCACAACATGTCACTTTTGAGTCCTTCCAGACAGGCCTCCCAGTTCAGGAAGCATTTTTGGCAGATAGGAATTTGTCCCCAAGCAGAGCAAACGATCGAACCATCACGACCTTGACAAAACCCCACGAAACAGAAATGACATAACATTGACAGGAGCTGCATCTATCATATGCATGCATCAACATTGGCATACTCTTGATACTCCAGCAACCTGGTTAATCCTCCTTGTGCAGTTTCAACCATGGGATAAAAACATTTTCTGGGACCGAATATGCAAATACGAAATACTAATGAAAAACGTTACTCCTGTTATGATCGATAAGGCCGATTAACATAGGATTTGGGATAACACAGGAAACACAAAGTATGTGAGCCAAATGATTTTCGAACAATACAGTGATGATGCTTTCCCCTAACAAGGAGAACTTCTAGACAAGTTTTCAGGATCCCAAACCTAACAAGGAGAAATACTACAAAAGAGCACCTTCAAGAGGGCCAGTTATTGGTTGGATTCGCAGAAGAGCTTATCACACAACAGTCTGACTGTGGCGCCGAAATTAACACAGCTATTCAGTGTCCCAAACATGGTTCACGGCAATATCTAAAACCACATAGTTTTCAATGTCCAGCTTCACTGCGCTTTCCTGGCTTCTGCTGGGGGCTTCCAAAGACCAAGACGGTACTTGTGAGCAAAACACAAAATCAACTTCCTCTGCACCACGGCAAAGCAGACGAAATGACGGAAATCAGTAATTTAATCCAAACATAGTTTTATTATAAATTAACCAAACCACATGAAAAAGAAAGGAACTTGAACAGAGGAAACATATCTAGTACAGATTCTACCAGTTGAACTTGCATTCAACGATAACGATGGCAGTTAGCAGTTAGCAAAGCTTTGAACCTCTTGGAAATTTTGTGAACCAGGTTAGCAATCTGGATATGTGGATTATATGAAATGCTTTTAGTGCACACGCTTCTAGCTGCTGTTATCTAGGACACTGCTCACAGTTCTACTAGAAACTAGAAACTGAAACATCAAACAATTTTTTGTGATATAAGAACTTGTCAAATGTTATTCACAAATTTACAAGCTACCTACTCCCTAGGAAACACCATAATCGAGATGACACTCCGCACATGTCAGTACCATAGCCGTTAATTGAAAAGGAGTTACCTCAAAGGTATTCAACCTACAAAAAACTGTACTTCTAGACAAGAAAAAATGATTTTACAAAGTTCATAATTTCAGTTTTGCAAACCCCTGCTGCAGTTATTGGACTGCAAATGCGTTCACCTCATTCTGACTGTAAGCCCAAATTCGATTTCTACATACATCAAATGTAACAAGAGAACAGATACATGACTTCAAAATGCTCACGGCAACAACCTTGAAGTTGAAGAAGAGACTTTGGCCCATGTGCAATTAAACTTCTCAAGATATCTTAATCTCAGTTACTTTCAATTTATTTCAGCCAGTTCAGCGTATCTAATCTATTGTATTCTTCTTTCGAAGTGCTACAACTAAGAAAATTTCTCCATGGATCAAACCACAGCAGGATCTCAACACTTTTTTGCATGGGGAATTGGGGAGTTGAGGTGATATCTTCTCAGGTCAGCAAAGTGATTATAAATTTCCTAAAAAACAACAGATAACCACAAGAACTAGAATCACATGAATGTCTGGAACAGGAAAGGGAAGAAAACACGCACATGCTTGCAGGGGACGCCGAGCTTCTTGAGCCGCAGCGTGCGGGTCTCGAGCAGTCTCTGGAGATCGCCGCCCACGGCCTCCTCCAGCTTCGCGGCGTGCGTCTCCACGCCCTTCCCGACCCCGTTCAGGAACTCCACCACGCCGACCTTAGCTGCGCGCGCGCAGGAATTCAACCCCGCTCAGCGAAACGAACGGTGAAAAAGGAACCACGTGGTTTGAGGACCAGGAGGAGGAACATAGGTGTTACCTTGGTAGGGCTGGGCGTAGAAGGATCTCGCCGGAGCTCCGGCGCCGGGGTGGAGGAGGAGGCGGCGCACATGAGATGCACACGCGAGGGCCATGGGGAAGAGAGAGGAGGGGAGGCTAGAGAATGCACCTGGGAAGCGAGGGTTAAGGGGTACATGGGCTTATGCTTTCGGATGCTTCATTTGGGCCGGCAGTAGAGGCCCAGACTTCAAGTTTGAGTTTGTGATTTGTTTTTTAAATGGTTGCACGTGTGACATCTGATGAATCTTGCATATTCGATGATCAAACACTCTAGGTCAGAAAAAAAAAACACTCAAACTTACGCGCTCTCATTCGAACCGAATGGAGCAAAGAAAAGATGTATAGATCTCTTACGAAGTCCTATGAATCCATGCTTCCAGAATCCAGAACCGTTTGTAGCTGAACCAAGCGACGAGATTTCCATAGTCCGTAACTACACTGTTCAGTCTTGAGTGATTGACGATTCAGCATTTCTCATGTGACTTACCTCTTCATTTGAAGATTAGGATTATGTGACTGGCGATCCAGACTTGGTCTAGTTCTGTCTCAATAAAAACTCCATGAGGAGAGATGCACGAATTTTTCTTCACACCAACATGCAGAATCTGCGGGACGCCCGCTGGACAGAGCAGGCGGACCGCGTATGTAAAGCAATTCATATTTCAACTCTGCTTTGAAAGAAAAAAAAAATCAAATTACAATGTGAGCCCATGTGATGTTAAAAGCAAAACAGGGAGTGAGGGAGGTAATGTCCAATCAAAATGACCAGCGGATGCGTACCCCAGATTGCTCTAGCTTTTAGGTGAGAGGTCGTCCTCAGCGAGGTTTCTTCCAGGCTTGAAACAACCAAGAGATCAAGCCTGCACCAAATATATTACTTTTCCATTTTGTTACAACCTCACCTACAATACTGCCAGCACAGAGACGAGCATTTGACCACTGTTAGATCATGTGACCTGTCAGCGTGCCAAACTACACTTTGTATAGTGAGGTAGTGGATTATGTACAGGTCGTGAGATCAAATCACATCAATAGCATTCTCTCTCAAAAAAAAAAAAATCACATCAATAGCACTGAACCCGGGCAAAAGTTATGCGAACTGTGCGAGATACAGAAAAGAGCTAGATCAAAACTTATGATTCTATGGGAACTCAAAAGTACAGAAATACATCATATCATACACAACTACACACACAGACAGTGACCTTAACGTGCAGCGTTCAGGTGAAAAATCATGATCAATTGTTTGACACTTTTTGTTATCCTAACCAGGGTGGGTGGTAAAAACACATAGTTTAAGCTCATCAGCAAATCAATGTCCATAACTGCTGAGTAAGGCGTAAGTAATCCTGGTTCATTTTGACACTGCTGTGAACCAACAGAATTTAGAGCGTTAAGCTGAGTCAGAACTTGTGACTAATTTGAGATCAAAACCTATTTTCTTGCCACAATTGTATACTGCCACTTCACCATCTAGCTGTAAGATTTAGCTGCATATATATACAGATATGACACCTCTTACAGTTGCACCTTACAATCTGCATCAAATAGACTAGCTTGAACCAACACAGCACACAACTCTTTGGGGTTCAATGCTAGGCCAGTGCCATCAGCTCCAAAGCTCGAGCGGCATATCTACCTATCCGAAGATCGTCCAGACATGCTTGCAGGCGCCACAAGATGATGAACACCTCCGGAACAAAACTCTAATCCTAGATGTTGAAGGAGGTCTCCTGAGGTCTCCATCAACCTTCCCGTATTTTATGCTTGTGGCAATAGAGGCAGGTAGTTTCCTAAGAGGCCTTATCCTACTATGCCTCTACCCTCTGCTATGTTGCCTGCCACAAGAATTAGAATTACAGGTCATGGTCATGGTGTGCTTCATGGGGTTAAGGGAGGAGAAGGTGGCTAAGGTTGCAAGGGCGACGTTGCCCAAGTATTTCCTAGAGGATGTAGGGAGGGAAGGACTTGAGGTGCTGAGAGGGGTAAAGAGGGTGGTAGGGGTTTGTAGGCTGATCCCTGGGGTAATGGTGGAACCATTTCTTAAGGAGTATATAGGGTTGGAAGTGGTGGTGGGAAGGGAGGTGAAGATGATAAGAGGGTGTTATGTTGGTTTACTGGAAAAGGAGAGTGAAGGAAGGCTAGAGCAGGCAAAGTTTGACCAAACAGAGATGATAGGGTTTGGAAGCAGCTCGAGCTATTTTGCATATTATCATCACCAGCCTTTCTCTTGGTGCAAGGTTAGATGCTTATGAATGGATATGATTTGTCTTATTGAAATACATACTGCATCATATCTTTTACCATCTTTTCTTTGTTCATCTATGTGATAATTTTTTGTTGCAACTTTTAAGCCAATTAGTCCATTCGACCATTGATTAGTTGAACACTGTGGCTGATCTACGAAATGATCATAAGATTAACTAATATCACTTGTAAGCTGAAAGGTCTTTCATTTCTGATACTTTCCATGAAATAACCATCCACAAGCTATCCTGTTCCACAAAGTTATATAGGTTTAAAATTATACTGGTTACATAACATATGTGTGTTACTCTTACAGTTTCAAAATTTCGTAATCAGTTATGAATACAGTGCCCACCATATATACACATAGACTTACAAATGTATATGCATATGTACAGAGTACACATCATCCTAGATCTGCATACACTATGTAACTGAATGTCTGAAATCCTAGATCTGCACACACTACATGTAACTGAATGCCCGAAACTAGCAAGGCAGCTTACCACATGGACCATAAACAAATAATGCACCCAAGAACAATATGAGCCAAAGGAGACATGAAGGAAGCACGCACAATCACCTTAGTTTACCCACTTGAGATCAAAATGATCACGTCGTGCAAGTAATGTACAAATGGCTTTCCTCACTGCAGAAAATTGAGAATCTAGTTACTTGATACTTGTTGTTTGTAAGAATAAAACCCTTTCTTCACTTCCAATATAATCAATATTGTTCGTGCATGAAGAAAACTTCTATGAAAATCCAGGGGCAGTACTGGAAGATTTCAGAAATAAAGGACTACTCTTATGTATGTTCACTTGGTGAAGAGATACCTAGGTCGTAAAACAGAAAAAATAGTTGAAGAGCTCATTACTCCCTCCATTCCAATAAATAAGGCGTCGTTGTTTTATGTGTTTTTTCTTTGACCAAGAATATAAATTTATCATCATCAGAAAGTTTTTCAATATGAATCCAACGATACTATCTATGTAGAATATAATCAAGATATTTTTGCTCAAATTTTTTGGTCAAAGTTTGTCTTGAAATGCGCGTGCGCCTTATTTATAGAAACGGAGGTAGTACATTGACTACAAAAAATCATGCATATTTATAATCTACAAAAAAAAATGTTACTACAAAGCACAGAAGATTCCATTTATTGATTGCAGTTTTTTCAAACAATTCTGAACTCTATAGACACAAGTAAAATATTCTAGTACTTCACAGAGTTAACTAACAATTTATCTTCTCCCTGAGAAAATTTCTTCGGTTTTGTCGAGTTCTACTTTGTTGTACTTCAGTTTGCAAATTGGTGGGAAAATAGGTCCAGCTTAATCCATTGGGATGTGAAATCTGATATAAGTTTTGCTTCTCATTTGCAGGAAGTATACTTGGTGACACCAGAAGAAAAGAGAAAATGGTCACCCTTGCCAAGAGACCAGTACCCAAGGCCCCTGATCGTCCACGATGGCAGGCTGGCCTTTAGGCCTACCCCTCAAGCCACTCTGGCCATGTTTATGTGGCTCCCACTTGCCCTGCCTCTCACCTTGCTCCGGACACTAAACTTTGTGTATCTACCGTATTCTATCTCCGTCGCAATTGGGTCAGTGATTGGTGTAACGACCCGGGTCATCAACTCACCAGTCCCCACTGGTCAAGTGGGCTCTGAACCACATGCCCAGCCCAGCCCACAGGGCCACCTTTACGTTTGCAACCACCGCACACTTCTCGACCCAGTCTACATCTCAGTAATGCTGAACAAGCAGGTATCAGCCGTCACGTACAGCGTCAGTCGTGTAACTGAGCTCATATCACCGATCAGGACTGTCCGGTTGACCCGAAACCGAGATGAGGACCGGAGGAGGATGGAGCAGTTACTGAGGCAGGGGGACCTTGTGGTCTGCCCTGAGGGGACCACATGCCGGGAGCCATACCTGCTTCGCTTCAGCCATCTGTTTGCCGAGCTCGTTGATGAGGTCTACCCAGTCGCACTGGTGAACTGGTCCAGCATGTTCCATGGCACCTCCACTGGCAAGGCCAAGTATCTAGACCACTTTTACTATTTCATGAACCCGCGCCCCGCTTATGATGTTCAGTTCATGGACAAGATGCCAACCAGGATGGTGGTTGATGGGAAGAGATGCAAGAGCTACGAGGTGGCCAACTTGGTACAGAGTGAGATTGGTAGGATTCTTGGGTTTCAATCCACCAAGCTCACCCGTAAGGACAAGTACTTGAGGCTGGCAGGAAATGAAGGGCTTGTTGATACAAATCAGTGAAGTCTCCAAATTGTAATACATTGCTGGTTGTTGATCGCAAAAATTATTGGACCATCCAGAAATCAGTGAAGTCTCCAAATTTTTGATTTTGGTACATTCACAAATCAGTGAAGTCTCCAAATTGTAACACATATGTTTGTAATATTTAAGATTTTATAGGTTGGTTTGTAAGTTGAGCACATGTGTATATCTTCAGTAGTTCAGTTAATGCCATTGTGTGATAATAGAGCAGCATGACTAGCTTTTATTGGACCATCCAGAAAACTTGTGAATGTACCAAAATCAGAAACACGCGTCAGTATATTTGTTACTCTCTCCGATCCATAAAAAGTGTCGCTCATTTTGTACTAAGTTAGTACAAATTTTGTACTAAGTGGGCGACACTTTTTATGGATCGGAGGGAATATTAATTAATCAGATGTTCATGCATAAGTTTGACAAATGCAAATCTTTTATGCCTGTCCAGAATTACAATATAATTAAGTGACAAGTGCATATTAATAGCCTAAAAAAGCAGTGCTAAACATAGAGAACACTACATATGTATGAAAAAATGGGATTTCGAGTTCAAATTGTTGCTAGAGCAATACCTACTGAACAACTCATCATTGTGGTTTCCATGCGACCACCAGCCATTGGTGAAGTGCAGCGCGGAGCAAGTGCCGCTTTCTTCTATATTTCACTGATTATTAAATTTATTAAAACAATCAACAAAAATTGAATGTTAAATCTGATATCAATTCTAATGCCAATTCAGGACAACCTGAATAAGTTCGGTTATCGGTTATTTAGCTCCAGCATTAACACTTGAATCTTTATAACAAATTGAGACGGCCAAATGTAGATCACAGTTACTTTTTTTTGCTTAAGTGCAAGTTGAGGAAATCATAAAACAGAAAAAGGAAACTGTGGTACTGGTACAAAAATGTTTCCGTGTGTTTCTTACACAGCTACTTCAATTTTTTGCTTAAGCTGAAATGTACCTGTGCTGGATTTTCTTTAAGACCATCCACAAAGTTGAACTGATTCACATGAAAGAATGGCAGGCCTTGAAATCTCTCTTGTTTCAGTCCAATGTTAAAATCGTTTTTTTTACTGGGCCATGATTATAATAAATGCACAGATGCAGCCTTACTTTTACCGGCTCTTCTGTTTCCAAGCAATATCTCACTTCAGTTCTTCACTGTCATGTGGGCCAAGTTTCCCTGCCCCTCGCATGTTGATTCCTTTGAAACAAACCAACGATATGATTCTCTTTTTCTTTCTGAGTTCTGACACCATGATTCACCTAGCTCCAACAATTTGATCCGATTTCATGAGGCCTTTGAACCGATTTCCACCATTGTGCATGGTCTAACCTGAGTTTACAGTAGCTTGGCTCTGACCCTTGAACAGGTACTATCAGCATCACAAACTGCAGCATTCATTTCTGCAAGTGTTTTGCTCCAACTAATGAAACGTCCAAGCATAAACTGATCATGTAACTCTGAAAACATCCTGAGAAAAATCAGTTCCAGCATCATGCATGTGTCGAGCCAAGATCTGCAATACCTCATCTGCCAAACCAACTTGACGGCTACAACTGTCAGCTATCTTAAAGCTATACATCCTGTCGTTTACGTCTATCCAGCTCATTCCAGCCTCCTTCCTGCTGCCTATGCCTCTCAACAACCTCCTCGTGACAGCATACTCACCCCATTTGTTACCTGCAGCATATATATTCGCAAGTAGGATGTAATTTTTTGCTCCATCAGGATTGACCTCGATGATCTTCCTTGCAACCAATCCGCCCAGCTCCACATTCTTGTGCATCTGGCAGGCACCAAGCAATGCGCCCCAAATAGATTCATCAGGAGCAAATGGCATTCTATCGATAAGGTCAAATGCTTCTCTCAGCCTCCCTGCACGAGCAAGGAGATTGATGACACACCCGTAAACCTCTTTCTTAGGCTGCAAATTATACTTAGATATCATTGACCTGAATAAGTTCCATCCTTCATCAACTAAACCAGCATGGTTGCAAGCACTTATCAGGGCCAGGAACACAACATGATCAGGACACAACCCAGCATGGATCATGGAACTGAAAAGCTGGATGGCCTCATTGCCGTACCCATTCATCCCATACCCAGCAATCATTGATGTCCATGATAATTTATCCTTGCAACCCATCCTGTTGAACATTCTTTTTGCATCTGCTATGCTGCCACATTTTGAGTACATGTCCACGAGGGCATTGCTCATCTGTAAGTCCTCGCCATAGTTTCTCCGAAGGACAGCCCCATGGACCTGCTTCCCAAGTCTCAGAGCCGCAAGACCAGCACAGGCCGATGTAATGCTAGTCAGGATGACGCAGTTTGGCTGAAGATTCATGTCCGGAAAAAGCTGCAAGGCCATTAGTGGATTGCATTGGTTATATCCAGCAATCATGGTATTCCAGGTGACCAAATTCTTCTCTGTGATTTCATCAAAAAGCTTCCTTGCACCCAAAAGGCGTGCACAATTGCAGTATAAATCAATCAGAGCATTGGCAACAGCAAGGTTCGCACTGAGAGCTTTCTTTATGGACAGTACATGAAGCTGCTGTCCGACACATAAGTTGGCTATAGAAACACATGCATGTAGTACAATAGAGCATGTAAATGGGCTTAGCTCAACGCCAACCTGCACTGTAGAAACAGAAGATGATGGGCCATGAAAACAAATGTGTGATTGGCAGGAAATTCATCATGTGAACTACTATATCAACAAATCAAAAGATATCATATTGTGTTTCTTTTAACATTTGCTAGGTCATAACAACGGAAAAATGGTACAACATGTTTGCTACTTGCACTGTCAGCTGTTAATCTGTTATCATTGTCCACGAACTCCGCTAAGACAGAGCTCCAAAACTGACCATCAATGCGACCAATGCCAAATCATAAAATGCAAGCCACACTGATCCAAGGTTTAGATTTTAGAAACCTCTAGTGTTGTTTGGGGCAATCATAGAGTTCTAAAGGAGTAAGATAACACTATGGCATTATTTTCTATTAAGAAATAATGAGATAACAGAAAAAGAGACTTCATAATGAATCTAGAATACCAATTTCATGTGGCAAATCTACATAATGTTTGACCTCTTCTAGGATGACATAACAACAAAGCACATATTTGATTTTATCACACTATACCCACAGAGCATCCTCAACAAAAGATATTCTCTGCCCAGATTGCTGGAACAATGATAACTGGTATAAAATGGTTCAGAGCGGAGCAGCAAAGATAATAGATGACTGTTATAACAGTCACTCAGTCAGAGATATCTCACCTGAATCATTGTTCGGAATAACTGTAGCCCCACGTGCTCCTGCCCCCACCGGGCATACCAGGCGATCATCGATGTCCACGACGCAGCCGTGCGTCTGCTCCCCAACGCATCAAACAGCATCCTCGCGTCGTCCACGCCCTCTTCACGGGACGCATAGGCATCAATGAGCGCATTGACGACATACGGCATGTGATCCACGCCCCGCCGCACTGCTACAGCGTGCAACGATGATGGGTCACAGTCACCAGCCGCAGCACCGCCACGGTATGCTGTGAGGACGCTGGACAGCGTGAACTCGTTGGGGCCGACGCCCGCCGCGAGCATGCCACGGAAAAGGTCCATTGCTTCGCCGTGGCATCCATTGGAGGCGTAGCCGTAGAGCATGGCCGTCCACGCCACGACGTCCCGATCGCGCATTTCGTCGAACAGGGCGCGGGCACGGCACAGCGCGCCGCTCGCGCACAGGGATTTGATGAGAGTGGTCGCGTGCTTCTGAGACATTTGGTTTCTCTTAGCGGTTTACTGGGTTGAGTTCAACGTCGTGGTGGATACGGTGCCGCCCGCGCGCCGTCCTTCCGGATCCGGTCGCGAGCGGAGCCTGGCGCAGGTCGTCGCCGTGGAAGAGCAGGGGTGGGGGGGTCTTTGCGGTGGGGGGTGGAGGGAGCCGGGCGGTGTTCGCGTCGCGGTGGGGATGGAGGCACAGGGGAGGTGGAAGAGGTCCGGCGATGGGGCGGAGGGAGCAGCGAGGCCGGAGCTCCAGCGGCGCTCGCGTAACGGTGTGGTGGAGTAGCATGGGAGGGGTGTCAGGAACTGAACCAGAAATCTCTGAAGAACAACACCTTCTCTTAGAACAGCACCATTACGCGAGTAGTACTTTTTTCTGATATAATAAATAGGGATGTAGTAGTACATACTTTAATTTTGGTGCAAAAACATGCATTCCATTGCCCTGTGGAAAAAAGAACAACTCTATTTTTTTCGTAAAGGACACAAGCAAGCATGTTTTCTACGGAAAATTAACGGGTACATGATCTAAAAAAATTAATGGGTACACAGGGGTTAGCAAAAATTAGTTACAACTGAGATTTTGTCAGTTGCACATGGATTGCGACGAAAATTGGGCGACGTCGTATGAGTTAATTCTCGTATGAATTAATTCTTGGCTGACTACATGAGTGTTTTTTTGTTTTTTTATCTAAAATATTTTTCATCTTCCTAAAATTAAGGGTCCAAAATGCTCGGGGGCACAAAATTCACTGACCGGGCATATCGGATTACTCGCTATAGCCATGCATAAAATGACATAGGGGCATAGCACATACAATTGATCTATTCATCTATTGGGTGTGCAGATTACGGCTAGTTTGGTTGGTGCCCTCGCATATCCACACGCCTGAATGTATGTATACACACAGGTTCTACAAAAATCTTCATTGCTATCTTTAGATTTTGCGCATAAATGCTTCATAATTAATGTATTCATATACAAAATAAACGTCGATGCCACCCAGTACCCAAGTTAAGGAGTCCTTAGCAAAGATAGTTGTAAACTGTACAATGAGCATCAACTTCGGGCTATGTTTTTTTTGAACATAGAACTTCGGGCTATGTTGTACCTACGCATTTGCTAGATTATACTGATGGTACAAGGAAAACATGAGTAGGGGCGATGCCAATGATTCTTTTAAAAGCAAAGGGAACATGTGATATAACCTCTGAAGCTGACATTTCATTATCCGGTTAAGCATCCGTTCTCAGATAACTGAATAACATCCAACAGGTTCAGGTAATATCGATCCAAGATTGCCTTCTTGCTCAACTTTACAAGGAGAGCTCGCTACCGGGTAGAAGCACTTTTGATAGGTAGATACACAAAAGATGCCTATTTATAAATACGTGGGTTTTTACATGAAAAATAACTAAATGACCATCTCACGAGCAAATCACCATAATATTTTGTTCACATGGCATGGTGACGATCTCAAACACAACGAACATAATGTCTGGCAACCGTAAATTATTCCATTCCATCCCATCCCATGGATTCTTCGTCAAGTTTCATGTGCATACATAACCAAACAAAGTCAGAACAGATAGCAGTAAAAACCAAGCAACTGCATCCCTTCTCCTGAGCCTAATAGCAGTGTATTTTGGATTTGCCGCTTTTGTGGGGGGTAAACAGACAAGCCAGGAAGGTCACTTCAACAGAAACAGTTCAATGTTTTTTTCAGTAACTATACTCAGTGATGGGCCATACATTGCGCAATAATATGCATATTATTTATAAATATATGGATATGATTTCACATGAAATTAACTAAAATACAATCACACAAATCACTGCAATATTTCGTGTCTATAGGCAGTGACAATTTTAAAACTACAAACAGATGGCTCTCACCTTTAGTTTGTTCGATCCAACCCATATATTCTGCATCTAGTTTCATGCGCATAAATAACTAACAAAGAACAGATGGCATTCAAAATCAAGCAGCTGCCTCCCTTCTCTTGAGCGTAACCATCATGCCGTGCCGTGTGTGCAGTATCACAGAGCTTTCAGGCATCACGGCATGGCCTTCCACCAGCTCGACCTTGAAGTTGTATATGATGGAAGCAGCTGCGATCTTCATGTTGTTGAGGCCAAGGTCCTTCCCCAGGCAGCTCCTGGGGCCGGAATTGAAGGCCAGGAACTTGTAGCTCGGCTCGTGACGAAGGCGCCCGCTCTTCGAAACCCACCGCTCTGGTCTGAATTCTGCGCAATCCTTGCCCCATATCCCTTCGATCCTCCCCATGGCATAGAGCGAGAAGATGATCCTAGTGCCCTTGCTCACCCTGGTACCGTTTGGCAGGACATCGTCGTTTAGGGCTTCCTTCTCCTCGAACGGGGTAGCTGGGAAGAGCCTGAAACACAAGGGTGCAATGCCTGGGTTAGTCAGATGGTTAGGAGGAGCTACACAAAGCTGAAAGATATGTCACCTGAGTGTCTCGAGGAGCGCAGCCTGCAGGTAAATAGCAGGGCGGAGCATGTCGCACTCAAAGACAGAGAGGTTCCCTGGCCATGTGGTGCTCTGCAGGGCCTTGATCTCCTCGAGGATCTTCGTCTCGACATGCGGGTGCTTGCACATCATGTAGAAGAACCATGTGAGTGTGACAGCAACGAGGTCCTTGCCAGCAAAGATGAACCCCACCACTGTGTCGCGCAGGAACTGGGTCTTCTGCTGCTCACTCATGCTGGGATCCATGGGCCATTTCATGTACATGGACAGCACGTCTCCCTGACTTTCCTTGTTTGCTTGTGCCTTCCGCTTCGAGATTTCCTCATAGATAAATTGGTCAATCACCACCCTTGCGTTCGCCATCTTCTTCTCACTCCCAACTTTGAGCATCCTCAAGAGCTTCCACAAACTTGGTGGCACGACGTGCCTGAATAGCATTCCCTCCTCCACTTCCTTTGTGGCTTGGCCAAACAAAGGGATCGGGCGAGACAAAGACAAGCAGTCAAGGTCAGTTGCAAACACAGTGGAGTACGAGACATCAAGCGAGAACCTCATGAAGACGCCCTCCAGCTCAACCTGCGAGCCATGCTTAGCCATGTGGTCAAGGTAGGGTAACAAGACTGTGCCGGCCTTCCTCGTGATGGTGGACATGGAGAAGGACCGAAAGGCACGGCTAGCAAAGATTTGCATCGCCACACGGCGTTGGTACTCCCAGGATTCAGAGTCTGCCACAAGCAGCCCCTCGCCTAGGATATCAAACATCTCGGCGAACTCACTGCCTTTCGGGTAGTTGTTGAAGTTAGTGTTGAAGCAGTGGTTGACAGTGGCTGGGTCGCAGGTTGCCAAGAAGTTCATGTTGAGGAACCACGGGCCAATGATCCTGAAGGTGCATCCTGCCTCACGGAGCATATCAGTGACCTTGTCATGAATGTGGTACAGATTCCTCGCAAGGAAGGGAAGCATCCCAACAACAGGCCAGTTCACCGGGATGGCGGTCTTCTGGCACTGCCGGACAAGGCGGAAGAGGGAGAGGCAGAAGAAGCAGACAATGGCTAGGAAGACCTCAGGGTAGGACAGAAGGAAGCTCCAGAAGAAGCCCATGGTTGCACAAAGTTATGAGATGCAGAGGGAAGAAAGGAAAGCAGCAATTTAGGCTACACCTCTGCTTGCTAATGTCAAATGCATGGTTTCGGTATTGATATAAAGAAACTGTGTATGAGCAGCTTCCCCATGGAATAGGGAATCGGTTTCCGAGAGTTAAGGATGCAGTGATTCACAGCTTCCCCATGTCCTAATATAACTGCTATAATTCTGGAGACTAGAGGTGTCTTCTATCCCAAACAGCTTATTCTAAAAACATAAGATCCCAAGCAGCTTTATTCAGAATCTGATTTCTCAAGAACAAGACATTGTATACCTGTCAATACGCACTTAATATAGCTCACCAGATAAACTGTGTCATTAAGTTCGACTATATATGCATTGAAGAATGAATGACCCATCAGTGTTATATGTGCTCGCAATAAAAACCATTTAACTTTTGCTGCTTTCTGATTCTAATATTGTTTTCTTAAGACTGGGTGACTGATTATAATCCTCTTTAGACCGGTGACTGGCTAGGAATTAGCCCAGAGCATTTCTGTAAGTCATAAAACTAATCCTGCTCCTAGTTTGTTGATTGATTTGTTCCCCATGCAAACACCCAAAACGTGCGGGGTTACACTCATGTAAATTTTGTGATGCCAGTAGATCCGGTGGCAAGAGGGAAGTGAGCTGCTTGTTTGCATCATGCGGACACGTTTTAGCTTCCTACCCGGAGACATTACCTACGGGCAACCTTGCTGGGATTCTTATGCCAGCATACATCAGCCACATCACTGCAGAATCGCTAGATAGAAATAAACCTAATCGTTAACTCTTTTGCAGAACAACAGATATACGCATCAAGTCGACGCGTCATCATTTCTTTTTTGCAATTTCTTTGGTTAACAAGTCTATAAAAAAAGGTGAATCCAAGTGAACCACCGAAGAACTGTGGTTTGAAGTAGCCTTAATAATCTTCTATGAAGTTAGTAGCACTATTACTCTTAGCATCAGTCCAATTCCAAAGGAAGATCATTTGTTTCAAACAGGCCCTGACTGATGTAATAAGTCACTACACACGCTAAAAGGGAAACAGAGAGCTAAATGGCTGTCGAATTATCATCACAGGAGCCCAAATCAAGGTATGATGTGAAGAAATGAGAAACTCGTAAGGCAAAACGTAATTGAATACTTTGATTGATAAAAATGCATAGGTTCCACTTGCATCACATGGCAGGTACGGTAGGACAAGGAGGAATACATCTAACAATTCGGAGAAGCAGTTCACATAGAGAGACATCTAACTAAGTGACCTTCTGGAAGAATCCGTCGATGCGGCGGGTCCCACGTGGCAGCGGCTTGGGTACTGCAGCTGCCGCGGTGGCCGGGGCACCATCAGATCCGGCGCGGGCGGCGCGAGGCGCCTCCTCGGCGGCGGGGAGGCAGTCGAGGAGGAAGTCAGCAGTGGGGCGGTGCGCGCGGGCGGCGGCCCGGACGTCCGCGGCGCGAACCCCCCGCCGACCACGCTGGGAGGCGGCCGCGTGGGCGCCGGCGGCGAGGGAGCCGAGGAAGAGCTCGGTGGCCGCGGCGATGAGCAGCGACGCCTCGGCGGTCACCTTCTTGATGTCGCGGTCTACCCGCATAATCTTCTTCACCCTTCCCAGCGGGAGCACCGTGCTCAGCACTTCCGCCTCCGCCTCCATTGCCTCCTCCGCTCGCACCTCCGCCTCCGCTTGGACCTCCTCCTCCTCTTCAACTTGCTCCATTGCCTCCACGTGTCCTTCGTTGCCGGCCTCCGGCCCCTCCTCCGCTGGGGCCTCCGGCTCGCCCTCCGCCCGCTCCTCCTCTTCAACTTGCTCCATCGCCTCAACGGCCTCCGCCTCTTCCGCCGCCCGCTCATCCGCTACAACTTGCTCCATCGCCTCGGTGTGTTCGTTGTCGGCGGCGGCTGTAGCCATGGTTAGTGCTGGGTTATGACGGATCTCGTCGGGATGGTGCCTGGATTGTGGGGCGAAGTGGCGGGGAGAGTGGGGAATTTTCCCGCGCGACCGACGCAGATGGCGGCGGCGTTGCCGCGCCGAGAGAAAACCTGCTGCGGCTGATGTGGCCAGAAAAGCCCAATACCTTGTTTGCTCCCCGGAATGTACAAACCCATAACAGGCCCTTAGGACTCGTACGGCCCATCGAGTGTCATCGGGTAACGATGTGCGTGATTGCCAGCCAACATTAGCTTGAAACCCAACGGTGCAACCGATACAAAGTGATTAAAATTGTTTATTAACTGGTTGCGGCTTCCCTTTTCCCCTTTTCCCTGCTACAGTAGAGAGAGGTGAAACCGGAGGCGACTTTTCTTCCTCCCGTTGTCGCCGGCGAGGCCGGTGGTTTCCCTCCCCTCTGTCGGCCGCTCCGGCGGCGGGAGGGTTGGGAAGCCGCGGCGCCTCGTGTCTGGCTTGTACATAGGGTAGGAGTAGGTCTCCGGACGGCGTTGTGTGCACGGGGGCGGCGGCGTCGTGTCGGCGGTGTGTGCTCAGGCTTGGCCCCCCTGTCCGGTGATGGCTCTTGGGTCGGATCCGGCGAGCCTTGGGCTGTTTGGTGCCGGATCTTGGTCGCTGTCCTGCTGGTGGCGGCCATGGACGGCAAGGTGTGTCTAGGCGGTGATGGTGAGGCGGCTGCGCCATCATCGTTATGGACTTTTGGTCCTCCGGCTTCGTCTCCGCCTCGATCGGTGCTACTCCATCGCCATCGAGAAGCTTGTGAGGTTTGGCTCTGGGGCTTCCTCGATTCGGATCTGGTTCCGGTGCAGGGTTGGAGGTGTGATGGTGGTCGATCTGCTGCGGGGGAGTCGTTTCTTCGTCTTCTTCTGCTGCATCGAGTGGAAGGAGCATCTTCGCCGACGTTCGTTCATTGTTCTACATCCCGGCGTTCTACGGCGGGTGACTTCAGATTCTTGAAGGCATGGTGGTGCTCCTCCTTCCAGCGACGGCGAGTTCCCTGGTGGTTCAGCTTTCTAGCTGTTGCTCCGGTGTTTCGGATTCGAAAGTGTGTGCGTGAGCCTGTGTTTGCGTGCGTTCTTGTATCTGTTCTTCTACTTTGAATATATGCAGGTTTATTTCTCAAAAAAAAAAAAGATACAAAGTGATTAGGAAAATCTCTTACAAAGCATATCAGAGATAGAAAAAAAAAAGGAGTATCACACTTACCACCGAAGACGTTGGGACGAGCTCAAGGAGCGAGGCTCCACGACGACGCCCGCAGAGGGTAACAACGTATCACTCGTAGACGTCGAGACCGGGATGGTCAAGGATTTTCACCTGGAGCCCTAACGCGACGAAGCTAGCCACAATAGCGCCCCCAAGAGGGTAACAATACCCGTAGGCATCGCTCACAAAAACCTACGCACAACATCCGCACAATCAGACCGCCCACTATCACCGAGTATGGTCTCCAGGCCACGATCTAGGATTGTCGCCACCTACGCCAGGAACCCCCACCGCCCGCTCCTCGCCATCCTCATGGCCAAAGAATAAGGCCATCACCACCGCCACGTAGAGTCACCCGTGTAGTCCACCTTCCAGGGCCGCCGCGTCCATGGCAGCAAGCCGAGGGACCAACAAGCCACGGGGTCAACGTGGCTGTAGAGTGAGGCCAGTGACAAAATCAGGCATGCACGGGTAACATCAGCAACTGATAAGAGGATATATGTCGTCCTCCACCGCCCGAGGCGGTCGCCGACATGTGGCGGCCCGGTGGAGTCTTTTGCACGCACGGTGGCGGCGGCGTCTTCCTTCGTGCGGGGCAGAGGCTGCTTCCCGTGGACGGCTGATGGCGTGGATCACACGTTCACTGGGAACCCCAAGAGAAAGGTATGCTGCAGCGTAGCAGAATTTTTCCCTTGATTACAAAACCAAGGTTGTCAGATCCAGCAGGGCTTGGAGAAGTCTTAGCAAGGTGTCAACAGCGCCGTTTTACGATAATTAACGTGGACCTGCACACAATCACAAACAAACTACTTTGTCCCAACAAAACAAAGAGGTTGTCAATCTCTCTGACTTGCTGAACACAAAGAGTTAAATCACACCGGCCGGACTAACCCTCGCGTCTCTCCCCAGGGAGGCGCCAGGGGCTAACCCTAGCCGCCACAAACCTCCCCTTCCCCTGCCTTCTCCCCCTCCGCCGCTGCCGTCGGCTGCAGCCACGGTGGCGGCAGGCCCCGACGCCGATGGTGCTCGGGGGGTGGACGTGGCGGTGATCCGTGGAGGCGGCTGGGGCGGCATCCGCGAGGTAGGCGCGTGCGGCGTTCAGGGCGGCGATCCCTGGATGGGCGGCGGCGGCAGCAGCCTCCATGGCCCTCGCTGGCAATGGTTGGTGGCGGCGGCTGCGGATCTGGTGCCCGCCCAGATCCATTGTCGGCTTCAGCCGGTGGTGCGAGGAGGGGGCAATGAGGGGCGGTGGTGCTCCGTTGTCGGTGTTTCCCGATCTGGTGCGGCGGCATGGTGGCGGCGTGGGACGGTGGTGCATCACGGTCCCCTTCGCCACGGTGCTGCTCGTCGGCTTGTAGGCGTGGCGGATAGGGCTGCCATCGATCTGCCAGCTTTCCGGTAGATTCGACGGCCGGGATGGCCGCTAGCATGGGGGCTCGTCCTGAATAAAGGCGGTGGTCCTAGGGCTCCTTTTGCGACAAGACGAAGATCTACCCATCGACGGTCCTCCTCGATCTGGCCGGAGTGTCGAGTTCCGAAAGGCTCCGCCGGCGAACTTCCATGGGTGCTTATGCCTGGAGATCGCTGGATCAGGTGGGATTCGGTCATGCCCATGATTCTCCATTAAGGAGGCAGCAACACGAAGCTCTGCTCTCTGTTGCCATCATGATGAAGTCAGAGGCGGAGAATGACATGAAGGCCGAGATCGGAGAACTAGGCATGGTGATTTGAGCCTTTGCGGCGATGAGGAACCTGCTTGGAGTTTCAGGATTCATAGAAGCAGTATGAAAGTGGGGTGTTGTTGTATTAAAATAAGTTGGGTGGTGCCCCAAGCGAAGGCGGAATTGTAGCTAGTAGCATTTTTCCCTTGTTTAACGAACCGAGGTTTATCGAACAGTAGGACTTTGAAATCAACAACGAGGTGAATGTTGAAGATCTCTGGTGATTGACCTACAACAGACGTGGACCTGCACACACTCAACCAAAATACTTTGCCCCCAACAGCGGAAAGGTTGTCAATCTTTCCGATCTCGCAGAAAACAAAGCGGTTAATTGTATGATGAAATAGATGAAATATGAAAAGTGAACAGATGAGTAATAATGATTAAAAGCAAGTAAATGAGGTTGTAAACAATGTAAAAAGATGGACCGGGGGCCATGGGTTCACTAGTGGAGTCTCTCAAGTAAATAAAATATGCATGTGATGGGTGAACGAATTACAGCTAGGCAATTGACAAGATCATGACACAAACCCAATTTAGCTATGACAAAAAGGACATGATAATATTTATGGAGGCATCACGAAAAGGAGCAAAGACCGTTGAGTCCAACTGCGTCTTTGTCTAAAAAGTCCACCGTGGGATCGCTATCCAGCCTGTCACCCAACGGTATTAAGTTGCAAGCAACAGACAATTGCATTAAGTAAAGTGCATGAAATAAGCAATACTAATATCAAAAGAGACATTAACACCGCTGTTTTACCCTTAGTAGCAACAGCACACCCTCGCCCTTAGACGTTTCTGTCACTCGTGCCCAGGAACAAAAAGGGGCATGAACCCACTATCTAGCATAAATACCCTCTCTTAAAGATACACACATCACTTGGCCAAAGTAACTACGCACATCGGAGAGAATGCAAGAACATAAATTACTCATATAAGAATCATGCACAATCTTAACATAACTTCATAATCCATCGGATCCCAGCAAACACATCACATAGCATTACAATAATCGATCTTGATCATATTAGGCAGCTCACAAGATCATAAGACATGAAGCACAAGAGAGAGAGACTACCAACTAGCTACTGCCATGGATCACATAGATGATTTGTGAGACTACTCACAAATCATCCCGGAGGAAGGCATGACGATGAAGAGCCCTCCGGGATCGATCTCCCCTCCGGCAGAGTGCCGGGATCAGCTTCAGATTGGACCCTGAACTAGGGTTTTCGGTGACGGCGCGTCGGGGTCGAGTTTCTAGAAAATAATGGCCGCCTCCACGTTTTTAGGGTAAAAAGGCAATTTATAGGCAACGGAGGGGGCCGAGGGGACGCCCCAGGAGCAGGGGCAGGTCCCACCCGCGGGCCAAAGGGTGGCCGCGGCAGGAGGCCGTCCCTGCCCTGTGGGTGGCCCCCAGGGCTGCCCTTTGGTCTCTAGGTGTCTTTCGTTGCATAAAAAATCTCCGTAAATTTTCGTACAATTTCGAGAATATTTCTAGAAGTAAATTTCTGAAACAAAAAGACAGCAAAAACAGGGAACTGGCACTGGGCATCTTGTCAATAGGTTAGTCTGGTAAAATGCATAAAAATGATATAATTGACAGTAAAAACATGTGACAATATCACAAAACTAGCATGGATCGCTAAAAAATTATAGATACGTTTGAGACGTATCATGGGGGCGACAACACAAGTGAGGTTCAAAGTCTTACCTTTCAGGGTGAAAATCCAAGGTCTGGCCTTAATTGGTTGTGTCTGGCAATGACCTTGTTGAAGGCATTGTTTTGAGAGCGGGGATTATCTCCAGGGTGAAGACCCGAGATCTTTGATCAGGAGACGAAGGCGCTGGTGCACTGTTTCCTTCTTGGAGGCATCACTTTTGGAGTACTTGACTTCAGGTGTTGTTTTGGTGGTGGTTGTGCTGTTACTGCAAGGACTGGAAGTCTGTGGCGGGACTTTTCTTTTTTCTTTCTCTCTTTTTTATTTTTCTTTTTGGCTGTGTGCATCCGTCGGCCCTTTTTGGCTTGGTGTAGTTGCAGAGGCTGAATGTAATTGATATCTTCGTGATGTTAATATATATTCTTTATCTAAAAAAATGCAAGTGTAACATATGATGAGAGTGAAATATGACCAGCGAGGAAAGGAGTTCGAAAATCTATTAAAACGGTTGTAAACAGTGTAAGAAAATAGAACCGAGATCCACAGATAACTAGTGGTGTCTCTCCAGAAGATATGCTTAATGGGTAAACAAATTACAGCAGGGCAATTGACAAAATTGTGAGTGCATAACAATGCTATCATAAAACAATGTAGTTCACCATTTCATCTAATACGGGCATTACGTCAAAATAATAGACCCTTATCCAACTGCGTCGATGATTAATAATCCACCCCCGAGATCGCTATCCAGCATATCTCCCAGAAGTATTAAGTTGCAAGCAGCAGATCATTGCAATAAGCAAAGTGCATAATATAAGCAATGTAAATAACACAAGGAAATTACACTGTTGTTTTCTCCCTAGTGGCAACAGCACAAACTTGGCATGAGTATTTCTGTCAGTCGCACTCCGCACAAAAAAGACGTGAACCCACTATCTAGCATAAATACTCTATCTGAAGATACTAACAATTACTTGGCCAAAACATCCACTAGCATCGGAGAGTATGCAAGATCATAGATAAAACATAACGCATAGATGAACAAGAGTAATGATTTCCACAATTCATCGGATCCAAGCAAACACATCATGTAGCAGTTACAGATAATATGACCTTGATCATGTAGGGCAGCTCACAAGATCTAAACAATGGAGTAAAAGGAGAAGAGACAACCAATTAGCTACTGCCATGGACCCGTAGTCCCGTGGTGGACTACTCACGCATCACTCCGGAGGTAGGCATGGTGGTGTAGATGCCTCTGGTGATGATCTCCCCCTTCGGCAGGGTGACGGGAAGAGCTTCAGGACCCTCCCGATCTACGGTTGGCGATGGCGGCGGCCTCGGATGTTTTCTGGAGAATATGATCGGGTTTCGAGGGTTTCCGAGATGAAAGCGATTTATAGGCAAAAGGGCGACTCGAGGCGATGGACGAGTCGCCCAGGTGGGACCCCGACGCGGTCAGCACCTGGGCCGCGCCTGGGTGGCATCTGGGGGTTGTGGGGCCCCCTGCAGCTCCCCTCCTGGCTCCGTCTTTGTTTCTTCGTAAAAATAAATCATGTAAATTTGTAGCCAATTCCGAGAAAATTTCCCGAACAGCTTTTCTGAAACAAAAGGACAACAGAAAGCAGGAACTGTCATTGGGCATCTTGTCAATAGGTTAGTTCCATGAATTATGCCAAAATGATATAAAAACATGTGACAACGATATATAATCAAGCATGGAACATCAAAAATTATAGATACGTTTGGGACGTATCAACGACCAACAAGTCCATTTTTTAACACAAAATTGAATTCAGCTAACGAAACTCGGAATCGAATGACGGAATAGAATCACATCATCGGTCTTTATCTTTTCCACGTAGACCTCGTGATGAAATGTTAGACTAATAAACTAGATGATGAAGAGACAAGTGAGAGGTTGAGCTACACAACAACCACATGAAAATCCACACACAAAAATGTACCGTAAAGTAAAGAGACACAGATCAATTCGTCTACGACCACTAGAATGAAAAACTTAGAATGCGAGAGTTGTGCGAGATGGCGAAGTGAAGCTACTACTCAAAGGAAATTTCAAACGGTCGTCCATGTGCGATCAAGTTGACAAAATTTGTTTAGAAAAGCTTCAAATATGAATATAAAATTAGATGTTAACAGTCAACGAAAGTTGGAACCGATATGTCTTTTAGTTGGTTTGGCTCGAAGGTGATTCAATCAGCTGATCTGTCCTTTCATTAATCGAGCGTTTTCAGCTGGTCTGCCTCGAAGGTGATTCAATCAGCGTGTTGGTCTAGGCCAAAGTTCATGCGGGCATCAAATCACCAAGTTTATGCATCGAGCGGGCATGGTCCGATTTTCATGCATGCTGCCAAACACGCTCTAAAAGCACATCAACTTCTTGTCCTAAAAATAAATACTCAATTGGGTTTCTTTTGAGTGTGGCGTTTTGAAACCCGGGCTCTAGGTAGCTCAACATTCAAAATTTGCATTTTAAAGTTTCAAAAAATTCAGGAAAAATCCTAGATGTAGATGATGATATAATCATACAGCTATGTAAAAAAACAATCCAAAATTCGTTATATCTTAGCCTGGGAAAAATGAAAAGTTGCTAGATCTGGATCGGTGAGCAGTTGAAAGGATCGTATGGGCACCTAGAGGGGGGGGGGGTGAATAGGTGCTACACCAAATTTTAATACTTTTTCAATTTTAGGCTTGACACAAAGGTAAATTCTCTAGATATGCAACTACGGTGAATTTACCTATATGATGAGCAAACTAATACAACTAGGCAATTAACACGATACAAGTAAAGACAACTGAGGGATAGAGATAACCGAAAGTAGAAGGACGCGGTGACAAGGATGTATTCCCGAGTTCCTCCTTGTTAAGGGAGTACGTCTTGTTGGAGGGGTGTGAGTTCGCCACAAGAGGCCTACTCAAGATGCCACAAAGGCCTCACCCTATTCTCCGATGAACCTTACCCAAGGGCTAGGTTCACCTTCCACTATCGGAATCCTTCAAGGCGGAATCCGGAGCCTTTATAATGTTCTTGGGGCACACACCCACAACTTAATCGGGGGCTCCGAAAACAATACAACAACTGAAACAATAGCAATTGAAGTGAGTACAACCAAACACCTAGGTTTTCCCAATGGAAACCCTAGGCATGAATCCCTCAAGCAAATGAGGGCGAAATGAAAAACCGGTTGGTGAAGATGTAGATCTTGGCCTTCTCCTTCAATTCAACAAAGATCAACGAATTTGGGTGGAGGGATTGAGAGATCTAAGAGATTTGAGCTTTGAACTTTTAGAGCATTAATGGAGGAGAGAGGATTCGAAAACTGGCCGTTGACGGGGCCTCAGACGCGCCTCACCGGAAGTACCGCTCGGCCAAGCGGTACTTCCGGCCTTCCTCGGAGCAGGTGGTCAACGGTCTTCAGATTCGGGCAGCAGACCCGCCAGGCCAGTACTTCCGCTCTGGTGGCCGGTAGTACCGGGGTGAGCGGTACTTCCGGACCTAGTTCCGGTCCCAGTTCCGGGAGGAACCAGTACCGATTTTCCCAAAGCGGAAGTGCTGCCGGAAGTATGCCCAGAACTTGAGGGCGGAAGTTCCAGCCCGTAGGCCGGTACTTCCGGACAAGCCCGGTACTTCCGGTCCAACTTCCGGTGCCACTTCCGCCCGGATACAGTACCGAAAATCCGCAAGCGGAAGTGGGGCCGGAAGTTTGCAGCGGAAGTTCCGGCCCGGAGGCCGGTACTTCCGGACTCCTCCAGAACACTCAAACTGGACAGGAAAGCGATTCTGTTTTTGCGACGTTTCTTTTTGGATTTCCTACACACCTATGATTCAACATTAGAGCACTTAGTTGAACTGTTGTCAACATCAAAACCACATGGGGATGGCACATGCTCTTTCAGCAGTACGCATTTTGAAAAACTTCAAAATCGACCAGATTTGTTTTTTTATGTAGCTTAAAATAATACGAATTCCAAATTGAGATTTTGCACACTGGTAGAATTTCACATTATATACACTAGACATTTTTATTCGATTTTCTATTAACTTAAAAATAGCAATTTAAAAAAATTCAAAATACCGAGCTACATGGAGCTCGGTCTCCATTTACATTCCGTTTTTGTTGTGTTCGGTGCACATGTGTCCGATAGTTTCACCCGGAGGCACCCTTCATTTTTACTCGGTAGCCTCTCGATCTGGCCTTTTCGGGTATTTTCTTGGTGTTCAATTTCGAGTTGGCAGCGTCCTCCTTATTCTCCCAGGTGTCGTTTTCTTGTTTTTTTTTCGGGTAAGGTGTCGTTTTCTTGTTTGACCTGCCTGTTCTATAAAAAAAACATGGGTCTTCTTCCTCTGGTCACACCGGCTAATAATATACAGCATGATAACAACCCATCTTGTAGAGTAGAGACCGGCACTACAGAAATGCCTAGCTACGCCGACGGCCACCACCTACGCCGACGGCTTTTTATCGGGGCCGTCGGTGTAGGGGCCGAGTTGGACTGCTCAGATTAGCCGTCGGCGTACAGGGCTACGCCGACGGCAAAGCCGTCGGCATAGGTATGCTGGGCTACGCCGACGGCAAAGCTGTCGGCATAGATATGTTTTTTCTATTTTTCATTTAATATGAAATAATTCATATCTTCAAATCCGCAAATCAAAATTTAACAAATAAAATGTCTAAATCGATTAGAAAAATGAGAGGTATCCAAATATGACATCCATATCATCTTTTTCATCATGTATATAAATTTTTCAACATATTTTTGGTACTTATTTAATAGAAAAAGTCATTTTGGCACTTAAAAAATGGAAAATGATAATTATAATAATATTTTAAGAAAATTGGCAAATATATTTGCCATACCAAGACACACCTATGTGTCAAATATGGACACCTTATCACAAATTATGGCACGGGGTCCATTTTGACCTTTTTCAAAAAAAAAAGTGAAAAAATACTCAAAAAGTGAAATCCTTTTGCATGAAGTCTTTTTATGTGTACTAGTGCTAGGGAAAATGATAAACTTGAGTTTTGGCAAAATTTCCACAAAACTTCTTCACAAAAAGGTCAATCATCTATAAACATGTATAAGTTTCGAGTCAAATGACGTAGATATGACCATCCCCGTGCCATAGTTTGTGATAATGTGCCCATATTGACACATAGGTGTGTCTTGTTATGACAAACAATGTTGCAAAGCTGAGTTTTTTCAAATTATGTTTATAAATATCATTTTTATTTTTTTATTGTAAAAAATGACATTTTTGTGCAGTAAGTACGACAAATATGGTGCAAAATGGCGCCCATACAATTTTCACACAAAGTAGGTCATATTTTATCAATAATCCATCAATATTAGGAATTTTCTCGGTTTCTACCTCGTTTCGCCTATTTAAATGACTTTATGCCTATTTTTCGAAAGTAATTCAATTTTGAACTACAAATGTGTGATAGTTTGCTCTGAAAATTTTACAAAAATTATTTTAAGATACACCAGTAGTGGTTATATCACAGAACCATCGATAGTTTTGAAAAATAAGACCCCTTTGGATGAACAGGCACGACGACCATTTTGACCGTTTTTTGAACAAAATAAAAGAAAGTGAAAAAATAATAAAAAAGTGAAATCCTTTTTGCATGGAATCCTTTTATGTGTACTAGTTGCTAGGAAAAATGATAAACCTGAGTTTTGACAAAGTTTCCAAAAACTTCTTCACAAAAGGTGAATCATCTATAGACATGTATAAGTTTCGAGTCAAATGACCTAGATATGATCATCCCTGTGTCATAGTTTGTGGTAATGTGCCCATATTTGACACATATGTGTGTCTTGATATGGCAAACATTGTTGCCAAAATTTATTATTTAAAATATTTTTATAAATATCATTTTTTTATTTTTTAAGTGTCAAAAATGACTTTTTTTATTAAGCAAGTACCAAAAATATGTTGCAAAAAATCATATACATGATGAAAAATATGATATGGATGTCATATTTGGATTCCTCTCATTTTTCTAATCGATTTAGACATTTTATTTGTTAAATTTTGATTTACGGATTTAAAGATATTAATTATTTCATATTAATGTAATAAAGAGAAAATAAAGTAAAATAAATTTTATTGTTATTTATTTAAAAAATGTTATTACAGAATCATTGTTACTTATTCAAATAAATTTTCAAAATTTAAACAAAAAAGTATATCATAATGACCCATGGGTTAATATGATTGATAGGATATTAATATCAGTAAGTTCTAACATATCATCTGGAAGCTAATTGGAAGGAACTCAAGAGTTAAGTATGCTTGGGCTGGAGCAAGTTGAAGATGGGTGACCGAACGGAAAGTTTGATTAAGGTAAATACTTTGACCTGAGATTAAGTGTGTGGATAAGTGGGAAATTCAAAATTTGATTTTTTTTAAAAAATCGAAATTTGAAAAAAATTGAAACAAATAATTTGAAAAAAAAAAGTTGAAAAAAATATTTTTTTTTGAAAAAATAATTTTAGAAAACAAAATGCCGACGAAATCTACGCCGATGGCTTTGCCGTCAGCATAGTCTACGCCGACGGCCTTACTTTATGCCGACGACAAAGACCCGATACCTACGGGGCAATACGCCGACGGCCGCCGTCGACACAAGCTATGCCGACGGCAAACATAGCCATCCGTTCTTGTAGTGCGGATACCGATAACCCATTCTTGCCAAACGACGACTGAGTACTGACTCCTCGTGAAAAGGGGCTAATCACAATGCATCCAAGCGAGTGCAGAATCGTTTTGTCTCAGGGTCAACTATTTTTGATCGACATCTGAATCTGATGACATGGACGGAACCCTCGAGATTTCTTCGGCCGATCGACAGCCGTGCGTACGCGCGAGTCTAGTCGGCTACGCTCCAGGGATTAAAAAGTCCGAAGCTGCGGCCACGTGAGACGCGACGCTGATATCCACGGCCTTCGCCATCTGCTACGGATGCCTAGACCCTGGACCGTACATACATACTACGTAGTACATCATCAGTTTAATCGTGTTCGGTTTGTCTGTCTGAAACCGAAGACGAATCGAGCCTTGCCCCGGTTCCTGAATTGTTTTATGGGAGGGATGCGAGCGGGCATAAGGGCTTGTTTGATTTGTAGAATTTTCATAGGATTCTCATAGGATTGGTTTCCTATGGGATTTTTCCTACCAACATTATTTGATACGTAGGAATAGATCCCTTAGGATTATTTCCTGTGGCACCTTCCCTAGTCTATTCCATAGGAAAATTTCCATTAGGTATGAGCTCTTGGAAAAATTTCTTTGGCTTGCTTTGTGAGTAACTGCTACTTGTCAAACATCAAAAATTCCTGTGGCTTTCCTACAAGGCCATCAAACACCCACTTGTTCCACTTCCCATGATTTTCATTCCCATAGAATTCAAATGGGGAGGCCACACCAATCCTTCACTTTTCCTATCCCTTCATTTTTCCTACCCTATGAATCAAACAAGCCCTTAGGACTTTAGCTGGAACTGGTCAGCAGCGGTACTTGCCACACGAGAGCAGAAAGGGTTAATTAATTTACAACAAGAACCTAGTAGCTTCTCTCTTTTTTGGGTAAAGAGGATTATATTAAGCAGTAAAGAAAAATACACATGTCCGTGAAGAACTGATCATCAATCAAAAGGCTGTCTCTTAATTATGCACAGGCAAAAAAAAAACACATTTTCGTGTCCAGTATGAATTACTCCTTCCGTTCGAATTAGTTGACGTAGATTTGTCTAAATACAGATACATCTAGACGCATTTTACTGTATAGATACATCCATATTTAGAAAAATATGCGTTAACTCATTCGGAATGGAGGGAATAGATAATAAAGAACTGGCGGTCATGCATGGCCGATAGCATATACAAAAGCGTGATACTAGTATACAGTGTATGTGTTAAATAATTTAAGGATTGTTAAGGTTTAATCCTCTTCTTTCTTCTCTCCCAAATGCTCCACTATGGCTGGTTTCGGCTACGTATCGGGGTTCGAAACTACTAGTTAAGCTCTGCACGCATAATGAGCCTCGGGTCGTGTTCATGTTGTTGATCTATAGGCATCTAATTAATAGTATTACTCACGACACTCTTTCTTGGATCAGAGCGAGTAACTAATTCAAGAACCGTTAAGGTTTCATCCTCTCCTCTCCCCTCTACTCCACCATGGCTGGTTTCGGCTGCGTATCGGCGTCCGAAACCGGCGACAGTTGGGATGAGCTCGCGGCGGAGGATTCGAACTCAGCCCTAGTTAAGCTCTGCACAGTGGCGGAGGCAGGATATCAGAACGCCCAGGGCCACCTTCAACGCTACAGTGTGCAACAGTGTGCTACAGTAGCTACAACAGCTACAGTATAGCTTGCGCGTCATGGCTGCGCCCCGGGCCATGGCCAGGGTGGCCTGGGGCCTAGCTCCGCCCCTGGCTCTGCACACACACAATCATCAGAGCCTCTGGTCGTTTTCATGCTGTTGATCTATAGGCATCTAATCTTTGTCAAGAATAGTAAACTTTATCAGGTGATTTTAACAAGAGAGCAAACCACATGCTCATTTGGTGACGTACATATCTTTGATCCTGATTCTAGTACGATCCAGACCCATGGCTCCGGTGCACCATGCGTATTGTCTGTACTGGATCGGTCGATGTGTCGTTTGCGATGGACGCTTGTGTGGGTCTTCATGCGGAATCTGATCCGTTGGACCGGAACCCGATCTGTTGTGCATGGTCCAGTCTTGGCAAATTGGTTGGTTGGAGCCTGCACGTGGAGCGTAGCCATCGGCGTTAAGGCGCTTGAGCTGTACGATGGAGACCAAGCTTTGGGAGGTCATCGGATGACTATCCGGTCAAATGGGAGCTTGCTCTTCCAGCTGTGCCTCCTAAAGATATTTGACTAACTAGTGGGACTACATACAAATGGAGATAGGAGAGAGAAACAGGTGGATGATCTGTTTGGCTGAATTGTGTGTGGCTGCATGCGCATGGCGGCCGGAGGATGCGGAGGAGGGGTACACGACGCCGCAGATGCGCACGGTGCCGTCCACCTCTCGACAAGACCGACGAGAACGACTGAGGGAATGGGCGCNGATATTTATTGCCTTCTCGAGATGACGTGGAGGGGTAAGAGAAGACCCGTCTTCTCTAGCATTGTACATGCCCTAAAGTGATGAGAAAAACTCTTACAAAGCATATCAGAGATAGAAAAAAACAAGGAGTACCACACTTGCCACCGAAGACACTGGGACGAGCTCAAGGAGCAAGGCTCCATGACGATGCCCCCTAGAGGGTAACAACGTATCACTCGCCGACGTCGAGACCGGGATGGTCAAGGGTTTTCACCTGGAGCCCTAACGTGATGAAGGTAGCCACAATAGCGCCCCAAGAGGGTAACGATACCGGCAGGCATCGCTCGGAAAAAACTACGCACAACGTCCGCACAATCAGACCGCCCACTATCACCGAGTATGGTCTCCAGGCCACGATCTAGGAGTTGTCGCCACCTACGCCAGGAACCTCCACCGCCCGCTCCTCGCCATCCACATGGCCAAAGAACAAGGCCATCACCACCGCCACATAGAGCCACCTTCCAGGGCCGCCGCCCCGACGTCCACGGCAGCAAGCCGAGGGACCAACCACGGGGTCAACGTGGCGGTAGAGTGATGCCAGTGACAAAACCAGGCCTGCACGGGTAACATCAGCAACTAATAAAAGGAGATCCTTCGTCCTCCACCGCCTGAGTGGAGTCTTTTGCGCGCAAGGTGACGGCGGCGTCTTCCTTCGTGCGGGGCAGCGGCTGCTTCCCGGTGGACGGCCAACAAGTCCAAACTTGAACACAAAATTGAATTCAGCTAAGGAAACTCGAAATCGAATGACGGAATAGAATCACATCGTCGATCTTTATCTTTTCCACGTAGACCTCGTGATGAAATGTTGGACTAATAAACTAGATGATGAAGAGATAAGTGAGATGTTGAGCTACACAACAACCACATGAAAATCCACATACCGTAAAGTAAGGAGATACAAATCAATTCGTCTACGACCACCAGAATGAAAAACTTACAACGCGAGAGTCGTGCGAAATGGCGAAGTGAAGCTGCTACTCAAAGAAAATTTCAAACGGTCAGCCAGGTGCGATCAAGTTGACAAAATTTGTTTAGAAAAGCTTCAAATATGAATGCAAAATTAAATGTTAACAGTCAACGAAAGTTGGAACCGATCACGGGAATGGAATCACATCGCCGGTGTGCCTTTTTTTGTGTAGAGTTTTGTTTTAAATTGAATCATTGTTGTATTGATTAGAAGAGATGCAGGTGAAATAGATTGAAGGAAGTTAGTGAAAACAACCTCTGCACAGCTGGAGCACGCAACGAGACTTCATCCCCGGAAACGACCGACTGAGCGTTTTCAGCTGGTCTGGCTCGAAGGTGATTCAGTCAGCGTGTTGGTCTAGGCCAAAAGTTCATGCGGGTATCAAATCACCAAGTTTATGCATCCAACGGGCATGGTCCGATTTTCATGCAGGCTGCCAAACACGCTCTAAAAGCACATCAACTTCTTGTCCTAAAAAATACTCGAATGGGTTTTTGTTGAGTGTGGTGTTTTGAAACCCGGGCTCTAGGTAGCTCAACGTTCAAAATTTTCATTTGAAAGTTTTAAAAACTTCAGGAAGAATCCTAGATTTAGATGATGATATAATCATACAGCTGTGTAAAAAAACAATCCAAAATTCGTTATATCTTAGGCTGGGAAAAATGAAAAGTTGGTAGATCTGGATTGGTGAGCAGTACGCATTTTGAAAAACTTCAAAATCGACCAGATTTGTTTTTTTATGTAGCTTAAAATAATACGAATTCTGAATTGAGATTTTGCACACTGGTAGAATTTGACATTACACTAGACATTTTTATTCGATTTTCTATTAACTTAAAAATAGCAATTTAAAAAATTTCAACATACCGAGCTACATGTAGCTCGGTCTCCATTTACATTTTCCCGTTTTTGTTGTGTTCGGTGCACATGTGTCCGATGGTTTCACCCGGAGTCACCCTTCATTTTTACTCGGTAGCCTCTCGATCTGGCCTTTTCGGGTATTTTATTGGTGCTCAATTTCGAGTTGGCGGCGTCCTCCTTATTCTCCCAGGTGTCGTTTTCTTGTTTGATCTGTCTGTTCTATAAGAAAAAACATGGGTCTTCTTCCTCTGGTCACACCGGCTAATAATATACAGCATGATAACAACCCATCTTGCAGAGTAGAGACCGGATACCGATAACCCATTATTCTTGCCAAACGACGACTGAGTACTGACTCCTCGTGAAAAGGGGCTAATCACAATGCATCCAAGCGAGTGCAGAATCGTTTTGTCTCAGGGTCAACTATTTTTTATCGACATCTGAATCTGATGACATGGACGGAACCCTCGAGATTTCTTCGGCCGATCGACAGCCGTGCGTACGCGCGCGTCTAGTCGGCTACGCTCCAGGGATTAAAAAGTCCGAAGCTGCGGCCACGCGAGACGCGACGCTGATATCCACGGCCTTCGCCATCTGCTATGGATCCCTACACCCTGGACCGTACATACTACGTAGTACATCATCAGTTTAATCGTGTTCGGTTTGCCTGTCTGAAAGCGAAGACGAATCGAGCCTTGCCCCGGTTTCTGAATTGTTTTACGATTTATCTAATCAGAAGCAGCTTCAATCTGGCAAAACGCGACGCAACTTCGAATGTCGTCGGATCGCAGGCGAACGGTCGAGATTGGATTAGCGGAACAACCAAAAGTGTTGACCTTATCCTCTCTCCTTCGGAATTTGCTTCAAGCAAACCAACCCGCGCGCCGTCTCTCCCGCAGCAGCGGGGCGAGGCTTCTTCAGCAGCGCGCGCGTCATCATCTTCGACGCCATCGACGCCGCCATCGGTCGCCGCCGCCGACAGTCCCGACGGCCACCGCGCGCGCCGGGACGCCTTCTGCAGCCTCCGCAGCTCCGATGGTGCTGTCGTCCATGACGACAACGTTGCCGCGGAGGTCTTCCGGGTCAAGGCCGCCGCCGTAGTCCCGCACCGACCTGCTCAGGCCACTGCTCTTCGCGGACGCCGCGCTGAGGATCCGCGCCCCTGCGGCTGTCGGCGGCCTTGGCAGGCGCCGTGGGTTCATCGGCCGACTGCGGAACGTGCTGCCAAGAGGGCCGCTGGTGGCGCCTCAGAGGACGAGGACGAGGGCGGTGGCGGCGGCTGGCCGGCGTCCAAGTACGGGGAGGACGCGAGCACGGTGACATGCCCCAGCCGGCGAGCGCGGCCGGCAAGTAGGCGGGCGTGTGGGGAGCGCAGCGGCAGCTTGTCTAACAGCCCGCTCGGCAGCTCCTGGGCGTCGTGCGCGGCCGCGCGCTGCTCTGGATGCGCTACTCCTGGGCGCGCTGCTCCCCCAGAATATCATTGCGAAAAGGGAGAGCACAAGGTCGCGTGCGAGAACGGTGTGGAGTAGCTGCAGGTCCTGGAGGACGAATTCATCCTCGGCAGTAAGGAGAATGGAGCAGCTGCAGGTCTTGGTGGAGGAGCTCACCTTCGATGGGAAGGAGTTGTTTGTCAGGGAAATTGTTCAGATCGATGGCGTATGTGTGATAATGATGCGCAGGAGATCATCTATGGTAGGCATGCTGGTCACCGAGGAGATCAAAATTTGATCATCCACGTGAGCTTCAGTTAACTACAGCCTATTGTATATTCACTTGAGATCAGATTCAGAGATTGTGTGCCTCTTCAGTTTAACTTGTTATCCAAAGTTGCGTCTTCAGTTTAACTTGTTGTTGTGTTCCGTGTGGACAGAGATATGATTCAGAGATGCAACGTACCTAAATCTATCAGCCTACTATCCCTTTCAATCAACTCCTAACTTTCTTATGTCTGTGTGCACACACATTGTTCCCTTTTTATCCTATTTTTCTACGGACTGATTCCTGAGTACGACATATGTACATTTTTTTACTCCATAACAACAGATGTATGTATATGTGTAAAAGGGAAAATAGATAAAATGTGATAATCTTTGTTTTTTGTCGCGCTTTTGTGACGGACTTCAGACTTTTTTTGTCGGGTCGGGTTAGAGCTTGAACTTAGGCCAAAAATTGATATTTCGAGCAAGCTTCGGTACATGAAGTACTTTTTTCGCTTTTTTGCTAGTCTATTGTGGATATGATGCATGGTTGAAAAGTTCACAAGAAATGCTCGTTGTTTTTGTTGTTGCTATGTCATGGATGAAATTTAATATCTACTAACCATATTGATGAAGTTAAGCATGTGTTTAGAATATAGTTATCACCATGAAATCGTTGTAGTTATCCTACTCTCTAGATAGTACTTTACCCACCTAGTACTAATAGAGTTATCAAGGTGTTCATGATAGATAATAATTACCATGCTCGCTCTCTACAGATTTACCCACATCGACTGATGGAGTTACCCACCTAGCTTAGACTTATGGAGTTACCCACCATAGACTGAAAGAGTTACCACCCAGTAGTGATGGAGTTACCAACCTGTAGTGATGGAGTTACCAACCGTAAACCGATGAATTTACCACCCAGTAGTGATGAAGTTATCCACCCTAGACTGATGAAGTTACCGCCTAGTAGTGATGCAGTTACCCACCCGACCAGTAGTGACGGAGTTACCACCCTAAACTGATTGAGTTACCCACCCAGAAGTGATGTAGATACAAACCCTAATTAAGCTGATAAAGTTCCCGCTTCCATAGTGATAAAGTTACCAACCCTAAACTTATGAAATTACCACCCAGTAGTGATGGAGTTATCCATCCAAAACCGACAATGTTACCCACCATAGACTGATGGAGTTACCCACCCAGTAGTGATGGAGTTACCCACCAGTAGAGATGGAGTTACCAACCCGTAGTGATGGAGTTACCAACCCTAAACTGATGAAGTTACACCGCTCAGTAGTGATAGAGTTACCCACTATAAACTGATGAAGTTACCGTCCAGTAGTGATATAGTTACCCACCCTAAGCTGAAGGAGTTACCACCATGTAGTGTTGGAGTTACCCATCATAAACTGATAAAGTTACCATCCAGTAGTTGAAGTGACCATTCTAAACTGATAGAGTTACCGATCCTAGACTGAAGGCGTTATCCACCCTACACTAAAGGAGTTACCCAATCTAAACCAATGAGTTACCACCCAGTAGTAATGGAGTTACCCATCTTAGACTGATACAGTTACCACCCAGTAGTAGTGGAGTTACCCACCTTAGACTGATGGAGTTATCTGCATACACTGATGGAGTTACCCACTCAGTATGAACGAACTGATGGAGTTGCCATTGCCACCCAGTAGTGATGCAGTTACCCACCCCAGACTGATGAAGTTACCCATCCAGTAGTGATGGAGTTACCACCCAGTAGCGATGGAGTTACCCACCCAGTAGTGATGGAGTTGCCACCCACTCAATAGTTATGGAGTTATCCACCCGGTAGTGATAAACTTACCACCCACTCAATAATCATGGAGTTATCCTAAACTGATAGAGTTAACCAACATAAATTGATGGAGTCACCCACCCTAAATTGATAAAGTTGTCATCCAGTAGTGATATAGTTACCCACCCTAGACCGATGAAGTTACCCTCTCTGGACCGATGGAGTTACCATCCGTTGTATAGTTGCATACAAAATGAATCGTTGTGTGGGTGGTAACTTAAATACTACAGCCTGATAACTTACGTGTCAGTGGTTGATAACTATTGGTTTTAAAAAAAAATCGTCGAAACATATTAAGATGGGATCTAGTTTCGAAGATCTCGACGCGACTAGTCCAACGGTGAAGACGGATCATAAATCGCATAAATGGTTTGAGCTACAAAACATTTTAAATTTTCAAATTTGGTATTTAATGCGGGATGACATCAGTAGTTTTGGCTTTTAGCATACTAATTTGCTCACCGATCGCTTACTTGGTTGGAAAAAAATTGCACGGATCCCACATATGCTCAACACATGGGTGCTTATAGATTTACCAAATTGAGGCAACTTCTCCATAGTAGCGTCCTTGTTTTATGGGAGGGATGCGTGCGGGCATAAGGACTTTAGCTGGAACTGGTCAGTAGCGGTACTTGCCACGCGAGAGCAGAAAGGGTTAATATTAATTTACAACAAGAACCTAGTAGCTTCTCTCTTTTTTTCCGGGTAAAAGAGGATTAAATTAAGCAGTAAAGAAAAATACACATGTTCGTGAAGAACTGATCATCAATCAAAAAGGCTGTCTCTTAATTATGCACACGCAAAAAAAAAAAAACACATGTCCGTGTCCAGTATGAATTACTCCTTCCGTTCGAATTAGTTGACGTAGATTTGTCTAAATACAGATACATCTAGACGCGTTTTACTGTATAGATACATTCATATTTAGAGAAATATACATTAACTAATTCGGAATGGAGGGAATAGATCGATAATAAAGAACTGGCGGTCATACATGGCCGATAGCATATACAAAAGCGTGATACTAGTATACAGTGTATGTGTTAAATAATTTAAGGATTGTTAAGGTTTCATCCTCTTCTTTCGTCTCTCCCAAATGCTCCACAATGGCTGGTTTCGGCTACGTATCGGGTTCGAAACTACTAGTTAAGCTCTGCACGCATAATGAGCCTCGGGTCGTGTTCATGTTGTTGATCTATAGGCATCTAATTAATAGTATTACTCACGACACTCTTTCTTGGATCAGAGCGAGTAACTAATTCAAGGACCGTTAAGGTTTCATCCTCTCCTCTCCTCTCTGCTCCACCATGGCTGGTTTCGGTTGCGTATCGGTGTCCGAAACCGGCGACAATTGGGATGAGCTCGCGGCTGAGGATTCGAACTCAGCCCTAGTTAAGCTCTGCACACACACAATCATCAGAGCCTCTGGTCGTTTTCATGCTGTTGATCTATAGGCATCTAATCTTTGTCAAGAATAGTAAACTTTATCAGGTGATTTTAACAAGAGAGCAAACCACATGCTCATTTGGTGACGTACATATCTTTGATCCTGATTCTAGTACGATCCAGACCCATGGCTCCGGTGCACCATGCGTATTGTCTGTACTGGATCGGTCGATGTGTCGTTTGCGATGGACGCTTGTGTGGGTCTTCATGCGGAATCTGATCCGTTGGACCGGAACCCGATCTGTTGTGCATGGTCCAGTCTTGGCAAATTGGTTGGTTGGAGCCTGCACGTGGAGCGTAGCCATCGGCGTTAAGGCGCTTGAGCTGTACGATGGAGACCAAGCTTTGGAATACTAGTGGGGTGTCCGAAAGGAGCAGATTGAAAAGACGAAAGGAGACCCCCGATGGCGCCGAATTAGAAGCCGAGATATGTTAACACAGCTCGTTGAGACTGGGTAATTTTTTTTCCGGCTGGCATGGAGCTTACAGCATCTTCACCGGGTGCTCAATTTATATCCGGCAGCGTATAAAACGGACAGATTTGGAGGGAGGTCTTCGGATGACTATCCGGTCAAATGGGAGCTTGCTCTTCCAGCGGTGCCTCCTAAAGATATTTGACTGACTAGTGGGACTACATGCAAATGGAGATAGGAGAGAGAAACAGGTGGATGATCTGTTTGGCTGAATTGTGTGTGGCTGCATGCGCACGGCGGCCGGAGGATGCGGAGGAGGGGTACACGACGCCGCAGATGTGCACGGTGCCGTCCACCTCTCGACAAGACCGACGAGAACGACTAAGGGAATGGGCGCACCAGAAATGTCGATCCCTCCGTTGCCGACATACTGATAGATTTGAGCCAAGGGAACACAACGACGATCACTTCTCGGAGCACCTCGTTGTCTTCCCCGGCCTACTTCAACGACCAGACCATGGTGTCGATACGTTTTTCCTCCTCTCAGAAATGTCTGATTTTTTTTTGCTCGATTTGAGTTGGTGGCGTCCTCGTTATCCTCTTGGTTGCCATTTTCTTTTATGGCCTGCTTATTCTAAAAAATCATGAGTCTTCCCTTGACCTTCTTATCACACTGGGTAATAATATACAGTATGATAACCCATGTTGCAAAGACGAGATACCAACAACCCATTCTGCTAAACAACGACGCCTAATCATTCGTGAAAACAGGCTAAATCAAAATACATTGAACCCAGCGGAGAATCGTTTATCTCATGGTCAACTATTTTGATCGACATCTGACAGCGATCGACCACAGGGCTAGCTATGCATCTTCAACAGGCGGAGGGAGCGCCCGTGCGCTAATTTTTTTTTACAGCGCTGAAATAGCGTTTTAGCGCGTGGGAGAGGGCGGTCGCTTTTCCAGAAGCGCTAAACTATTGCGCGCCGCAAGTAGTGCTTCAACAGGCGCGCTAAACTCGAGCGTGCGCGCTCCAGCAGAAACAACATTTCGCACTCAAACGTACAACCAAACAGATCAAACGATCACAAAATAAAATCAATAATAAATAGTTTAATTATTATTACAACTCAAATAAATAATTTATGTTGAATACAACAAATAGTCAAGAATAAATAATCAACAATACAACATCAAACTAATTTTGTTGCCCATTCCATGACCACCACTCCTCAATAAGATCCTTCTGAAGCAACTCATGCGTGTCGGCACGTCGAATGGCATGATAAGAGGCAAGAAAACGGGCCACCCTCTCAGCCCTCCTCCGCACTTGCACGAGGCGTCCCATCAACTCATAGTGATTATAGTCTAAATCTTGCCCACGCTCATTCTCGATGATCATGTTATGCATGATCACACAAGCGGTCATGATGTACCAAAGAATTTTTTGATCCCAAAATCTAGCCGGTCCTCTCACAATAGCAAATTGGACTTGCAAAATCCCAAATGCTCTCTCCACATCTTTTCTAGCCGCCGCTTGAGCTTGGTGAAAATCAAGTTTTTTCTTACCTTCTAGTTTGTGAACCGGCTTGACAAATGTTTGTCACTTTGGGTAGATCCCGTCCGCAAGATAGTAGCCATAGTTGTATGTATGACCATTTGCTACGAACTCCACCGGTGGAGTTTCACCATTTGCAATATTGTTCATGAGTGGTGACCGTTGAAGAACATTGATGTCATTGCAAGATCCGGGCATTCCGAAGAAAGCATGCAAAACCAAGTCTCATGATCGGCCACCGCTTCAAGAATTATATTGGAACTCTTTTTGTGGCCTTGGAAATGTCCATGCCATGCCGCAGGACAGTTCTACCAACTCAATGCATGCAATCTATTGAGCCAAGCATACCTGAGAATCCCCGAGCTTTGTTGAACTCCAAGATCCTAGTCATGTCTTCAGCAGTGGGAAGCCTCAAATACTCCGGACCAAACACTTTCACAATTCCAACTGCGAAGCGTTTGACACACTTTATGGCTTGACTCTCACCCATTGCCAAGTGGTCATCAACTAGATCCGCTAGAATACCGTATGCCAACATACGCAAAGCGGCGGTCACCTTTTGATAGGTGCTATGCCCGAGTTCCCCAGCCACATTCCTTCTTTGCTCAAAGAAACGATCATGCCTCTTCAATTCATCCGCAATGCGTTTGAACAACTCGATGCTCATCCTAAAATGCCGTTGAAAGTAGGGCTCGGGGTAAATGGGATTGTCCACAAAATAACTCCTCATCAATCTATTGTGACCATCAATCCTTTCCCTACATAATTTTTGACAACCATAAACGGAACCACCGTGTTTCGGTCTTTTATTCGCGTGCAAAGCTAGGAGCGTCAAAACATTCTCCTCCTCTTCAAGAACAAATTCTTCATCGGAAGAAGTGTACGACAAACTCATCTATGAACATAGATTTCAACTAATTTAAAACTACAGACAACATGCATCAAATTTATCTACAAATATAGACAATTTATACACATACCTTGCAAGTGTTTTGTCAAACACCTTGCGGGCGTGGAGCTACAAACAGTTGTCCGGCCGGTGCGCTGGAGGGGCGGAGGCGAGGAACAGCGCGCTGAAGCAGTGGCTGCCGCGGGAGAAACGATGGCGGCGGCGAGGGGAAAGGCGGCCGAAGCAGCGGCGGCCGCGGGAGCGACGGCGGCGTCGAACGAGTTGTCAGATTCACCGCGGCGGCGGCCCGCGCACGACCATCTGAAGCGGCGGCGCGCTGGGAAGAAGCGGGGGGGGGGGGGGGGGGGGGAAGCACCAGCGGCGGCGTGGGAGATGGTGGCCAGAGGAGATGGGGGAGAGGTGCGGGCGGCGGCGCAGGCGCTAGGAATTTTCAGATCTGGCAGTTGGGGGTTCGCGCTAAACTTTTTCCGTCGTCAGCGTGCTGGAGCGGACACATAAAATACACCGCGCGCGATGCATCTATTCCGCGCGCTGGACCCTTTTTACCGCGCGCGTGATTATAGCGCGACTGCTGTAGCGCTCCTTTTGACCCGTGCGCACTAAACTGGCGATTTTTTTCGCGCGCGCTTTATTTAGCGCCTCTGGTGGAGATGCTCTAAGCGTCTAAGCGAGATGATTGAACACCACTATTTTTATCCCGGGGGTCGTGGCTCGACAAATGACAAGGACCCTGAGATTTGACACACGAACCCTCGAGATTTTCTTCGGCCGACGGGGCGCGACACAGACGCAGGTGACCTCGATCGGCCTAACATGCATAATACTGTAATTAACTGGAAGCTGACAAAGTTTCGATAACTGTCGATGCTTTGGCTCTGCCGCATCGTATGTTTATATATTGATTTGGAGGTACTCCGTACCGTACAGTAGAGGGATACATCAAGGGGAGAGAGGAGATTACATATGTTACGATTCAGTAGACAAGACCGATCCTATCTCTAACACCCTCCCTTAATCACAACTTTGCAAGTTGAGATTATGCTTGAACTCATCGAACATACGAGTTGAAAGCGGCTTGGTGAATCCATCAGCAATCTGGTCTTTTGAAGAAACGAAGCGAATTTCTAGCTGTTTGTTGAGAACTCTTTCTCTAACAAAATGAAAATCTATCTCAATGTGTTTGGCTCTTGCATGAAACACTGGATTTGCTGATAAGTATGTCGCTCCCAAGTTATCACACCACAAGCATGGCGGCTGAACTGTCTTGATACCAAGTTCTTCAAGCAAAGACTGCACCCAAATTACTTCAGCTGTAGCGTTTGCAACAGACTTATACTCGGCTTCTGTGCTTGATCTAGAGACTGTAGCTTGTTTCTTTGCACTCCAAGATATAAGATTAGGTCCAAAGAAAACAGCAAAACCTCCTGTTGATCGACGATCATCTAAGCATCCTGCCCAATCAGCATCTGAGAATGCACTGACCAACATAGACTTGGACCTCATAAAAGTTAACCCAACACTGAGTGTATGCTTAATATATCTCAAAATTCTCTTAGCTGCAGTCCAATGTTGTGTGGTGGGAGCATGTAAATATTGACATACCTTATTCACTGCATAAGAGATGTCAGGTCTTGTGAGAGTTAAATACTGCAAGGAACCAACCATACTTCTGTATTTAGTACTATCATCAGGTCCTAGTAATTTTCCTTCATGTGCTGTGATTTTTTCTGAAGATGACATAGGAGTAGGACAACCTTTGCAATTTAACATACCAACCCGAGCAAGAACTTCTTGGGCATATTTTGCTTGATTTAACACAAGTCCATCTTTTACCTCCTTTACCTCAATGCCTAAAAAGAAATTTAGCTTGCCAAGATCCTTCAATGCAAATTCTTTTCCAAGATTTCTGAGCAGGGTACTAGTTGCTTCTTCAGACGAACTGACTACTATGATATCATCAACATAAATCAGCATATAGATTGTAACACTCAGCTTGCGATAGATGAATAATGACATGTCTGACTTTGAAGCAACAAAACCAAGATGTGTTAATTTAGAGCTCAAACGAGAGTACCATGCTCGAGGTGCTTGTTTCAGCCCGTATAGCGCCTTGTCAAGTTTGCACACATAATGTGGCTTGCTCTTGTTTACATATCCCGGTGGTTGTCTCATATAGACCTCCTCTTCCAGAACACCATGCAAAAACGCGTTCTTGACATCCAGTTGCCTCAAACTCCATCCCCTGGAAACAGCAATAGACAAGACAAGACGAACAGTAGCAATTTTAACAACAGGGCTAAAGGTATCCTCATAGTCTATTCCATAGCGTTGTTTGAAACCTTTGGCTACTAATCTTGCTTTATATCTGTCAACCGACCCATCTGCTCTTTTCTTAATTCTGTAAACCCAGCGGCAATCAATGATATTAGCACCACGTCTCTCAGGAACTAGGCGCCACGTTTTGTTTTTCAAGAGAGCATTATACTCTTCATTCATGGCCTCTTTCCACTTTGAATTTGCTAGAGCATCTTGCAAATTTGCAGGTTCATCAGCTGCAACAGACAAGCACCATCTGATTGTACCATCTGTACGTTCTTTTGGCTGAGTAATGCCACGAGATGCACGTGTCACCGGCCGTAACACAGGAACTGATGCGGATCCTCTTGGTGCAGAAGATCCGGAGGCATCCACGCCACTTGCGCGGGCCTGGCTCCCATCAGGCTGTTGGCAGGCAGCTGTGCTCTGCCCGGCCACAGCAGATCCGGTCCGCTGTATGGCCGTCGCTGGGACTGCATGGCTGCATTGTGTGCTGCTGCTGGTGGTCGCAGAGGATCCGGAGCGAGGGGAGCTGTCGCTGTCTGCATGCACATTGATGTCGCCGCTTGCATGCGCGCTGCTGTCGTTTGCATGCGCGCCATGAGCTGATTGGAGAGCTGAGTCTTGCAGTGATCCCGGTGGTGAATCAGGTAGATAATTAGCATCAGAATTAGTGTCTGAGTTATCATCTTCTGCCACTATTTCATGTGTCAAATTCCCAGCATTTTGTATTCCTGTTTGTTGCTGCAACATCTCAGGAAATATATTAGTGACATTAGTAGGACTATTAGTCAATATTGGATCATCAATAAACTCGCCCCCATGTTCAATATTGCGGAGACATGGATCAAGCAAAAGAATTTCTTTGCGGAGTAGAGCGCCGGCATTAGGATGAAGATCTTTGAAGGGAAAAACAGCCTCGTCAAAAACTACATCACGAGAAACATAGACACGTCCAGTAGATATCTCAAGACACTTAACCCCCTTATGCCGAGGACTATATCCTAAAAAGACACACCGCTTGGAACGAAAAGCAAGTTTTCGGTTATTATAGGGACGAAGATTTGGCCAACAGGCACATCCAAAAACACGAAGAGAGGAATAATTGGCTTGGTACCTAGAAGACGATGAATAGGCGTGTCATGATTGATTACTTTGCTGGGTAGCATATTTATGAGATATGTGGCTGTGAGAAAAGCTTCATCCCAGAATTTGAGAGGCATAGACGCATGAGCGAGAAGTGAGAGACCAACTTCAACAATGTGACGGTGTTTTCTTTCGGCATCACCGTTTTGTTGGTGAGCATGTGGGCATGAGACATGATGAGCGATCCCTTGAGTTTGAAAGAAGGAATTGAGTTTAACATACTCTCCTCCCCAATCAGACTGGACAGTGAGAATTTTCTATTCAGTTTTCGTTCAACAAGCTTTTGGAAGTTTGTAAAGGCGGAAAAGACATCAGACTTTTTCTTAAGGAGATAAATCCATGTAAACTTACTATAATCATCAATAAAGCTTACATAATAATCATGACGACCAACAGAAGTTGGCGCAGGACCCCAAACATCAGAAAAAATTATCTGAAGCGGAAAAGTAGAGACACTAGTGGATACAGGGTAAGGAAGCTGATGACTTTTAGCTTGTTGACAGGGATCACAAATAGACTCTTGACTCATATCTCTAACAAAAGGAAGTTTATTCTTGCTAAGGACTCTCATAACGACTCTAAACGAGGGATGACCAAGGCGACTATGCCACTTTGCTTGTGTTGGCTTGGAGGTGAGGAAGGCGTGCTTCGGCGAAGATGAGGTGACGAGGGATGATATAAGGGGATATAGGCCGCCGACACACCGTCCTCTATATAGAATCTTTCTCGTAACCTGATCCTTGATAAAAAAGAAGTACGGATGAAATTCCAGAAAAACATGATTATCAAGGGTAAAACGGTGAACGGATAGAAGGTTCTTTGAGGCATCGGGAACATGTAAAATTTGGCGAAGTTTGAAGGAGTGAACAGGGTTACGAATTATTGAATTACCAATATGACAGATGTCCATACCTTGTCCACCAGCGGTGTTCACCTTGTCGCGGCCATTGTATGTATCACGAACCGAGAGATTGTTTACATCACTAGTAACATGATGTGTGGCTCCGGTGTCAGAATACCAGTTTGTGTCAATTCCGTACGCATGCGCCTCTTCAGAGGCATCATCACCATCATCCTGGAAACGATGCCAGCAATCCTTGGCAGCGTGTCCTTCTCTATTGCAAATCTGACATGTCACATCAACCCATGGAGTCGTGCGGCGACGGCCACGTCCACGACGGCCACCGCCTACTGGTGCACGTCCACCACGACCACCCCCACGATTGAAGTTGTAGCGGGGACGGTCATCTTGACGCCGATCATCGCGTCTCTCTTCATGTCGTCGATCATCACGATCATAGCGCCTGTCTTCACGATCATTGGAGTTACGCGGACGATAGCCACCACCACCTCCGCGACCCCGAGATCGCGCGGCTGAATTTGCAGAGGTCTCAAACCCGTCTTCAACAGATGAGGAGAGCATGTTTCGACGCTCATCAACAGTTTGAAGTTGAGAGAGTAATTCCTCGACCGTGAGCTTGATTTTGGACACTCCAATTGCATCAACAAGGGAGTTGTACTGACCACCAAGTCCGGCGAGAAGGAAAGACACGAGCTCGTCATCGGACAGAGGTTTTCCAGCGGCTGCCAGTTCGTCGGCAAATCCTTGCATCTTAGCAACAAACGCCGCAGCGGAGAGATTTAACTTCTTGGTGTTGGCCAAGGCAATCCGCAGATTGGTGATCTTGGAGATGCTTTGGGAGGCAAACATCGACTCGATGGCCTTCCAGACCTCGGCAGTATGTTCCAGCCGAAGGACATGCATCATAATCTCTTTGGAGAGGGAATTGAGAATATAGCTTAGCACTTGTTGATCCCGTTCTAACCAGGACTCGTACTCAGGGTTGGGGACCTTCTTCGGTTCCTTATCTTTGTCCTTGTCTGAATCACGCGGTGGCAAGAACTCAGGTGGAGCAGCATCCGATCCATCGAGCAGGCCAGTGCGTCGGGCGCCGCGAATTGCAGGGAGAACCTGGGCGCGCCACATTGGGTAATTATTTCGGGTGAGCTTCTCTGATGGAGAAGTTCCAAGGCCGGCAGAGGTTGAAGACGAAGACGCCATGGCTGCCGTGTGCGACCTTGAGGTGATCGATGAACACGAGATCAGTTTTGGATCTCGGAAAAAAAATCGTCTATGGAAGAGGTGGCTCTGATACCATGACAAAGTTTCGATAACTGTCGATGCTTTGGCTCTGCCGCATCGTATGTTTATATATTGATTTGGAGGTACTCCGTACCGTACAGTAGAGGGATACATCAAGGGGAGAGAGGAGATTACATATGTTACGATTCAGTAGACAAGACCGATCCTATCTCTAACAGAAGCTAGCTGCGGCTAGCAGCCATCCACGGTTCCTCGATCCCCGAGACCGTACGTTGTACAAACATTAGTTTAATCGTGTTTTGTTCTGGTGGGTACGGTTTCTGAAAGCGAGGACGATCGAGGTTCTTGAATTGTTGTTTATTATGGGATACCTTACTCCTAAGTCCTAAAGACATACCGGAACTGATGATCATCAGCGGCGGTACTCGCTTAAACGGCCGAGGGTGCGCACGATAGAAAAGAAAGTGTTGTTTAGTCTAGGGTGAGGATACAACAAGAACCTAGCTCGATGGCATGGCAATGCCTTTTCGCCTCTTTTGTCCCGTGCCATTGGAACTTTTTTTTTCGAGAATCCGAGGGATAAACTCCACTGTTTACTGCATTCATTCAAAAGTAGTCTGGCGGGCCATGTTTTTACAACAGATGAGAAAATTACAGGAGGATACAAGAGGAGAGAAGACAAAGAAAACACATGAAAAAGACGAGAAGAAACAAGGAAGGAAACACTAAGGGCCTCTTTGATTCATAGGGTTTGAGAATCAAAGGAATAGGAAAGGGATAGGAAAAGAAAAGGATGGCCGGTGTGAAACTTTTCTTGTTCCTTGTGCATAGGATTCAAAGAATGAGGTGTGAGTGGATTTTTATTTTCCTGTAGGTTTTGCCTTGATTGTGAGCTGTGAAGAAAAATTTCCTCTATTTTTCCTTTGCAACATTCCTATGAATCAAAGGTGTGAATAGTACCATCAATGGAAAATTTCCTAATCCTCCACATTTCCTACATGTTTCCTTCAAATCAAAGGAGCCCTAAGGGAGGGGGAGGTTAGCAAAAGGAGCCAACCGAAACCCCCGAGAGGCCAATACCTAGGAGAGAATATCCAGTGATACAAGGACTTAGGTGCTACAATGCATCCGTTTGAAAAAACCAATTTTAAAAGTTTCAAAAAAATCTATCAAAAAATGTGTGTGTTGACACGATGTGTTTAAACTACCTCCAAAAATTTCAGCCACAAAATGAAAATGAACATTGAGAAACAAAAAAGACAAATCTGCTATGAATAGTGCCAGTGGATTTGTCTTTTTTGTTTCTCAATGTTCATTTTCATTTTGTGGCTGAAATTTTTGGAGGTAGTTTAAACACATCGTGTCAACACACACATTTTTTGGTAGATTTTTTTGAAACTTTTAAAATTGATTTGAGCATTGTAGCACCTAAGTGCTTGTATCACTAGATATTTTCTCCAATACCTAGCCAGCCGCCAGAGAAGGGTCTCCGGTGAGAACCTCAACACCGAAAGCAAGTAGCCCGATGGAGTAGGGTAGAAGAATTCATGGACACCAGAACAAGAGCACACCAAGGGAAATCAATGGCACGAAAGGGCGGCGAATAGCCGAGTCCGTGCGACGACACAGGTGTCGAACAGCGTCGGATAGCCGAGACAGGGCGTCGAATAGCCAAAGGGCGGTGTGCCACCGAGACCAAACACAGTCGAAGGGCGTCAGATAGCCGAGACTAGGGCGACGACACCGGTGTGCCGCCCCCGTGGTCGAAGGGCGACACAAGCCGAGGCCATCCCAAGACATCCAGGAAGCTCTGCTGGGCCACAATGACCGATGCCCAATCCCGCGGGGATATGAGCCGAAGGACCGGCGGGAGGCGAGAGGAAAAGCCGCCCGAGGTAGGTCAGGTTCCAAAGCAATGCCTCCAAGAAGGAAGAGCGACGCGGAAGCGACGCCATCGCCAGATCCGGACAGGCCGGAAACGGGGATTTCTCCCGGAACACCGACGAGAGAGCACATCATAGGCTTTCGCCCAGTTGTGCCTCCCACGACACCTCGGGACGGGTCGGCGTCACCACCCCTACTGCGCAACGGGAGCGGAGCAGAAGTCCCAACGGCAGAAGGCCTCCACGGCAGCCACCGCACCACCACAACCCCGCCACGCAGCTCAACCATGCTCCGGGGGCCGGGATCGACGGGCGTACCGCCTGGATACGTCCACCGAGGACTATGCCGAGGGTTGTGAGCATTGGAGCTGCTCCAAAACCATGCCTCCAACGAGGTTAGCGACGCCCAGAGGCGCCGCCGTGGTCCGCTCACGCACAAAGCAGGAGCACGGGTTTCCCCAGAGTGGGCAGCAAAACTCACGAACCTTAGCCACCGAAGGCTCCATGGCGGAGCATGGCATCGCGTCGTCGGCGGAGGCCGGAGGCCCAGAAGGCCGAGCCACGCATCCATGGGATCCGAGGTCCCTGTACCGCGTTGGAGCGGAGCCAGCGTCCCCGCCACATCGCCGGGGCGAAGCAACAGATGGGACGGTAGCGAGCCGGACGGAGCACCGTCGGCCGGTGCGGAGGCAGGCCGGGAGGCGGCGCACACGGCACACTGAGGCGGAGCAAAGCAGCGGGCAGGCAGAGTCACAGGGAGCTCGATTTGGGGGGGAATTTTGGATGGGGATTTGGATTTTTTTGGGGAGGGAGACGACCAGAGGAGACCCCGCCGCCACCGTCCGCCGTGGGACGGCCTCCTCCGGCGGCAGCGGGGGGGGGGGGGGGGCAGGGGGTGCGGCGGGGGAGGTTTCTAGCGGCGGCGGCGCGGGCGCCTCGAGGCCGCCTGGGAGCGACCCGGAGGCGGCTAGGTTTTACCCGTGCCTAAAAAAAACCCTCTGAGCCCGTCCAGTCGTGCCATTGGAACTGATCGTATCAGTGAGAAGGATTGTATTATATGTGATCTATTTTGTCCGAAAGAGCTTTATGCACCCCCCTTGCATCTAATTGCATTTCATCTCTAGGCCCGCCCCCAATAGATACTGGTACTGGCCATGAAGACTTCGCCCTTGCGCTGTTCTTTTCTGGATTTGTCGTTGATACCTCTTCTCCCTCTACCCCCTCTACCCTAAGCTTCGCACGCAAAAATACTCATATCCGTGAAGAACTGAACATAAGTCAGAAAGATTGTCTTATTTTCTTATGTAGGGGAGCAGCGGTTTGACTCCTAGGTGCATATACACCATTTATCTAATATATTTTAAATATACTTTAATGTCGGAAAATTTATAAAACAATCCCGCGTGCATCTTCACATCCTAGTGTTCCGAAAGTTGTTTCACGAAAAACCGATATTTTTATGATTTGTGCAAATAAAGTATGTGATGTTTTCACCGGATTTATTTTCTTTTTATATATCTCACGAAAAATATTGGTTTTTGCATTCGGTATTAAAAATGGCCATTCATGAGATTTTTTTTTGTATTTTTACTACCCACAAAAAAAATATCGGTTTTGTGTGAAACTTGACGTGCGCACATAGAATGTCGAGATTTCTCCTAGAAAAAGGCTTTGCTTAACCGAAAAATTTATACTGAATAATGATATAATAATTCCTCTTAGAAAAATCAACATACACAAATAGCAACAACACACTATACTAGTGACATGTTATTTATTAGCCGCCTTCATGTTCACACGATGACATCATCCTGATTTTGAGAGCTTTGATTATATCAGTTCCCTAGTTAAGTTCTGCACACACAATCAGCCTCTGGTCATTTTCATGCCATTGATCTATAGGCATCTAATCTTTGCCAAAAATAGTACACTTTATCAGGTGCTTTTAACAAGAGAGCAAACCACATGCTAATTTCGTGACGTACCTATCTTTGATTCTGGTACGATCCAGACCCCATGGGCCATGGCTCTAGTGCACCACCATGCGTATTGTCTGTGTCCGATCGGTCGACGCGTCTGTTTGTGATGGACGCTTGTGTGGTTCTGCATGGTCCAGTCTTGGCAAATTGGTTGGTTGGAGCATGCACGTGGAGGGTAGCCATCGGCGTGAAGACGCCTGAGCTGTACGATGGAGACCAAGCTTTGGCAATGGCGTGGTGTCGGAAAGGGGCAGATTGGAAAGACGAAAGGTGACACCAGATGGCGCCGAATTAGCACTACAAGACAACATATTTTTAGGGGCACTTTGCTTGAGGCATATTTTGGAAATGCCTCTAAAAATAATTTTTAGGGGCACTTTTCACTAAATGCCTCTATAAATGCTATTTTTAGAGGCACTTTTCAGTAAATGCCTTTATAAATACTATTTTTAGGGGCACTTTTCATGAAATGCCTCTATAAATGCTATTTTTAGAGGCACTTTTCACTAAGTGCCTCTAAAAATGACATTTTTAGGGTCACTTTTGGCCAAATGCCTCTAAATTGCGGGCCAGTTCTAAAAAAAAAAACCTCGCGGGCTGAAAAAAAAAATGATGTGCGGTCAAAACCTAACCCCAGTCTCCATTCGTTTCGTCCTCCCCCGATTTTTCTGCAGCGAGAGCAACGGCACCGACGCCGGTTGAGGCGCGCGCCCATCACCACGGCGGCGCGGTGGTCTTGTTCGCCGTCACGCTCTTGCACCGATGAGAAGGTGCATGCGGCATCGTCGAGCTCATCCTCTCTGCGTCGCGCGCGTGCTCCTTTTGTTGGAGCGGGCAGAGGTGAAGGCCGTCAGCGAGCCATCGGCCGTTCTGGCGAGGATGGCGACTGCGTGGCCCAACTTGCCTCCGTCTATTCCGCCCTGGAGTGTTTCATCCCGCGCCTCGCAGCATGTCCATCCACGCGCCCCTCTATCGGGAGGGAGCGGCGGCGGGCGCCGTCGCCCTCACACATCAGTTCGTACTGTGCGGCCCCGGAGGGGGAGGCGACGATGCGGCGGCTTAAGGTATGCAGTCAACAACCCTTGAACTCTTATGCTCATGTGCCTAATTGCGAAATTGGGGTTAGGGTTCATCCGAGATTGGGAAATTTGGGAATTAGGGTTAGGAATTCGGTAATATTTGGGGATTTTCTTATTAAGTTGTAAATATGCTCCCCACTTGCAATTGCTTGCTAAAACTGAAACAGTGCTACGGCATGATCATCCTTGTTGTGCCGTGATGTTGTCCTAGCTATTCTAGGGGTTCTAGTGCTGCTCTGGTTCATCCTGATGATGAACTAGCTCGAGGTAGTGATGTTGATTTAGTGGTGCTCTCTATGGTGGTGTTAACAAAATATTTTCTTCTGTTTACTATCTATTCTGTCAGTTAAGTTCAGTTTCTGTTTTGTGATCTATTACTGTTGATTGTTAAGTATAACGGCTACCTGATGCACACCACTTTCTTCCGAGGATGTGCAAGATATCTGGTTATCATTTCAATATAATTGGTGATCTTTAATAAGCCTTGCCCCTTTACAAGTTGAATAGACGTAGCACTACTAGGAAACTAGCTATAGGTGGATCATCATTCTGTGGCGCACCGATTTGCCGTGCGCCATAGAAATTTATCAGTGGCGCACATCAGGTGGTGCGCCACTAATATCTGTGGCGCATTACTGCGCCGTGCGCCACTGAATATGGCATTTCTGTGGCGCACGTTGTGCCATGCGCCACAGAAACACGATGGGCCCCACCACCCACGGTTGAACTCGAGGCCCACCACCAATATCTGTGGCGCGTGGATGCTGATGCGCCACAGAAACTAGAATATCTGTGGCGCATGTTTGTGGATGCGCCACAGATATATGCCTTTCTGTGGCGCATCCAGATACATGCGCCACAGATATTCAAGAGATGGACTTATAACCGGCCTGCCCCGCGCTGCCCTCTCTTTCTTCCCCAAATTCTTTATTTCGACGACCTCGATCCCCAGCACCACCCCTCGCCGCCGGCAGCCCACCACCTGCACTCGACGGCCTCCCTAGCCACCTGGCACGCCGCCCAAGCCACCACCGCCCCGCCACACCGCCACCCGCATCGGCGCCGTCGGCACGCGCCCGTGCTCGAGGAGCGCCCGACGGCACGCGCCCGTGCTCGAGGACGACCTGCACCGCCACCCGCACTGGCGCCGCCCACCACGTGCCCGTGCCCCTCCACCATCCCCTCTCCCTCCTCTCCACCATCCCCTCCCCGAGGTACTGCTCCTTTCCTCCCCTCTCCCTCCCCTCCACACCTGCACACAAGGTGTTTGGTCAAATGCCAAACCCAGTTTTCTTACAGAATTTCTATGATTTGTTATTGATTGCTTGCTGCAAGTAGTTGGTAATGCTTCTAGTTGGTGCTAGTGGTGTTAGGAAAATTTTGGAAACCAAAATTTTTTAAGTTTTTTGCTAAGTTAAATATGGTCACTGTTTAAACATGCCTACAAAAATTCCTTCTATTAAGGTTCTCTCCCTCAATGTCATGGTTGTTTGTGCTCCGACCATCGTGTCGTGGAGATGCCGGCCGAAGATGTACATTTTTTATGAAATGATTGCAGGTACCCCGAGAGGCCCTTGAGATTGCCGGAATGTCGATTAACTTCCGTTCTGGCAAATTCGGGTACTCTCCATATATCCTTTTTTTTAGCAAAGGTCATGCCGAAATTTTTCGTAAATTTTGGCATGAATTTGCTAAAAAAGGGACATATGGGGTATCTTTATTGTGTTCATATTTCACAGTGGTGTTATCTTTATTGTGTTATGCATGCTTTATTTTTGTTTTGTCTTTTTTTTCTAAAGCCGATGATTAAAATGTTGTGGCACACTATGTTAATCAGGTAGGTGCTAGCGGACCTTGTGATATGCACAAATAAACATCTTGTGCATACTTTTACTTGGTCCGCTTGCCCCGTACCTGATCAATGTGTGTTCAATCTAAATATGAGACACAAATCTAAATATGAGGAGCTAGTGAACCTTGTGATATACACAAATAAATATTTTGTGCATCCTACTTGGTTCGCTTGCTCCGTCTCTGAAATGTGTGTCCAATTTAAATATGTATGAGGCACAAATCCGAAATCATTTTGTTTTTTCTTTCTCTTTCCGAATGCCGATGATTAAAAATGTTGTGGCAATATGTGGTAACCCTGAAGGTCTGCCGAGCCTTGTGATATGCACAAGTACAAGTCTTGTGCATCCTACTTGGCTCGGCCGATCCTTCAGGGCTACTAATAATTGTGTGTCCGACCTAAGTATGAGGCGCAAAATCTAAGTCATTTTTATTTTGTTTTGTCTGTTTCTTTAAAAGCCGATGATTAAAATGTTGTGGCACTAAGTTGTAGGCCTGCAGGTCTTGTGAGCCTTGTGATATGCACAAGTACCAAGTCTTGTGCATCATACTTGGCTCACAAGATCCTGGAGGTCTACTTGAGTGTCCGACCTAAGTATGAGGCGCAAAATCTAAGTCATTTTTATTTTGTTTTGTTTTTTTTCTTCTAAGCCGATGATTAAAATGTTGTGACACTAGGCATTTTAGCCTCCCTGCAGCGAACGGCACACAACGAGCGTCTACCTTTGTCACCGAACCCAATGGCTGGATTTAGCCTACCTGCTGGCATGTTCCCTGGCATTATTGTGTTGTCTTTGTTCACCGGCCAGCCATTGGATCCACCTCCTGTAGGTCGGTGAATAAAGACAATACAACGATGCTGTTGGAAACACAAGCCCTCAGGTAGGTTGAATCCAGCCACTGGATTTGGGTGACACAATGATGAATTGCCGAGGATCCTGCAGGTCTACTTGTGTGTCCGACCTAAGTATGAGGCGCAAATTTAAGTCATTTTTATTTTGTTTTGTCTTTTTCTTCTAAGCCGATAATTAAAATGTTGTGACACTGTATGATTCAGGGAGGAGGTAGTGAACCTTGTGATATGCACAAATGTGTGTCCAATCTATGTATGAGGCATAAACTCGAATCTTTTTGTTTCTTCTCTATGAATTGACAAAGCCGATGATTTAAACTATGCCACGGTAAAGGCAAAGAGAGTGTCTACAATGCCTTGTAGTATATACAATTGGAGTGTTTATATTAATACATGGTCTTGTACACACTCTTTTTGCCTTGTTTTGCACGGCAATGATATATGAGGCTTTCCATTGTTAACTTCTCGCATTTCGTAAATTTTAATATTACTTTTGTAATAAAATTTTGACTTAAGCATTTTTTACTTAGGTGTTCTCGGTGACGACGTCCATGTTGGACCAGAGGGGCGATGTGCAGGACTGGGCTCCACCGGGCTGGCACTGGGAGGTGCTACCTTCCGAGACGCGCAGCTTGGTGAGGAATCCGGGTGACGTCGTCGACCCTGATCTTCTGTGGTGGCAGTCGCGTGGGCCACGCTCGGTGCAGAGGGAGCCGGCCCCGAGGAGGAGGTACGTCGCCGTATTAGGGAGGAGGACGAGCACGTCCGTCGATACATGTATCTGCTGGTTAGGCAGTTATGATGGTAGGTGGTCGTTTCTTCAGAGGGTTCCTGCTCACGTGAGCTATGACCCTGTGAGGGTTCCTTCTCTTTGGATGCGTAGCGCCGCCGTCGACTCAGTACAGGTCGATGAATCAGAAGGTTCATGTTGAAATTAGCTAAGCTTCATGTATTAGCTACTGGATATGTAATAATATGATCGATGAACTATGATTGTGATCAACTTTGTGTAATAATATGATCGATGAACTATGATTGGAAATTATGTATTTGTATTGGTTTATCAAATATTTCTCTCTATATAATATTGGAATATGAATTTCCTGTAATGTGATATATCTGTATTTTCTATAATATACTAGTTTTTTTCTTGTAATGATATATCTGTATTTTCTATAATATACCAGTATTTGTACGGCAGCAGAAAAATGAAATACGTATAATATATTCTGTGGCGCACCGTTCGTGGTTTCTGTGGCGCATGCATTTCTGTGGCGCACGGGAGAAACATGCGCCACAGAAATATATTTTAGTGGCGAGACTTCTGTGGCGCATCCTTCTGTTTCGCGGATGCGCCACAGAAAGTCCTAAAAGGTGCGCCACTAGTAGGCTGTTTCCTAGTAGTGTAGTATAAATATTGAATTCTCCATTATTCCGGGGACAACTCTAGAAGGTGTGGATGATGCTCGATTGGTACATGTGGTGGTGATGCGCTGCTGCTGTCCGGCTACTACTACCCCGGCTACGACTTCTGGTGTGGTTGTCTTCTGGCCATCTAGTTCCAATATGTTTAGTTACTAGGGACTTGATATTTGTAAATAACTAAATGGAAGTGCTAGTTTTGCTCTATTGGTTGCTAATGTACTGATTGCTGCTCTATGATTTTTAATCTCTTGTCGCTGTAATTTGGAGTGGCAGCTGCAACTCACTATTAGTTAAAAAGTACAAATATAGATAGATGGTATGTCCAGATATAAATATGTTCTCACTGAAGTTTGATGAGGCCTCGAGGTTTTGTGCTTCTACTCAATTCTATAATGTGATATCATAAACTTGATGATCCCTCATTCTGTACACCAATGCACTGTTATAATTATTTTATTGTAGTATAGTGTTTCAAAACTGTAAGTTGTTCTCTTCTATCCCTCACATGTGTATACCAACGCAGATGTTCAGTGTCTTCTATTGCAATTTGTGTTGCCCTTCGTTTTATGCACATCTTGTGTCGATGGTTTTGGGACAAATTTTCTATTATGTTCAAGTGTTTAACAAAATATTATTTCCTAGGAGTTTTGGAGGCAAACTTTATAACACCTACACATGATAAGCAAGATTTTGAGAAAACAAAACTNGCCCAAGTGCGAGGGCCAGTAGTTAAATATGCACCGTGGCTACATGAATTTGTCCAAGGGGAGCAAATACTCCCAACAACTTGAAAAATTGGGTCAACATCACTACAAGACAACATATTTTTAGGGGCACTTTGCTTGAGGCATATTTTGTAAATGCCTCTAAAAAGAATTTTTAGGGGTATTTTTCACTAAATGCCTCTATAAATGCTATTTTTAGGGGCACTTTTCAGTAAATGCCTTTATAAATACTATTTTTAGGGGCACTTTTCACGAAATGCCTCTATAAATGCTATTTTTAGAGGCACTTTTCACTAAGTGCCTCTAAAAATGACATTTTTAGGGGCACTTTTGGCCAAATGCCTCTGAATTGCGGGCCAGTTCTAAAAAAAACCTCGCGGGCTGAAAAAAAAAACGATGTGCGGTCAAAACCTAACCCCAGTCTCCATTCGTTTCGTCCTCCCCCGATTTTTCTGCAGCGAGAGCGACGGCACCGACGCCGGTTGAGGCGCGCGCCCATCACCACGGCGGCGCGGTGGTCTTGTTCGCCGTCACGCTCGTGCACCGATGAGAAGGTGCATGCGGCGTCGTCGAGCTCATCCTCTCTGCGTCGCGCGCGTGCTCCTTTTGTTGGAGCGGGCAGAGGTGAAGGCCGTCAGCGAGCCATCGGCCGTTCTGGCGAGGATGGCGACTGCGTGGCCCAACTTGCCTTCGTCTATTCCGCCCTGGAGTGTTTCATCCCGCGCCTCGCAGCATGTCCATCCACGCGCCCCTCTATCGGGAGGGAGCGGCGGCGGGCGCCGTCGCCCTCGCACATCAGTTCGTACTGTGCGGCCCCGGAGGGGGAGGCGACGATGCGGCGGCTTAAGGTATGCAGTCAACAACCCTTGAACTCTTATGCTCATGTGCCTAATTGCGAAATTGGGGTTAGGGTTCATCCGAGATTGGGAAATTTGGGAATTAGGGTTAGGAATTCGGTAATATTTGGGGATTTTCTTATTAAGTTGTAAATATGCTCCCCACTTGCAATTGCTTGCTAAAACTGAAACAGTGCTACGGCATGATCATCCTTGTTGTGTTGTGATGTTGTCCTAGCTATTCTAGGGGTTCTAGTGCTGCTCTGGTTCATCCTGATGATGAACTAGCTCGAGGTAGTGATGTTGATTTAGTGGTGCTCTCTGTGGTGGTGTTAACAAAATATTTTCTTCTGTTTACTGTCTATTCTGTCAGTTAAGTTCAGTTTCTGTTTTGTGATCTATTACCGTTGATTGTTAAGTATAACGGCTACCTGATGCACACCACTTTCTTCCGAGGATGTGCAAGATATCTGGTTATCATTTCAATATAATTGGTGATCTTTAATAAGCCTTGCCCCTTTACAAGTTGAACAGATGTAGTACAAATATTGAATTCTCCATTATTCCAGGGACAACTCTGGAAGGTGTGGATGATGCTCGATTGGTACATGTGGTGGTGATGCGCTGCTGCTGTCCGACTACTACTACCTCGGCTACGACTTCTGGTGTGGTTGTCTTCTGGCCATCTAGTTCCAATATGTTTAGTTACTAGGGACTTGATATTTGTAAATAACTGAATGGAAGTGCTAGTTTTGCTCTATTGGTTTCTAATGTACTGATTGCTGCTCTATGATTTTTAATCTCTTGTCGCTGTAATTTGGAGTGGCAGCTGCAACTCACTATTAGTTGGAAAGTACAGATATAGATAGATGGTATGTCCAGATATAAATATGTTCTCACTGAAGTTTGATGAGGCCTCGAGGTTTTGTGCTTCTACTCAATTCTATAATGTGATATCATAAACTTGATGATCCCTCATTCTGTACACCAATGCACTGTTATAATTATTTTATTGTAGTATAGTGTTTCAAAACTGTAAGTTGTTCTCTTCTATCCCTCACATGTTGTATACCAACGCAGATGTTCAGTGTCTTCTATTGCAATTTGTGTTGCCCTTCGTTTTATGCACATCTTGTGTCGATGGTTTTGGGACAAATTTTCTATTATGTTCAAGTGTTTAACAAAATATTATTTCCTAGGAGTTTTGGAGGCAAACTTTATAACACCTACACATGATAAGCAAGATTTTGAGAAAACAAAACTTTTCCAGAGAGTTGATACAAGACTAAAAGACATGACAACAGAGTATTGGTAAGTTTAATTTATTATATTATGAGACTGAAAGTACTTATTGCTACAATCCCTCCCTTTGGCCATGTATAGCAAACATGTTTGTGTCGAGTGAGCAATCAAATTTTACTGCATATCTCATTTTACATCTGTATTATGTCTAACAAGGTAGTTTTTTTTTAATAATTAGCAGGTTTGTCGTATGAATTAATCAGTTATGCTACTCTCTAATCATTAGATGTGAAACCAATTTTAATTGTTAAGTAACAAAATCACAATAATAAGCATGATTAATAATGTGAGAGCCATTTTTTAGTTGCTATTGGGAGACAAGTTATGAAACGAAAAATAGACCGTGGATTTTTACTCACCCCTGATATGACCAAAACACTTGAAAGGTTCCTTGAGGCATGGCTGAATTCCATCGGTCTAGCCAAAATTTGGAGACAAACCAAATAACTAAATTGCTATGGCATGAACGAATTATAGCACTGTGGGGCTACAATCTAGATTAATTCTAAACTATATATTCCAAGTCAGTATGCTATTATAGCTACATAAGGCTATTAGCTCTATAGAGTATACTTCAGAGTTGCTACTTTCATGAATTTCCTTAACAAGTTTTCCTAAAATAGCTACTGAAAGAAATTGATCTAACTGAACTTGTTGCATGTTCCTGAAAATGTTAGCTTCCTCATATTCACGTCTAGCCTTGTCTTAAGAAGAGGTTGTAGTTCCATTATTCAGTAGATATATTTTTATACGGAACCTACCAGCGATTAGGAGTATAAAATGTGTATCCAGTAGCTCTAATGTAGGGACTTCAAATAGTTGAGCGAAGATATTCAGTTGATTTCTCAAAAGAAAAGATGGTCTCAGTTATTGTGCATCGATGCGGCGGCTCCCACTACGGGACACTCTTCATGAACAGAATTAAATCTTCACTGCTGAGTTCTGACATAACTTGGCCATGCTATGCCATTGTTTTTTGCGCTGATCATTCCATCGTTCGCAAACATTTTGTTTCTCCTGGAATCTTCATGAACGAAATTAAATTATCTCCACTGCTGTGTGCTGACATAACTTGTCCATGACATTGTGTTTTTGCTGATCGTTCGACTGCTTCAAACATTTTGTTGCTCCTATTACATTGAAAGGACTTCACTTTACAACAACTATTCAGTCCAGCAAGAAAATTTGCACCCTTTCATGTAGTCAACTAACTATTTAATTTGATAGAAGTACCTTAAGTGGTTCTTTGTTTGGGACCGGGCATGCTTGTTAATTACTAGAAATAGTCAGTATCCACTGCAGATTCATGTTGTATGTGAATCGCAAGCTAAGTCAAGAGCCAAAAGCTTGCTCTTATCATCTTTTGGAACAATTTTTTATCGTTGTTCTACTTTTAGTCTCATCTAATGGCAGGCAATGCTTTGCATTTGCTGGGTACCTGTGTTTTTTGCAGTGCTTACTGGACCAGCCCTTTTACATCAGGTGGATGCTGACAGAATTCAGAGACACATGCCTCGGACCTTCCTTGTTCTTTAAAATTCAAGTTGCATTGGCAGTTAAGTCTATCCATGTTTCCATTAGTCAGGTCTGTCATCTTTATTCATTGTATCATGTTGCCTGTCACTAATTAAATAAGGACGACATAGTCTTGAGGGTATCTGGGGATCATCTCCCCAACACCTACTACATGCGATCCATATTAATTGTCGCAAATTTAGTGCAACCGATCCATATTGTACCATATCTGCGACAATTAATATGGATAGGTGGGAGTACCTTTTCTTCTCATGTTATTATCCTTTCATGTCTTTTATCCTTTTGCTAGGTCTTAAACTTTGATGCCATTGCCATTTTGCTATGGTAGATTCCTTCTAATATGTATACAATATGTTAGAGCTATAATCCGTTTGAACTAGTACCATTAATAATCACACTTCCATATATACATACCATTTCTATGATTATTCATCTAACTGAAGATTGTTTCTTAATTTCTGTAGACCTTGGACATATCCTTGATGTCACTCCAGCAAACATTGAAAAGATGCTCTTTGATCCATGTAAGAGTTCTTCTCATAATTTCCAAAAGAAATGGTCAAAGATGTTCAAATGCAGACAGCAGAGCTAGACACGCAATTCAGAAGGTGCAATTCTTTGTCCACGCACAGTTTGACTGCCTTTATTCATTTGTATTGTTGATATTCTGGTAATAATTTTTTTACCATTCATTTGATACTGCTAGCAGATGCTTTTTCTAAATATGGAAAAGGAGAGCTCAAGGTGATGTTTGACATCCTGGGTCCTGACTTGATGAATTTGATACTGCTAGCAGGATTACTAAACCTAGTGAATATAGACAAGTAATTATGAATTTTCTTTTACTAAGCAGAATGTGTGTGAAGAACGCATGTATTTGATTTCCTTGCTAATTTCTGAAAACTGATTTTTCTGTAATATGCAAATCATGTACTGAATTTTGAATTGTGTGTTGAATTTTGAATTCTCTGTTAATATGTATGATCTCTCTGGGTTTTGTTACAGCTACTGATCATTTTCAGTAAAGTGCCTCTAAATATATTAAGGGGTATTTTTCAAATTGCCCTAATCATTTTTAGAGGCATTTCCAAAAAAGTGCCTCTAAAAATATTAAGGGGCATTTTTTGAAGTGCCTTTAAAAATACCATTTTTAGGGGCACTTTTTTTAAGTGCCTCTAATATTTTTAGGGACACGATTAAATGCAACACTTGTTTTAATGCCCCTATAAATATTTAGAGGCACTTTAGTGATTTTCAGGGGCACTTTGAAGTGCCCCTAATTAGCTACTCTCCCGTAGTGCATGTCCTTGAACTTGTAATGCAGACTGATTTGTTTACAATCGTTGAGCGCTCGACACATAGCATGCTGCATGTAAGTGTTGCACGCTCTTGAATGGTTTTTTTTGGCAGCCCCACCCCGTACCCCGGCTTTCATAGAATTTACACCACGGGTCCCGGTCCAGTTAAAATAGATAAGAAGTAATCAAATCCCCATTTACCCCAAATCCCTAACCTTAGCTACCTGACGTCATAATTGGTTGCAACAGATGGCCCAGAGTGAGTGGAAGTGGTTCTTAGGGGGTGGAGCTGTCTGATACGTGTCAAACGTATCTATAATTTTTTATTATTTCATGCTTGTTTTATACCATTACTATATGTTTTTACTATTGTTTTATAGCATTTTGTGTCTGTTTTGTCTGTGAATTGCAGAAAATGCTCGAAAAAATCTGAAAAAATTACTGAAATTCTAATTTGCCAGAAAACTTCGGGAGCCAGAAGGACAAGTCTGGGGGAGGCCTAGAACACCCTGGGCGGGCTCCAGCCGCGGCCTGTAGGGGGCGTGGCCCAAGGTCGCCCTGCCCCTCGGGTACCCCATCCGGACGCCCTTCAGACTATATATTCGCCGCGAAGAAAAAATCCTAACCCCCAGAGGATTTTTATAGAAATACAACAGAGCTCCGCCGCAATCGAAAACACTAGTTTAAGGGACATACGTTCCTGTTCCGGCACCCTGCCGGGACGGGGATCGACCTCCGGAGCCATCTTCATCGACATTGCTGCCTCCCATGATGATGCGGGAGTAGTCCCTCATCGAGGCTGAGGCTTGTACAAGTAGTTATGTGGTTATCTCTCTCTTCCATGATGTTATCTTGATTGTGACCATGAGCTTTGTTAGTATAGTTGAATACATGATGTTTCTCCATCTTTATGTAATGGATATGATGTTGCTCAATTAATTTTATATAGTATAATTTCCGGAGTCACTGTTGTGATCACGGTGCTATAGTGACAGTGCGGGTGCCGTGTGTGACTCTATGTATAATAGATTAGAGGGATACTTATCATGAGTTTGTTCTTCTTGTTGAATTGAATAATGGAATTATGAGGTTTCTTGATTCTTGTGTTTGGTATAATCTATATGGTGCCAAGATGACAGTGCGGGTGTCATAGATGTATTAGAAAGAAACTATTCAAGAGATATGTTGTGGTGTTTGTTAGTACTATCTTTGGATGTTGAAAGTGACAACGTGCAGTGTCCCTAGATGTGGTATACAAACTTTAAGGTGTGCTTTTGTATTCCTACACAATCTCATCCTGTTTCGATCCTTAGAAGAATGATCTCTTAGTAACGTCTACCATGCATGCTTTTGAATAAAATATCATGTGTTTAATTATGTTAATGATGTAGGAGTAGTCAGTGTGAAAGTATAAAGCCTAGGCCTTGTTTCCAACCATTGGAACACCATTTTTAATCACTTTTATCACTTGTTTGCTTGCTGCATTTTTTATTTTAGATTACAAAAACCACTTTTATCATCATTGTTGGGGGGTAAGTAACCAATATTTACACCCCGGCAACGAAGCTCTTTTCTGGCACCGTTATTATAAATATTTTACCATTTCTTTGCCGAAGTAGTGCACCTATAGAACTGACAATTGTATTAGATGTGTTGGGGACACAAGAGAATTCGTGTATCTTAATTGCAGGATTGCTCGAGAGGGATACATTCAACCTCTTCCTCCCTGTGTTCGATAAATCTTTGGTCACTCACTTAAGGGAAATTTACCGCTGTCCTACAAACTCTACGCTTGGAGGCCCAATAGAGTCTACAAGAATAAAAGCATGTAGTAGACATCACTGTGGAGGGTCATATCTGATGCGGTCGAGCCGAGAAAGCGAGCGGTGCCATGGTGAGCTTTGTGGTGTCAGTGGCGGTGACTACAACACAGGTAATAATGATGGCTGGGCAAAGGAGACCATGGTGGTGTATTAGGACCCTAAAGCTTCATCCAGGGGTTCGATTTCTACTATGAAACTGATCCTTAATTTTTATGTGTGTGTTCTCTGCCATGGATTTTTGTGTCCATAAACTGAACTGACTGTTTTCTTTTCTCTTTTTCCTTTGTGTTTAGGAGATTGGTGATGTGAAGAACTAGAAGCATAACATGAGTAGTAGTATGATGTGCTCTTTAGAACAAGGCAATTTGAAGCCAGTGAGGAGTATAATTGACCTGAAATTGGAGATTAAGAAGATGAAAAAGAAGAAGATGATGATGAAAAGGCTTCACATAGTGGAGATGTGAGCGATGGATAAGAGAGAAATAGGCGTTGTGAGCTCTTTGTGCTATTAAATATATCGTAGTTGCTATAATTATCATAGACTTTGTTTGATTGAGATAAATATATAAATGTCTGCAATTTGTTTGAACATAAGGAAGTTTGAAGAAATGAAATAATTGAGCTTCAGTGCAATTTTGATTGAACATGGTTGAGTTTAAATTAATTTTGTTTTAACAATTTATTCATTTTGAATGTGCATTGTACAACCGTGTGTATGTTGATGACAGTAATATAAAATGGCAGGAACAAGAAAATGGTAGCTTCAAGCATTTTCCTCGAGCCATCCCACAAAGGGAAGTATCTCGATCCACTATGGGACCTTTGAGGGAGGTCACCAAATCCATTCAAAATGTTCGCGGCAACCTCCACAAGTTAATTGAAGGCTCATGAAGTTGCCCGAGCTTTACACCACAATGTTTGAACTCTGCAACGTTGATGACAATAATATAAAATGACAGGAACAAGAAAATGACTGCTTCAAGCATTTTCCTCCAGCCATCCCACAAAGGGAAGTATCTCGATCCACTATGGGAGGGAGGTCACCAAATCCATTCAAAATGTTTAGGAAAATCTCCACAAATTATTGAAGGCTCCTGAAGTTGCCCAAAGATTTTACACCACAATGTTTGAGCTTCGTAATGAATCTAGATGTCTAATAAGCTCTCAAACTTTCATTTCCAGGAATCATCATGGAGAACTTAAGGTGACACAACTAATACAAGGGCAAGAACAGCAAAGGTTCTCAAGTCTTTCACTTCCAAATCCCATCAAAACCTGAAATTTTATGGAGTAATATGAGAGGAAGAACAATTAATGAAGGAGATCAACAAATTACTCCAAGATTTAGATCCAAGAGATTCCCCTCATATAGAGAAGAGATTGATTGGTGGAATAATAAATCTAGATCTCCTCTCTCTTTTCTCTCAAATAGATGCAAAATTCATGGGAGAGATAGAGATATAGCAATATCCAAAAGGTCAACAATGGTGAAAACTTGCCTACTGGTTAGGAAACCATTGGGGATAAAACCCCTTAGATAGGAGGGAGGCGTTTTGGCTCCCGAGCTCATATGCTCCTGGTCAATTAAAAAAATCTAAGAAATAGTCAATCATTTACAAAAATTCTGAATTTTTTTTGGGTCACGAACATATATATGTTTTCTACATTCCTGTCAAATTTCGTGAGGAAATATAATGTCTACTGCTCTGTACAAAAATAGAAAATCACTACTCTGAAAAAATTAAATCTCATTTTGGTCACTAGATTTGTCTTTTTTGTACAGAGCACCAAAATGTCAATTTCCTCACGAAATTTTGCAGAAATGTAGAAAACATATATATGTTCATCACTAAATTTTTCAGATTTTTCAATTTTTTTACTATTTTTTGTTTGGCCAGGAGCATATGAGCTCGGGAGCCAAAGTGGATTTCCGCTTAAATAGCCCCAACCAAATTCAATTGTTGCCCCAAAATCACGCCCAGGTCGAACAATCTGGCACAGTTGGATCAGTCTGGACACTGTGGCCACTTTGTAGTGTGAGCTAGGTCTGGCTCGCTCCTGGACATGGGCCAGACCTTTGTTCGTACCCTGCCTAGAACCAGTTCGGGCTCCCTAAAAAACCAGAACCGCCAATATGAAACAAAGTGTAACTTTCTCATATGAACTCTGATTTCGATTAGTTTGGGCTTGCTTTGAAGCTAACAACAAGATATATATATCATCATACATAGAAACAACAAATACTAACAAATGAGTATAAACCCACAAGGTAAAATGTTAGACCTCTCTATTAAAAAACCCGACAAAACCTCTACCATTAAAAACACAAGAAGTTTAGCAAACAAAATCTATTTTGACGAGTTTGAGCTTGTCATGAACATCATGAAAAGCTAAAATATCACATAGAAAATATACAAATAAGATCCAAGAAATATGATGCCAAATACGAAAAGGTTTGAGCTACCCACGAACGATGCAATCAAACTACTCACTAGATAACCCCCTTGATAGTACAAACTATCGATTATATAAACTGTCTCCTAACTACTACCTCGATAGAGGTAAAATAAAAAACCTATCAAGGTCATACATTTGCCTTGCGCATATTCCATTGAACTAGATGATGACGATCATGCCCGCCTCAAGTTGGAACAACTTTCTTGATTCTACTCGCTTGGCTGATACTTGATACATGCAAATTAATATTGCCCCATACTCAACTATTGAAAAAGCATGGTGCCCCCATGTGTGGTTTTGGTAATTAATGACAATCTCTATGGACTAAAATTTGCATTTAGTTATACTTGAAGGGATTTTCCATAGGAAATTCTTGAAGACCATATGTTGGATTGAAGGTTAAAAGAAGAATATTATGTGATGACCATGGTGTTATTCAAGGGTGTAATACCCCGCAGTTATAGGTTTCGAAAGGGTAGAAATAGGAAGTTTGCATCTTTGCATTCATGCATGCTTGAAAAGTCCGAATAATTTTCGCGCTTTTATGCAAAAAGGACTAGTTGTCGAGATAACTCGATCTAACATTAGTCGCCTATTTTGAAACCCTAGTTTTAAAAGATAGGTTGGGTTATCAACTTTAATGAAAGTTTATTTAGGTAACTTCAAATTTGAATACAAATGTATCAACACTTGTAAATCTTATCTCTATTCTCACTCTCAAATCTTTGAATTCATGTTTATAATCAACACATACATTTTGTCTTAATATTCTAAGAATTCATATTCATGTAATTACACATTTCATTCTCCACAAAAATTTCAATAATCATCATTACATTTCCCAAACAACTCTTCTTACAAATTGCAATAATATCCAACATCCAATACATTTTACAATTAAATTTTAATACACAATTTTGATATCAATAAATTCCAATATGCAATTCTACTATAAAATAAATTACATTATACAAGAAACTTTACAAGTGGAATTGTTCCACAAATCTGTTACAAATAAATGTCATCAGGACCTTTTACAAATTTTCTACTGAAAAGTAAAAATAAAAGAAAAACCTATAAACTAAATCCTTTAGATAATCTTCTGAAATTCTTCAACCTGAAAAAAGGCAAACAATTCACAAAGAAAAGAGTTGTTAAGGTTAGAAATTTTAGCCTAGTACATTGGTACTGGCTATTGATATAATACTTGGCAGAGTGTCTAATTCCATGAATTGGAATTGACATTGGAGTTCACAGTCAAAAATCAAATCAAATATTCAACATTAGGCAACTTGATCATGCTCAGCATGCATTAAGCATGTAAAAGGGGCAAAGGCAGAACCAGCTTCACAACTTAGGCAACCTGAGGGACTAGCTGGTTATCACATGGATACATAAACATCTTCCACATTTGTCCAAAGGAAACCAGGAAACAGAACAAACCATCTCTGCCAAATATAACTTTTAAATCCACCTTCATAATTGTGGTGTCACATTTACCATTAATTTGATAAATGGACCCTATTCCTTAAAGCCCACAGGTAAAAACAGTCACAACCCAGTTACAATTCTAGCCCACCAGAGAAGCCACCCAAATCCATCAAGTATATATCAATTCTATGGCAGCAGAGGGATGCCAAACAGTTCATAACCATAGTGCATAGCAGTAGTCGACAGGAGCTTGATAAGACCAAGTGAGGTGGAGGGATAACTCCCTGCGCAATGATCCTAGCTGAGAGTAATCCACAAGTGGATTTGAAACCATTCCACAACTCAAATGGATGGACTTGAAACAGTTCATAACCAGATTGAACAACAACAGCCGGCAGAGCAAGGATAGGATCAAGGAGGAGGAAGGAGTAAGCCAAAAAGAGAGTAAACAATACCTTGGCACAGAAATTCAACCACCAGAGGATAAGAACCTCCATAGTTTAACAGAAGAGTAGCAACTCGAGGTGGAGGAGGGCCACTGCAAGCAGCTTACACATCACATGCAATTATCCTGGTGTCACCACCAGAATCATCTAAAAACCCTATAAATAGGGCAGCCAGCCGAATCCACAAAGCATCACACAGCCAAGCACATCACACACATTTCTGAAAATGTTCATCATCAAGAACATTAGCCACATCAAATCTTGCAGCTAGAACTATACACCTTAGGAAATTTGAAGCAGCTAGGAGGAGCAGGCTATCCACAAGACGCAGGTTGTCAGTATAGCCAGAAGACCAAGCTACTCAGCAGCAGCAGGTTGATCTTTTGAGTGTTAGGCAGAGAAGAAGAGAGAGTTAGCTAACTCTGATAATGACAGAGCCAAGCTAAGCATGTTTGCATGCATGGAAGGGGAAGTGAGGAATATCTGTTCTTATCAGAACCATGTTGAACATGGATTATGCTAAGGATAGATAAGAGGGAAGTGCAGCACCTGTTCTTTATAATATACACAAGCTAGTAGCCTAGCATATTGCATCGATAAGATCGCACCTTTCATGCATAGCGATATGGCATCGCAAGCTCGACCTACAACGGACACGTAATTTCTCAACCACCAACCAAATCCGGTGAGATTTTACATAAGGTAGATCTAATACATCCCTACAACTTTGATGAAGGAAAGTTTTTCATTTTGACGCACGGTTTTATTCTAAAAATCAGATCTCTTTTTCGGGTATATACGGAAAGCCACGCGTCTTCCAACTTCGCCTCAGTTGCCACGATCCCGACAAGGTGAGACCATCACCATGCCCCACTATGATGTCCTACGTGATATATGTGTACTCCTTCAGTCCCCCTAATTTTTTCCAAATTTTCCCCGCAGCCCAACCCATGGAGAACGAGCTCAACCGATCTCACCGGTGACCCCGACGTCGCCGTCGTTCTTCTCCTTTTCTGGCGCGTCCAGAAATCCACCAACCTCGAGATCTTGTCCTTTTGTTGTCGTCTCATTCCTGCGAACATCTACGACAACTTCATCAACTACTTCCCGGAGGCCGTGTTTGATCGTCTACATCGACCACCTCGTTTAGCCGCGTCACGTCCTCTCTTCGACACCGACGCTATTCGTTCTTGTCGGTGAGCCTCTCAAAATGTTATAATCTTACACGTATATTATTTATAATATATTAGTTGAGACCACCATATTATGCCCAAACAAAATAATTTTGGCCATACAAATTTTCCCAAGTGTCAAAACCTTTTTATTTTCGGATTTGACTTTGGACAGATTGTTGGTCAATCTTAGAAATTCCATATCAAATCAACCGTAACTCCGTTTTCGATATTTTTGTAGTCTACAGATTCATATGAATGTGTAGAATACAGTGGTACAATAAAAATATATATTTTAGTCGTGCACTAACTTGTTAATTGCAGAACCTTGTATTTCTTGTTTAGGCCATATCTTGAGTTTAAAATTAGATTTTTGAGTAAATCCAACTGGACTAGTTTTGTATAGTTGTCCTCTATCCAGTAAGACCTTTCCCAAAATTTTATAAAATGTTTTGCGTCCCTTTCTTATTTTAAAATGGTATTCATGCCCTTTTGGGGGTATTAAAATGTTTTTGTTATTGTTTTAATTGTTTCCTTTTGGGAAAATGTTTTAGAATTTAGTCCTCTGACCAGTAGACCCAAAAACCATTTTAGTTGAACCATTTCATCATAAACATGCTGAAATTGGTTTAAAATCTTTTAGTGACTTGTTTTGCAAACTTGACCTAGTTTGCAATTTGACCAAATTTCAAATTGCAAACCTTGGACTTTGACCTACCTCATTACAATAATTCTTTTTGTATCATCAACCTTATTGTTTTATTGTTGTCCTTGTTTGATGTTGTGTTTGTTTTATTGTTTGTTGGGTTGTTATTTATTGTTGTTTGTTTATATTGTTTAGATTGAACGGAGAGATACGACTTACGTTGAAAAGTGTGCGTGAGCAACGACAAGTTTCAAAAGGCAAGTGATACTCTAGCATAAATGACCTACTATTTTACTATATCTGCATGGTAGACTATTTCAATAGTATGCATGATAGGCTTATCACTACTGCTATATATATATGCTATGCAAACCTGTCAGGATAGCCACATGACTAGTTGATTAGTGACCTATGAAATTTAGTGGAATTACTTGCTGCAAAAATGTATTGTTTTATTGTAGTTGAGTTAAGAAAAATTCTACTAAATTAATGAACTACCTAGGTGGTATTGGTTTGTATGATGGAGGCGAAGTTGAGTGGCTATTCAGGGCCATTTCCATGGTTTTACCTGAATATGTGCACTTGTGAAAGGCCACCTAGGGTTTGAGATTAATGTCACACCGTGTTTGTTTGCCCGACCGTGCAACCACTAGTCATATGGGCTCTGTCTTGACGGAGTACGTTGTGTGGACCTGGGTCAGTGAGATCTGATGATGTAGAGGGGTAGGACGGCAGTGATCTCGCTAGAGTACCATGGGAAAACACTTCTGAAAAGTCTCGTCTTGATCTTCTCCTTTCCTTTTCACTAAATGAGGGTTAAGGATAGAATGGGTTGATCGAGTCTAGTGGGGAAAGTGCCACAAACTCTCGAGAGTTATTTGAAACTAAGATCTTAGCCGTGTCCCCGGTAATGGACAATCACGAGTGACCAAATAAGGTTGTCGACAGAAGATCTCACTCATTCCAATTTCAGTAATAAAACCTGTTGGGTGAACTCGGGTAAATGAGACACTGGATGCGTTCCATGGGAGTGTCTCATAATGTTAAGTCAAAATTGAAAAAGGTTTTATGAAAAGTAGGATAAAATTTGCTTTATGCAATTAGCCTTGAAACTCCACCAGCCAGATATGCATGTAGTTGTTAGAAGTTTGCCTTTATGAGTCCACAAGTATCATTTGCCAGATCCATTCAAATGATTCTGACCAATTTTTTGGCTGCAACGCTTTTATCGTTGCAGGTTCGTCTGACGATGAGTAAGGAACGCTATAGGTTTCGAGTCTGCAACCAACATGTCTGCCTGTGGCACATGAAGATGATGAGGACTCCATGCTATATTATGATTTCCGCTGCTGAGTTTCGTAATATGCTAGCCTTGTGCTATGCAACTTGTAATGTTTTACTTTTCTGGATCTTCGATGTAATAGATATTTGACGCATTTGCATGATATTACATCTTGAACTATGGTGCTAGCTATTCGATCCAGGGACTAGCACAGAACACAGGGATCTTGGCCTATTTTAAAAGGGCAGGGTCGCTACATCATCATCAAGAACATTAGCCACATCAAATCTTGCAGCTAGAACTATACACCTTAGGAAATTTGAAGCAGCTAGGAGGAGCAGGCTATCCACAAGACGCAGGTTGTCAGTATAGCCAGAAGACCAAGCTACTCAGCAGCAGCAGGTTGATCTTTTGAGTGTTAGGCAGAGAAGAAGAGAGAGTTAGCTAACTCTGATAATGACAGAGCCAAGCTAAGCATGTTTGCATGCATGGAAGGGGAAGTGAGGAATATCTGTTCTTATCAGAACCATGTTGAACATGGATTATGCTAAGGATAGATAAGAGGGAAGTGCAGCACCTGTTCTTTATAATATACACAAGCTAGTAGCCTAGCATATCTATCACTAGAAGAAGCACAGGAAAGCATAAGAAAAGATTTTTCCAAAAGCTTATTAGTTTAGCCAGCTTCTGTGTAACTCCAGTGGAGGCATCACAGCATGCATAGCTAATTTCCTTTAGCCACAGAAATAATTCCACACTTGCACAAAGCACAGAACACAGCTATAGCCAATATCCAATTCCAAACCCTATTTTTCTCACCCAAATCTTACTTCTGTCCACTAAAGCAATTCTTCTAAATATACCCACTACTGAATCAAGCATTAAAACATCTAGAGCAAAATAAATCATCAACAACAAAACATATCCAGTGTACCAGCACAATTTTTGCTAAGCACCAGTGAGGAAATCTTGAGCAGCATAGGAGCTAAGCTAGATCAGAAAGGAGTCTAGAAGGAGGAGATAGCAGAGAGGAGGAAGAGGAACCTTACCGTGCGCCTATGGCCGTAACGGCATGACGACGGGGCAGTGCCCGTGTGGTCATGACGGAGGACCAAGGGAGGAAGTCGCACCGCAGCAACACCACTCCAGCACCACCGTAGCACGGAGGCGAGCTCCACACCGGCGGCGGAGCAGAGCAGGAGTCGGGAGCACGATTAATCGCGCTACAACCGAGACCTCAACCGGGGGACGAGCCAGCACGCACGCGTCGGTGGAGAAGAAGGAGAGCAGCTAAGCAGAACCAGAGAGCGGAGCCGAACCCCTAGTCATGGCGAGGTAGCTCAGAGGAGGAGAAGCACGGCGGAGCGGCGCCATCACCGAAACCCTAACCCTAGGGATGGGTTGCGCACGAACACACCAGAAGAGGAAAAGCAGATCGACGGGGAGGAGAAGAGAGAGCGTCGAAAGGGCTTTCTTTTGCGCCCTAGCACGACGACGGAGACGGCCGGAGCACGCCGGAATCAGTCGGCGACGGCGAAGGCGAAAAGGGGATCGTGTCGACCACGGGAGCGAGAGAGGGAGAGAGAGAGAAGAGGGGAAGGAGAGAGTGGGTCGGACTGAATCGGTTCGACCGAACTGGTGCGGGTTGACCTAGTTCAACCCAGTAAACCAGGGACTTAGTTGTAATTTCTAAAAATTGCTGAATTCAAATCAAACCCTAGTTATAATTCAAATTTTAAATCCAAAATAAGAATCCTAAAAATCAAATAAAAATATGTTATTAACTCAAAATTTTGCAAGGATTTCAAAATGATTTTTATTTGATTTATTGAAAAATATTTCTTGAGTGAAAAATTCAAAGATCCTTAAGTGGAAATGATTTGAATTATTTTCCAAAATATTCAAAGATCCTTAAGTGGACATGATTTGAATTGTTTTTAATATTCAAGGATCCTTCAGTGGAAATGAATTGAATTATTTTCCTAAACTAAAATAAATTACCATTCTGTAAGTGACTGTCCCGTAACTCATCCTAGGTAAAACACACAAAAAAGGGAACATCATCTTAAAATATGAAGGGGGGAAAATTTCCAAAACCTCTAAAAATCATTTCATCTATGCATAATAGCATAAATTGGATTTTCAAACATTGTCTTATAAAGACAATGATGTTGATTTTCAGAACACGAGGTTCACGAATCGCCGGAAGCTTTAGACTGCACTACTTGTCAGTCTCAAGGCAAGTTCATTATTGCATACCGTTTGATGTATTTTTATCAAAGTACTTACAAAGTTACTTATACGTTCCTTTTACTTGCATCAGAAAAAGAAAAAGTAATTTTTGAATGATGTGGTATATACTACTGGTTGGCGGTGGAACAATGGTAAGATGAATAGGTACGGTGTTCCATCGTATGGGAAGGTATATATCCTTAGGATCTAATAACCCCTGTTCCAGTGATCCTTTCGCCGTAGTAAAAGCATCAACCAACGGACTTTGTATGGGCGGGGTCAGTCAGAGGCTTCTTTTCTCATCCGCATATCCTCGGCAGGCATACACCGGGTTTGGTCGTTGCGGCGGCCAACAGCGTGGAAGCGCGTGCTCTTCCTGCCCGACGGGGTAATTGGTGGGGAAGCTTGGGAGGGGTGTTGGGTATGCGTGGAACATGATTCCCCTACCGCATCACAAATGGGCGGATGTGTGTTGATTTGGGAGAAGCTCCACATGACTGGATGTCCTGAGCCTTGGCTATAACACTCATGGAGTGTAAAGAGAGCATATATAGGGCCAGGCAACTGTTGGGTAAAGTGATGCAACTCTGCAGAGTCAAACAACAAATTTGTGATTTCACAACCGTGTTCCCGGTATGGAACTACGAGATCGAGGCCGGAATGGAGTCCCATTTGGATTCACAAGACCGGTGGAGACTGTGGACATAGTTTTCAGAATAAAATCAATCTTTTGAAGAAATGTTTACAAAAACTTGCATCTATGCCAAAGACCCGAGGTTTTGGCAGTAACTAGTGCATGATACACCTTATCTATATATATAATCAGAACTTGCTGAGTAACGCTGTTGCTCACCCTTTCCCTTTTGACCCCATGCTTAGACTTTGAGGAGGCAATCAAGGAGAGTTATGGAGCTTATCATGAGGACAAGGTGTACTACGAGGAACCTGATCTATCCGGAGGGGTGGAAGGCGTCGACTACCTGATTGCTTATGGAGGCGATGATGATGAGCCCGAGACTTAGTCTCCTATCTTAGGGGCAGGGCCGAGCAATCCTAGACTAGTACTACTTAGGTTGTTGAGCCCGATGGTTCTTAGTTTGCTTCTTTCTATCGTTAATAAGTTGACCTCAGTCAACCGTACTGTAGTTGAAATTCCTCCCATTTCGGAGGAAGACGTTGAAGCTTTTGTACATTTCTGGCTTGTAATCTTTAGCAGTGTGTAATAAAGTGGACCCGCAATGTTTCTGTTGTACTACTCTGAGGGATGTAATATTTACAGATAAGTCCTTCCGTGGATGTTATGTCAATGACTTGTACACTACAATATGCAGTGGTGTGCGGGGTCACCGCAAAGGGGTTATCCAAAAAATGGTCATGAGAGTTTTAAGACAATAACAAGTATGTATTTAATAAGAATATTGAGTGAGCGTCTATGTTTACCTTCAAGACATCATCATTATGAAGAGAAAAGAAAAGATACAAGATTGATCAAGTCGAAGTGCAAATATTAGAAAAAAGTTGATCAACACACAAAGCTAGATGATGTACGACATGGGATCAAGTGAAATCATGATATTGTAAGCAATTGTCAAATATAGCTTTGTGAACTAACCCATGTGTGTGGTGCCTCTGTGTGGGGTTATGTATCTTTCCATGGAGTTGCATCAAAAGAAAGATTTAATATAGCCTTTGAGAGGATGACATGAAGTAGTGATCATCATCAAGGTTGAGAAGTGGAAGTTTAAGATGAGCATATCGAAGAGATAATATGCTTTAAGCTTGCCGCCCATTTGGAGATAATGACCAAGTAAAGATGTGACTAAGAGAGTGATGGGTTCGTTGCATAGAAAACAAAAATTTTCCTACGTAACAAGCGGAAGAAACCCAACGATCTGGATCTATTAGATGCAAGTAGCGAAGTGGAGATCTAATCTCTTACACTCGAAGAACAAACAAAGCCTTTTGTCGATGCAGGGGTTGGTTTGTCGATCCCCACAACTAGACTCATCTAGTCGCGAGGAGCTGTATTATCCGATCCGAGAGCCAATCCGATGGAGTGCCGCATGAGCAGCACCTCTGTGGTATCCACACGTACAGCTCGATGAAGAATTCCTCTCCTTTATCCCGCAAGCGAGGAGGAAGTGGCTCGTGAGATCCCAGCAGCACGACGGCGTGGTGGTGGAGATGGTGAAGGTTTTCTCGCGGACAGGGCTTCGCCAAGCCGTGTAAGAGAGAGAGAGGAGGGAGGAGAGGGGTAGTGCGGCTAGGGCATGAGGTAGGTGCGCCCCAGCCCTCCCATCCTCTTTATATAGGCGTGGGTGCGCAGCCCTTGCCCCTCCCTCAAGCCTAGGGGCGGCGGCCAAGGGGGAAACTTACCCCCCAAGGCACCCCCTTAGGGTTTGGGGCCTTTTCACATGTTTGGCCGCATGGGCCATGGGGGGCTGGTGCGGCCAGCCCATGTGGGCTGCTGCACGCCCCCTTGGTCCATGTGGGCCATTAGGGCACGTGGGCCCCACTATGGGACCCCCCGGAACCTTCTAGAATATTCCGACATTCTACCGGAAAATTCCCGAACTTTTCTGGAACCCTGGAAACCACTTTCCTTATATGAAACTTTATCTCCGGACTCTTCCGGAACTCCTCGTGATTTCTAGCATCTCATCCGAGACTCCAAATCACCATTCGTTCATACAATCAAATATCTCATCGCAAACCTCAGCTACATCGGAGCGTTAAGTGTGTGACCCTACAGGTTCGAGAATATGCAGACATGATCCGATCAATAATCAATAGCGGGACCGGGATGCCCATATTGACTCCTACATATTCAACGAAGTTCTTTATCGATTGAACCACGATGCCATAGATTCAATTAATCTCGTATATGATTCCCTTTGTCTCATGATATATAACTTGACCGAGATTTGATCGTCGATATCACCATATCTAGTTTAATCTCGTTACCTGGCAAGTTCTCTTTACTCGTTCCATAATATAGGATCCCCATGACTACCACTTAGTCACATGTTTGCAAACTTCCGGATGCTATATTACTGAGAGGGCCCAGAGATATCTTCTCCGTCACATGGAGGGACAAATCCCACTCTTGATTCATGTCACCCAGCAACCTACCATCGGAGATACCTGAAAGCCATCTTTATAATCATCCAGTCACGAAGCAACGTTTGATGTCCCCAAAGCATTCCTCCGGTAAACGGGAGTGACATAATCTCATGGTCTAAGGAAACTATACTTGGCATATATAAAGCGTTGGCAATAAAACTGAGTGACACCATCAATTGCAAGCTTTACTATTGGGTCTGTCCATCATGTCATTCTCCTAATGAGTAACTCCGTTATCAAGTGACTATAACAAGTCCTTGGTTAGGAAACCTTAACCAACTCTTGACTAACGAACTAGTCCAGTAGAGGCTTACTAGGGACACTTTGTTGTTTATATTCCACACATGTATTATGTTTCTGGGTAATACAATTATAGCATGGATAATAAACATTTATCATAAACATGAAATATGATAATAAACAACTTTATTATTGCCTCTTGGGCATATTTCAAACAGTCTCGTACTTGCACTAGAGTCAATAATCTTGTTAACATTTATAGCAATCTAACACCCATGGCCTTTTGGTGCTGATCATGTTTTGCTCGTGGAAGAGGTTTATCAAAAGATTTGATGCTTCAGGTCTATTTGTATCTGCATCTATACGCATCACTCATTCTCCAATGAGTATGCATCACTCATTCTCCAATGAGATGGCTTTGTATTTTGGTCAGTTGGTGAGACCTTAATTCCTCAGCTCGAATCAAGGTCACCACCATTATGAAAATGGAGCTTCATAGTACTCGCATTCTTGGAAATTCACCAAGTTCTTATTTGTTGTCAACACAACAATATACGTAGCCTTTGTTGTAGTATCCATCACAATACCTTTTGACTCATTCAAAACTAGCATGGAACTTTCTTCCAACCTATCGTACCACCTTCCATTCAACACATATCTTAATTTGAGATAGAATTATTTGTATATATGACAAAACCCTTAGTGTAACACTTTATAGTAGTTTGTCATTACTATCAAGGAAGACCCATCCTTAGTTTTTCTAAAATACTTAAGGATCTTTCCCACTGTTGTCTAATCATCATATGAATTATCCTAATATAACACTTTATAACTTTGGACACATCTGGTTGTGTACACATCATGGAACATATGATTTAGAAATATCAATTTCAATTTTTTCTCATCTTGTGTCAAAACACTTGAGTCTTGCTCAATCATCTTCCATGCGTCAAGAACCCCTTCTTGTCGTTTCTGTATTGACTTACTTCAATACTTCATCTATGTACTTTGGCTCAACTAAATCAGGCGCCTCAATCTATCTCTATAGATATTGATCCCCAATATGTTATTCAGCCTAAGTCTTTTATCAATATAAAAACTTAACTATGTTAAATTTAAATCACATATTTTCCAATCAACTATATGTCAACCACATAAAGTATTAGAAATATGTCTTAGTGCTCCCACTTAATTTCTTTAACTCTACAAGCATCTTCATCGTCCATGATGGAATCAAGCTCTTTTGATAACTTCATTAATGTAAAGATTCCAACTTCGTTATGCTTATTTCAACCATTGAAATTCGCATACCTTTCGAGCAACTTTTGAATTTTACAAAACTCTTGGACCGTGTCGTATACACGTCCTTGATCAAACTTCCTTGAGAGAAATTTCGTTTTGTTATTCAACTGCATATCAAAATATGCAACTTTTGCTAGAATTATCCGTAAAGACTAAAGCACCGCTACGGAAGATCAAAATCTTTCGTAGTCAACTCCTTGAACTTTGTCGTAAACATCTTTTCGACAAATCGAACTTTCAATGGATCCGAACATCCATGTCTTGTTGATACTATTGTGGATATAATGGCTTATAGCCAATTTACGAAGTAAGGGCCCATCATCTGCTTCCTTTATAAGTTGTAAATCCTTTGTTGTCAAAACAACACTTCATTCTCAAACCACAAGTTGGTCTGGGTACAAAGTTTTTAACGACCTACGTGGTTCAGTTTGCAAAACTCTTTTCGAAGTTTCTACATAACATGTAGTGTCTTCCATTTAGTTAAAATAGGAAACCCCAGAACAACTTCCGGTGATGTGCTACTCTTGACATGATGACGACAATTCTCCAATTTCATCGAGTTGCACTGTCCTCCCACTCACCTATTTCGCAAGAATCACTTTCTCGAGAAATCCACCTTCCCGACAAACACTTTTGTCCAAGGTTCGGTGACAGGATAAATACCCAACAGGTTTGGCATAACCTTATAAACACGTATTTATCCGATTTGGTTGTAAACATTTTACATATGCTATGCATACCAAAAATTGAGAAAAGACAATTTCGGGTCACTACCCAAACATGGTGTCAATTACAATAGATCATGATGGCGCTCTTTTTAGTGCAAAGCGGTAGTCTCTAATGCATAAACTACAAAATATAATGGCATTTTATTTATCTTACCATGTCCAACAAGGTTTGATCATGTCTCCTGAACATTCCACACTCATGTGGGGTTTTTCGGGAAGCATAAGCTGTGGAACAATTCTGCAACTCCTCAGATGTTTTTGCTAAACTCGTAACTCAAATTTATTCTTTATGATCCAATCATAAATACTTGATCTTCTTGTCACGATGTTTTCACTTCATACCAATAATACTTTGAACTAATTCAAAAAAATATCAAACTCCTTTCTCTTTAAATAGACATGCTCATATATCTACTTAAAACATCGGAGGTGTGAAGGAAAATTAATCCACCACACACGGCTACACATAATGGACCATATACATCAATATGTATAATCTCCACTAAATTAGTCGTCCATTCAACTTTGGCCTATGAACGGTGTTTTAGTCATCTTTTTGGAAAAAGGTCACACACGCGTCAATTTATTCGAAATAGAATTAACTCCAAAAGTCCATCAACATGGAGTTCCTTCATGTTTTCCTTTCCAATATGAACTAAAAGGTTGGTGTCACAATTTAAGTGATTTTTTTTAAATTTTCGTCTTGTGACGTTTAGCATTTATAGATGTTTTCCAACGCGATTTATATTAACTCATCCATCAATTATGGAACATGGTCATAGTTTGAATAACTATTTATTCTCACAAACAACCGGAACAAAATAACAATTTATTAAGTTCTTAAAATAAATCTTGAAGTTTTGGTTGGATGCCACGATGAACAAAATAACACTTTATTTCCATTCTTGTCGTGCATTGTCACCATATCTTCTACTAGTTCTTTTAGGCCATTGTATTTCTTGTATTGTATTTGTATGAAAAATCATACTATCCAATCCGGTATCCAAAATACCCAAGGAATACATAGTTAACTAGTAAACCACATCTGTAACTTGTATTTCATTTATATGCATCTGAGCTGAACTTTTCAGTCTTTTATTTTTTTTGCCATATATTTTTGTAATTCTTATTTTTAGTATTTCCTATAGAAGAATCATTCAACATCAAACAATTCTAATCTAACTAGCACATGCTCCTTGGCGTGCTAGTCACATACTATCACCTTTGGAGTCATACTTTGAAGTTGATTGCTTTATTTAATATCACCATATCTTTAGCATTCTTCCCAATTCCACTCTTAGCTATCTCCAAGTATAGTAAACAATTTTTACCACATACTTTTAATCCATCCCATCATAACAACTTTGTGATGAAGCTACTGTAGCTCGAAGGAAGGTATTCAGGGAACAATTTTAGTGTCTACAATCCTCACATATATTCAAGCAATATATAAGCACATATTGTCACACTAAATTTTACTCTGTCATGTTGCCACAAACAGGGTTTCAGATATCAATATATCTTTCACTCCTTGCTTGTAACTGAAAACAATCCTTTTCAGCTCCCGGATTACCTTGACTCTGAAAACATTCTTTTAAGATGCGGTATTGTGGAAACAAGCATGACATCAGATACTAAGTCGGAATTATTGCTCTTTAGATCAATCAACTATTAATCATACGGAGCTAGGTCGGTTTTACCAAAAAATTTGCAATAGGACTCAAATTTAAATTTCACTAACACAGTACCAATCATAAATTGTTTGCCAGATCATAACAGTTTTATCTCAATTAACTTTCTAAGTGTAAGGTAGTTTGCGGATGCCATTTACTACTACAAATTATGCAAATTCACTTTGATTGATTGTTCATGATAATTGGTTCAAGTTAATCAAATTATTAATGAACTCCCACTAAACTCAACATCTCTCTGGTTGTTTAGTGATGCACGATCCACATCCACTACACCAAAACCGATCATCACGTGAGATGATGTAGCTTCAAAGGTGAACATCGCCATGTTGATCATATCATCCATATGACTCGTGTTTAACCTTTCGGTTCTTGTGTTCCGAGGCCATGTTTTTATGTACTAGGCTCGTCAAGCAAACCGTAGTATTTCTGCATGTGTAAATCTGGCTTACACCCGTTGTATGCGAATGTAGAGTCTATCACACCCGATCATCACGTGGTGCTTCAAAACGACGAACTTTTGCAACGGCGCATACTAGGGGAGAACACGTCTTGATATTAACGAGAGAGATCAACTTATCATGCTACCGTCGCGATCAAATCTAAGCATAACAATAAGGTGCATAAAAGGATTAACATCACATGCAATTTAATCTGTGACATGGTATAGCCTTTTCTTGTGCCTTTGATCTCCATCTCCAAAGCATCGGCATGATCTCCATCACCACCAGCATGATGTCGCCGTCTCATGATTTGTCTCCACCAACTATTGCAACTACAACTATTGCTACTCTTAGCGATAAAGTAAAGCAATTACATGGCATTAAAGTGACACGCATGTCATACAATAATAAAGAGACAACCATAAGGCTCCTGCCGGTTGCTGTACTCATCGACATGCAAGTCGTAAAATATTACAAAACATGATCATTGTATACATTATAACAAATCACATCTTGGCCATACCACATCACAAACCCTGCAAAAACAAGTTAGACGACATCTACTTTGTTTATGCAAGTTTTACGTGGCTTCTATGGGTCATGAGATAGAACCGTTCTAATCTACGCAAAGCCACAACGGTGATATGAATATTGCTTATTTTATATCCTTTTCAAAGGCCTTCCGTTGTAGATCGCATCTCACCATAGCTAGAGAAACAAACACCCACCAACCACTTATGCAATACAAGTTGCATGTCAATCGTGGAACCGGTATCTCGTGCATGGACGAGTAAAGTTGGTCCGGGCCGCTTCAATCAAGCTATCCAACAAGATACAAAATACACATGGGAAGGTAGCAATAAAAACATCAACGCCCACAACTCCTTGTGTTCTAATTGTACCAACATCTACGAATAGATCTAGGCTCCGATACCACCGATGGGTTCGTTGCATAGAAAACAAAAAATTTCCTACGTAACAAGCGGAAGAAACCCAACGATCTAGATCTATTAGATGCAAGTAGCGAAGTGGAGATCCAATCTCCTACCCTCGAAGAACGAAAAAAGCCTTTTGTCGATGCAAGGGTTGGTCTGTCGATCCCCGCAACTAGACTCATCTAGTCGCTAGGAGCTGTATTATCCGATCCGAGAGCCAATCCGATGGAGTGCCGCATGAGCAGCACCTCCGCGGTATCCACACGTATAGCTCGATGAAGACTTCCTCTCCTTGATCCCGCAAGTGAGGAGGAAGTGGCTCGTGAGATCCCAGCAGCACGACGGCGTGGTGGTGGAGATGGTGGAGGTTTTCCCGTGGACAGGGCTTCGCCAAACCGTGTACGAGAGAGCGAGGAGGGAGGAGAGGGGTGGTGCGGCTAGGGCATGAGGTAGGTGTGCCCCAGCCCTCCCCTCCTCTTTATATAGGTGTGGGGGGGGGGGGCAGCCCTTGCCCCTCCCTCAAGCCTAGGGACGGCGGCCAAGGGGGAAACTTACCCCCCCAAGGCACCCCCTTAGGGTTTGGGGCCTTTTTCACATATTTGGCCGCATGGGCCATGGGGGCTGGTGCGGCCAGCCCATGTGGGCTGCTGCACGACCCCTTGGTCCATGTGGGCCATTAGGGCATGTGGGCCCCACTATGGGACCCCCGGAACCTTCTAGAATATTCCGATACTCTACCGAAAAATTCCCGAACTTTTCTGGAACCCTGGAAACCACTTTCCTTATATGAAACTTTATCTCTGGACTCTTCCGGAACTCCTCGTGATGTCTAGGATCTCATCCGAGACTCCGAATCACCATTCATTCATGCCATCAAATATCTCATCGCAAACCCCAGCTACATCGGAGCGTTAAGTGTGTGACCCTACGGGTTCGAGAATATGCAGACATGATCTGATCAATAATCAATAGCGGGACCGGGATGCCCATATTGACTCCTATATATTCAACAAAGTTCTTTATCGATTGAACCACGATGCCATAGATTCAATTAATCTCGTATACGATTCCCTTTGTCTCATGATATATAACTTGCCCGAGATTTGATCGTCGATATCACCATATCTAGTTTAATCTCGTTACCTGGCAAGTTCTCTTTACTCGTTCCATAATATAGGATCCCCGTGACTACCACTTAGTCACATGTTTGCAAAATTCCGGATGCTATATTACCGAGAGGGCCCAGAGATATCTTCTCCGTCACATGGAGGGACAAATCCCACTCTTGATTCATGTCACCCAACAACCCATCATCGGAGATACCTGAAAGCCATATTTATAATCACCCAGTCACGAAGCGACGTTTGATGTCCCCAAAGCATTCCTCCGGTAAACGGGAGTGACATAATCTCATGGTCTAAGGAAACTATACTTGGCATATATAAAGCGTTGGCAATAAAACTGAGTGACTCGATCAATTGCCAAGCTTTACTATTGGGTCTGTCCATCATGTCATTCTCCTAATGAGTGACTTCGTTATCAAGTGACTATAACAAGTCCTTGGTTAGGAAACCTTAACCAACTCTTGACTAACGAACTAGTCCAGTAGAGGCTTACTAGGGACACTTTGTTGTTTATATTCCACACATGTATTATGTTTCTGGGTAATACAATTATAGCATGGATAATAAACATTTATCATAAACATGAAATATGATAATAAACAACTTTATTGTTGCCTCTTGGGCATATTTCCAACAGAGAGGGTCTCCCATAATGGAGTATGGGGGAGTAATTTGCGAGTATTAATTCACTGAGCGAAGGACAATGGAGAAAGGCGATCCATCTTAAGGAGATCAAGATCATCACCATCTAGCTCAAGAGGAATGTGCAAGGCAAATGTATGAACTTGATAAGTCTTCTATTTTAACGGTCTTATGATGTTAGTTGGGAGACCATGTTTTAGTATAGATTGCAGTACTACCATAGAGGCTCGCGAGTGGGTAGGTTGACCGCACAATTCATAGAGAGACAAGCCTTTGTATCTTTGGCATCGTGTTTTTTATTCTTATTTTGGTTTTCTACATGTCTATGCTTTATGTATTGACCAACTTTACTCTTAATCTTTGTACTTTGTCTTGATCAAACTGGTATCTGTTCTTCACTCTTCATTATTTTGATGTATTAAAGCTAAACATAAATATTCATACAATCCTATATATATTTTGAAGACATACTCGCTATAAATATTCATACAATTCTAGCCTAGTTGTCGTTTTTTAAGCCTTTATTTATTTTGTTGGATGTACCAAATAACTATCGATTCGCGAAAATTCGATTACGATATCTTGATTGGGAAAATAACTAATAATTAACTAAATAAGACAATAGCCTTTCTTGAAATCTTTAGATCATGTGAACATGCCCCCTGCCCTATCTCAGGGCAATACAGGGAAATTTTCTGCCGAAAGTTTTTATAAATAGAAGCAAAATAGGGCAGGGCAGGGACCAAAGAAACCTCAAGCCCTGCATTGCCAATCGGCGAAGTGCATCGCGGCGCAGGACGACGATGGGGCCTCTCAAACCTCCCTTCTTGTCCCCCTCTACAACCAGGCCAACTTCCCCTTCAAGCACAAGGACACCGCCGCTCCCTCACCACCGTCTGCCTCCGCCGCCGCCACCCCCGGGGTCGTCCCGTCTACCCCTCCCCTCCTCTTCCCCGCCACTGCCGCCTCCATACGATGCCCTCGGGTTGCCGCCGCCGCCACCACCACCTCCTCTACCGCTGCCGCCGCCGCTACCTCGCGACTGCTCTCATCTGTCCCGTATCTCATCTTCCCCGCCGTTGCCGCCTTCAAGCTGTGCCCTGCCGAAGATGTCGCCGCGCCGTGGGCGTCCGCCAGGGTCGAGAGCCGCGTGGGAGGCCAGCTTACCCCCCGTCGTGCTGGCCCTCGTCTCTCCTTTCCCTACCCGGACGACCAGAGGGGGTGGGCATTCTGTCGAACAACTTGCGCCCGCGCGTGGGTCTCCGGTGACGATGCCCATCTGCGCCGACGTGACCGGGGAGGACCTCGCCGGCGTCCCGCCGGAGCTGCTCCCGCCGAAGAAGAGGCTCCGGTACCACCCCTACTACGCGGCCTCCACGATCCAGGATCTCGCTAGCCACGGACGCGGCGACGGGTTCGGGAACCGCTCGGTGCCTCTCACCGTGGAACGCGACGGCGACGGGTTCGGAAATCTGCCCATCCCTCTCAACGCGGAAGGCGACGGCGACGGGTTCGTGAACCGGCCCGTTCCTCTCACCGTGGAAGGCGACGGCGACGGGTTCGGGAACCGGCTCGTCCCTCCCACCATGGAAGCCGACGGCGACTGGGGCGTCCGCGCAGGCGAGCGGCAGATCGACTGGGACGACGACGGCCTGCGCGCCGTGCGCGTCCGCGCAGACGAGCGGCAGGTCGACTGGGACGACGACGGCCTGCGCGCCGTGCTTTGCCGCCTCGGCGTCTCCTGGCCGGCGCTGGTGCTAACCAAGCGGCTCACCCTCTCGGACCGCAGCCGCGACAAGGCGCGCCTCGTCCTCCCGGACGGCCTGGTCAGGGCCTCGCCGCTGCTCGGCACGATGACGGCGGGGGAGCGGCACCTGGTGTTCGAGGGCGGCGGGCTGCCGGTGCCGGCGTACGACCGCCAGGGCCGGCACTACCGCATGTTGCTGAAGCGCGACCGTCTCGCCCGCACGTACCGCCTGACGGGCGACTGGACTCTGTTCCTGGCGCGACACGGCGGCATGCGCGACGGAGACGACGTGGAGGTGCTCGCCTTCCGTCCGCCCGACTGGCAGGACCGGCTGGCCAGATGCGGCGAAGGCGGGCTCGGCTTGGCGCTGCTGCACTGCTGGAACGCGGGCGCGGCGACAACGAGGGCCAACGGCATGGACTGGGGCGGCCCGGACACTTACGAGCAGGACGGCCTCCGGCTTCTCGACGCGAACCCCGTGAGGCCAGAACGGTGGCCGCGGCGACGCCGACGGCGGTACGGGAATTACAACGCCCCTCCTCGTTTTTCCTTGATTGGAAGTTGCAACTCCCGGAACAGAACTTCAGAATTGATCAGTTGCCTGTGCCAGAGAGTGTGAGAGGTAAGAACTAAGAAGAAACATATAGGACTGGAGTTTTTTGTGTTGAAGCTGGTGAGGATGAAGGTGTGGCGATCTCTTGCAGTGATGTTCTTGTGATCGATGGAATTCCGGCACCTTGATGGTGACGGTGTGGGTAAGAGCGGGGGATGGTTTGGTGGCAGTTTAGAGTACAATCTATCTCAGTTGTAAGCTGCACATTTTGGGTACCAATGCGTATGCGAATGAATATATGAAACAGGGGAATTTGAGGGTGAACGAGGCGGATCAGCCCCTAGTTTTGTTGTGGCTCTTGTTGCAACCTTGTATCGTGGTGTTTCATGCTATCCTTCTCCCTGCGGCGGTGGTGTACTCCAATAGGATGCTTCTTGTCTCTGGCTTGCCCTCCCTCACTGCTTCCTCCTCGGAACTATGTGTGGTCGTTGGTGGTACGAGGTCCGAAGCCGGGGAGAAATTCTTTCTCGGGGTTGTCTAGGCACCGACCCTTGTTGGATGTGTGGTCGACCGGGCATCGGCCTCTTTGGAGGTGTTGTTACGGCCTTTGATTGTATTGTCGGGCTTTTTGAGAAACCTTAGGCGTGTTTCGTAACCACGGCGATTTTGCTCTCTCTATATTTTTGGCCCATTAGAGCCCGGTTGAGGTAATAGGTGATCTTCGCAATGTTTTGCAACTTGTTTGGTTGTCTGCATCGATTCTAGCCACACACGGGAGAAATATAAGCACCGGTGTTTGGCTGTGTATGTGTCTGCTTCACGGATGCAAGTATTGTTTGGTTATGTGCGTACAGACGGGTACTCCCACCACTTCTTTTAGTGGTGAGGTTAAGCATAGGTAGCAATTAAAACTAGTAAACTAAGCACAAGTACCAGAGGCAGATAAGAATCACAAAGCGTTCATAACTTTCATAACACACACATAGCAGTTATACCAGTTTAATAGACACGCCTGATACAGACATAGTTCATACGACAGACACATATAATATAAGGTAGGTTTAGGACACAGCACTCATCATCGATCATCATCAGGGCTATCGGATGCTTCTCACACTTCTTGACAATCTCGGCGCAGGTGTAGTCGAAGATGGCGACCCTAAAGACATCCGTCTTCAAGACCTTGAAGGTTAGGAAGTACCCGATATTGATCTGGTGAGCTATGGAAAACCGTCCTGCCTTGATCTATTGTCATTGTCCCATTGACATCAACGACCCTCGCCTTCCCGTTGCGTCTAGTGTTGGTTTTCATCATGATGCTCCTTGGGACGCTGCCCACATGCTGACGGAAGGCAGGAGGCCAGGTTGGAGTTGATTGCCACTTCTCTGAAAGCATGGTTCTTGCCTCACTCTCTCGTCCCTCCTTTGAGCCCCTTGGAGGCACTGCCTTCTCCAGCCTCTTTGGAGAAGCTACCCCCACCATTACCTCCAAAGATCATCTTGTCGGTTGAGAACCGCAAAACAAATTCCTTGTAATTATAACAAGCACACACAATTTTGACAGTACATGTATGAAGCACACAAAAAAAAAATGTCTCATATGAACATAGCAGATAATGAATTTTCAAGAGTTGAAACTATTTAACCTTACTTGTTCGAAGATATATCATAATTTGCCTGCAATCTCCATTACAATCTATGAACAAAACATGTGAACTAAGCATTGGCTTAATTGGGCGATCAACAACCTCTAAACCGAGAACTAAAGCAAGCAATATCCCAAAATCTGCATGCGGATTAACCTTAACAAGGGAAAATTCCCAAATCTGATGGGCATTAAACCCTAACAAGAATCCCCAAATCAGTTGGGTTGGTCTATGGATAGACCAAAAATCGATGGGTAGAAGCACAAAATCTAATCGATGGATGCACATTTTTCGGATCTGCTAGAGATGCGCTTAACCCAAACACAGGATGAGTTTTGTACCCCTATAATCATTGCTAATTAATAACCTTTTTCCCTCAAAAAGAAGAGGTTATAGGAGAGGAGCATCTGCATTAATTGCTGCACCGGACAGACGTAGGATGGGAGCCGCCCGTGTCGACTACCAGACTCGCCCTCACACGGCGACCATCCGTGCTTCAGTTTTAATAATCGTATATGCACAGTGAGTGAAGCTAGAACGTTTTCATCTTGCATCAAAGAATAAATATAGGACTTTAAATGTCCCAGTTTCCCAAAGAAAGCTTCCGAGTTCCGACAGAGAGGAAACACAGAAACTATCTGTTGCAATTCTGAGTTGCCAGGGATACTGGACAGGAATATTGTAAGGAAAGCTCTACGGATCAAGCAACTGATTATTTTTATTTTTATTTTGAGACCGACGCAGGAGAGCTGCGCTTTTATATTGATAGAAAGAAAGAGTTGCAAGGAACTCGAGTTTACAGGGAACACGACAGGGCAACGCCCTACACAACAATCGGAACTACTCGCAACCAGCTAAGGCCCAAGAGGCAGCCTCGTCGAAAACCTCCCGCGCTGCCGCGTCGGGAGAACGGCGCAAGTCCCTGAAGATGCGCGCGTTCCGCTCGCGCCAGATCGCCCAGATCACTAGCAGGGCCAGCAACTTGGCGGTTTTGGCCGGGACACCCACCAAGGCAGAGATCGACGCAAGCCAAGACGGGAGCGACGACAAGGGGAGGCTCCAAGCATCAGGCCGCAGCGTTGCGACACCAAACTTGTCAGCCACCCTGAACCACAAGGACCGGGACCAAGGGCATTCCACCAGCAGGTGCTCCGCCGTCTCCAAGTTGCGCATACACAGCGGGCAGAAGTAGGAGTTCGGCCAGCGTCTTGCCATCAACCGGTCCGCCGTGAGGACCCAATTTTGGACAAACAGCCACGCCAGCAGCAATGATGACACCAGGCAGAGGACAAGATCATTATACCATGCATTACGAGATGCAAAATACGCTTTATGCATGCCTAATTTGAATACGGAGCCGTCGGAATCGGCACTTGATTCATTCGGTAGTTTCTCATTCTTCAGGTCAAGAAGTTCGAGTTCCATCAATTACTGAAAGTTGCTACTATCTACAAATCTTCCCTGCAGTTAGGAAAGCAAACTACCCCACACCTTGTTTTCTATCTCTAATTACGGAGCTTGCAACTAAGCAGGCAAACTATCTCTACCTGCACTCGCAGCAGCCTTTAATTTATTCTTCTCAGGCTGCAGGCAGGTTCTTCTTGAGCTTCTCTTCGATGAACTTCCTCGTGTCAGCGCCCTTCACGTTGAACTCCATCAGAAGATCTTCAAACAGCGTCTTCAGGTTGACACAGAACTGAGTGCGCCTAACCAGAGGATCCGCCCTACTAGCTTCTTGCTTGGGTGCGCTGCTGCTGCTAGATGCTCCAGTGCCGTCGTACTCCCCTTCTTCCTCTTCAGGGACTACCGATCCAACCATATTACCCTCTAGGTAGTGTTTGCATGCTGCGAGAATGGTGCGCCCACGTTCCCGGAAATGGCCAGCAACGAGGTCCTCAAAGTACTGCGAGGAACCAAGAAAAAAAGATGGTTAGTAGACAATCTAGTTCTATGCTGCTCTGCAGGTAACTCAACTAAATGATAATTGCAAATGAGAGCTGTTATGTATACTAATATTAAATTAGTGAGGACATCCCGCCATATCATATAGAAATCACCTTTCCATTGGTCAGATCAGAATGTCCTGTTCGTACTGTATTAAGAATCAAGATAAATAATATTGACTATTCAGGTAATGTATAATAAATTTAGTCTGCTCAAAACAGAATCTGCTGCATTTCACATCCTTCATTCTTACTATCTTCTGGTACTTATTATTTTGCTCTGTAGATGGTGGTCCTTGCATACCAAAAATGTTCTAAAACTATGTTCATTCGGTTGAATAGCACACTATACGTCTTGGTTGATCAATCCGAGTATTTAACATAATTAACCAGAATAACCGGGTCTTAGGCTTTGTTTGGCATTGCGGTGGATAATGATAATCCGTTCGCCACACCCATTTTTTTGCCCTTTTTAATGTTTTTTTTACCCATTTTGCCTACTTTTGTGGCTAATTTCCAACACCAGATTATAAAGTAAGCACAGCGCAGCGCAGCAGCTGCGCAGCACAGTTCAGCAGCCGAAAAACGAGCCTTACTCAGATAATCAGAGACCAGGCTGGCTATTTATTTAGGCCAAAACTGAGTTAAGCCCAATGCCCACTAAAACTCCACTAGCGCACCAAGATAAGAGTAGCACGACTCTGTCAAAGAGAGTGCCATTCCCACACATGCAAGGGGAAAATCACGTTCAGGATTGTCAACATCTGCTTTTGCTGCTGCGATGCTGCTGATGTTACCTCCTCTCCAGCAGCGGACCTGCTGCTATTGGATCTCCTATGCCGAGAGGTAGCCCCATCCCATCCCAGAAGGGGTACAAATATAAATAATGTCTAGTTATGCAATAGAAAACTGAGTGTTCGGATAACAAGTTCTAGAAGATTAAAACAGCCTTTCTAGCATATTCATCAAGTATATAACAGCAGGAAATGCAGAAAACCATGGCAAGAACCAGAAATTTGAGGAAATAAAAGGGATAATCCAGTACCATGTCACAAATAAACTTCTTACTAAGTGAAGCTTCCAGGTTGAGCTATGCATTAAAATAAAATAAGATAACTTACTAATTTAGCGAAACATTACCTGCGGAGGTCTTCTAAGTGAATACAACATAGTCCTGCATGAGTGCAGAAATGCGGTCTTGTTGTACTCTATAGATTGCTGTTTTCCATGTGGGGTATTCGCGGAGCCCGCATATCCCGGCTCATTGAAATATGGCTTCTCGTTCAAAATGAGAGCCTGAATGGAGACGAGCACCTGCAGCATGGTTGACTGAGCTGGGTTCCACTTCTCGCAGCCACTGCCGTTCCATGTACCAAGGAGGCTAAGGCAGACTTTTCCATCATTATATAAGTTCGGATTAAGTCGAAGTCCTCCAGAATGGTAGTATACCAACTGCAGCACCAACAATGGCAAGCATTTTAGTAAATAAAGTGTTAAGATAATCAAAAAGAGAAGTGTTTAAAGCTTATGCATATACCGGAGGCTGAGAAGGATAAGAAGCAGTAAAGTGTGCATCAAAGAAGAAGAGGCCGTCATGGTAGGGTGTTCCCTTGGGGCCAATAATCGCAGCCCTAAGAAGATCCATTCTATCTTCAGCAACTCGGACAAAGATGGAACCTACAAAAGCAGTATATTCACAATTTAGACTTCTAATTTAATACCAAGAAATAAGCCATAATTTGTCCAATTTCATAAGAACAATGCATTTGTTAGACCAAACTTAGCTGTTGATTAGCAATAAGATTTGAACACCAATGTATGAAGCTCCTAGGGCTAGAATTAGAAATCATATGTGCTTTTTAAGCCTCACTTGTTACTCAGGACATATAAGTACGCAATTTATCTACACTTAACAACAAGTATAATGCAGGTCTACTAGTTTTGCAGAACATACTTCAAAATCTTGAGATTTTACAGAGAGAAGGCGAAGAGGATAAGGTAGCATACTTCATTTCGGAGCAAGCTTCAAATTGACAGTTCTATGAAGATATAGCCGATAATGAAGGGAGTGAGTAATAAATATATCACAGGAACAATTACTACACCCTCCGGTCTTGTTTATAAAGTTTAGTTCAACCATACACAGAGATTAAGTAAGTTACAAATTTAAGGAAGCCACATAGAAATTGACAATATTGCCCTTCCATCAAATGATGGGTGCATACCCAATTGTTTAGCACAGAGAATGAAATAAATAATGTCAAAAAGAGAAGAAGGGACACTAAATCTACGTAAATGCATTATTTTAAGATAAGCTTCACAGCCGATTATCCTTATGAGCATTCATTCTGGGGATTATGATCGCGTCCCAAAACCTAAATTCAATTTACTCGGGGCACTGCCAAGAACATGACAGCAAGCAGACACATAAAGGCAGTAGAGTCAATGGTGCTGGCTAAGAATGTTACGGAGGTGCTAGGTTAAACTTTTAGTAGGTATACTATTTCCCTATTTTTCATTTGCAAAACTGAATAGTCAACTTCGAAACGCAGAATAAAGAAACCCAGTTGCAAACAGCTAACCTGGTAGATCTTTCTCCAAAAGTTTCCACTCATGTTGAATTTTCTTTGCCCATTCTCTGCTTGGCTGAAACAATATGCATATGAAAAAATACATAAGTACCATCCACAATGAGCATAATGTGAGAGCAAAAAAATACACTTCAACACGTTACCTTTCCCACCGATTTATCAGAATAATGGTGGTCAGCGAAATTTTCAACAGTGTAGAATTGTGTAAAGGCTTTATACTTCTTTGTAATTTCATCCTCAGTTAATTCGGATGCGTCCTGCTCATCCTGGGCTGCAATTTTCTGCAGCCAAGGTACAGTAGCCTCCACACCTGGAGGCAGATCTAAATCGTCAAATTTATCAGCAAGCTGCTGATTAAAGTCAGCTGCATCAAATTCATATTCAGATTCATCGTCATTGTCATCATCACAATCAACATCATCATCATCCATGTAGTAATCTTCTTCATCCATTTCTGCACAATCAGTATATGGTAGCTCTGGTTCAGATATTTGCATTGAATCACTTGTGCTGGATCCAACTTGGTCACCAGAAGAACCCTGTTAAATAATAATATGTCAGTTGAGAACAGAAGTAATTATACTTGCCATACGGTGAACGTCTCCAAAAGTTGTGTGTGCTTTCTCGTATATAAACTAATCTAGGAAAGCTTCCTTGTGCAAACTAAGTATATGCTATCTAATTAATCTGTGTGTGTTGGTTGCTAATCACTAAGATCAAATTATGAATATGAATTAGGCTTACAGGGTTCGGACTTGCATAATATGTCAGTGGAAGCATCCTAGTTACAATTTGGAGTAAGATTTATAAATTTGTGAAAGGAAAGATAATCTCAAAACTCACGATCTGCACCATCAGATAAGATAAGAATTAAGCTGATCAGAATAAGAAGGAAAATCCCAGAATGAACAGAACACCACAAGATCCACAAACTAACCGAATTGATCGAACACCTGAAGCTAATCATGTCCGGCATTGTATCAATCGACCTGACAAAGGATATGCGCCGCAAGAAGGCATCTTGAAGCCCCCATAATCCGGACATAATCAAGAAACTAAACCCCCAGAATGAACAGAATACCTGAAGCTAATCATGTCCGGCATTGTATCAATCGACCTGACAAAGGATATGCGCCGCAAGAAGGCATCCTGAAGCCCCCATAATCCGGACATAATCAAGAAACTAAACCCCCAGAATGAACAGAATACCTGAAGCTAATCATGTCCGGCATTGTATCAATCGACCTGACAAAGGATATGCGCCGCAAGAAGGCATCCAGAAGCCCCACAATCCGGACATAATTAATAAACTAAACCCCCTACAATTCCGCCCCCAAAATCCAAACCCTAGTGTCGAGATCGCGGCTTCTGACCGCAAAAAAACCCCAATTCCGACCGAGACAAAACCCTAAAACGCGCGACACGACGGGTGCATCGCACGCAGAAATTCTAACGCCGCGCACCGCGCTCGTGCGATAATACCACCAGGATCAGCTCGGGAACGGGGAACCGACGGAATCGGAGGAAGCGGGTCAATTACCTCGCACCGCTGCCGCTTCTGCTGCGAAGAGGCGCCCCACACCGCCGCGTCCGTCGACGACCAGCAGGACGAGCTCCCCTGCTGCAGCCCGCGGGACCTGCACAGGAAACGAGGCCCTAAGCCGATCGCCAAACCAATCCGATAACGAAGAGATTAAACCACCGAGAGTTCGAGGCGCCGTGCGGTGGCGGCGCCCGCGAAGAGGAGGAGGAGGAGGCGCCCTACTCGGTGTCCATGGACGCCGGCTCAGGCCAGGCCGGGCGCGCGCGCGGCGAGACGAGGAGGAGGCGGCGGAGCTCGGTCGGAAGTGCGCCGAGTGCGACGGAGGCGAGGCGATGGGGGACTGCTGCGAGAGGGGAACGCGTGGGCGTGGCCGTACCGATCTATTTGGCCCGAGGCCGAGCGGGGTTGGCAGAGGACTCCCGGGCCCCACCGCGCTGGCTTTCCTACTCCGGCACGGACTCGGTCGCTGCGAAGTGGGACGGGAGACGTGGGGACAGAGCTTTGGCCCATACGTCAGTGGGTCGTGTGGAATCCTGGACGTGAGGGGAGAGGGTCAGGCTCGGCGACGGCGACGCGGTGCGAGAGGAGTCCTCCGGGTTGGTGTGGGTGGCGGGCCCTCTGTGTCAGTGGGAGGAGCTGGAACGGGTCGGCGGCGGCTATGTAAGAGAGAAAAAAAAAAACCTAGGATAAAAACCTAGGATCTTTTGTGGCGTGGTCCCGGCGCGCTGGGATCTTGTCTGTTCGACACGTGTGTCGACTTGCTGTTTTTCCTTCTAGTTGTTATGACGTGGCGTATGGTTTTGTTTTGGATAATCAGATTTTGATTAGCGTGACGGGTGACGCAATTTGCATCGCGTCACTTGTTTATGTCTTCTTCTGGTTTGAGGCTGATGCTTTCCAATGCAAAGGAAAGAACTATGGTGGTGCTAACTGGAATCTAACAAAGTGTCAGAAAAGACGCTTTAGTTGAAAAGTAAATTCAATAATGTCTTTTAGTAGTACCAGTTTTCTAGCAAATGTTTCTCTCGGACATCTTTGTGTCCACCTCATAACCATCTTTAGAATAATTGAAAATATATAAATATGTCAATTACGAAATTATTAGGTTAGTTTCCTTGTGGTAGAAATTGTCCAACTGGGTTAGCCACCCAGTCGGTTGTTAGCCGTCGTAGGAGACTCCGGCCATAACTGGCGTGATTAGCCGATTACTTAATTGTTCCTACAACGAATGAGCTGTTAGGGAATGTACATTGGTTAATAAGACGGTCTTCTCATAAACCTGCAATGTAATCTAAGATATGACAATCAAACATGATGTACCGTGTGTTATCTATTAATCTTAGCTCTAGTAACCAGATATCCCTAAATATATGGTCACACATTGTGTTAAGAGATCATCTCTTAGCTAAGAGAAGGCAAACCTCTTTTCTCATTTCTCTATCCTCCAACTCAGCAATCATCTTATCTCACATGACCTTAGTGTAGGTCGGTCCGTAGTGTTACACGGTTATTGGTGAACATGGCCTGGTCACACACTGCTAACCATAAAAGAATCCTCTTGCCATATTAAAATGTAAAAAAATCCGAACAAGAATTTGGCATGAAAATATCGACATTCTATATGTGCGCGCAAGGTTTTACGAAAAACAGTTTTTTTTGTGCCTTATGTGCAAATAAAATAAAATCACGTGAAAATCCATTTTAGCACCGAATTTTATCTTTTTTACACACGGCATAAAAGATATCGTTTTTTCGTGAAACGACTTTATGAGCATATAGAATGTCCAAATGTACACATAATTTTTTAGACATTTCAAAACACATATTTTAAATCGAAAGAATATGCATGATCCCTGGTGCCAAAACGCCACTCAGCACATACTCCCTCTGGTCCAAAATAATTGAACTTATAGGTTTGTCCAAGTCAAAATGCTTTATGTTTAACCAAGTTTGTAGAAAAATATATCAACTTCTAAAATATCCAATTAGTTTTATTACACACATCATACATCATACACGTATAAGATAAGCACATCATCGTTGCTTAATATTGAGTGTCCAAAGGGACCTGAACAAAGTATGCACCATGAGACCTCTTAAGCTATTTGGCACCAACTGGTTGGAGATCATAAGTTCAAAGGCCGAGAATTCACAAACAGAAAAGGAAAGAGTTCCTTCATTAGACAGTATTACCATGCATTTGTTTTCCAAATACTGTTCGTACTGTGAAATATTGAAGTACCTATGAGTATGTATATCAAAGTTTGGAATGGATGGCCATGAAATAAGTAAGTAAATGTTGTAATGCACAATGAATAGACTAATCAAATCCACTTATTATAATATATATAGATGAAGAACCAAATAAGACAATATCTCTTGGGAAAGGATAGGCCTCAGTTAGCAGCAAATATTACTACATAATACATACCTATCTATTTTGCCAACACTATCCTTTTAAAGAATCAAGTTCTGAGATTCTGCGAAAATACTATATAAAGTGTTCACGGAATGACAACTTTGCTACTGTGCTTACATGAACTGCCCATTCTCCTATCAAAGCTGTCAAAAGAATTGGGGCTGGATTTACCATGCCGTAGCAACACATTATTTTAATAATAACAGAAGAAGCCACAACTAAAGGAAAAGAAGACAATACATAGAGGAATTCCATCTGATGAAATAATAAACAGCAATGCATAAAATGCAACGGCAGCTTGTTCAGCACCTGCAGAGACCCGTTTATATTAAGAAGCTCCACAGTACCCATGGTTGTTCTGTTGCATACTTACATTTGTCGAAGCAACCATGCGAAGTATTAACTGAATTTAGAACATATCTCAACTTGGCAACTCGAGCCAAGCGCACCCACACTGGTGAATGATGCAAAACTGGTTCAGATTTGATTTTCAATCTCTTGGTAACCTCGTATTCTTTCATACTACCAACATGTTTGATGCAAAAAAACTGATAATTAATAATACCTACAAGAATGTAACTGTTTTTCACGGCCTTTGTGATCGTTCTGCCTTGACCATGATTGATGCAAAACCGGTTCAGGTTTGATTAGTCTCTTGATAACTTGTATTTCTTTAATACTTACCACATGACTGATGCAAAATTTAATAAGTAACTAATAATACCACACAAAAATGTAACCATTCTTGAGGGAAATGAGTACCACTGGTGCAGATTGTAAGATATTTTACTGCATGAAGAACGGGATTACAAAGTTATTCATCTTCTCATTTCTCTCAAGCTCGTCCTTTTCAGCAATCTGCTTTAGCGTGGTCCACCCTTTTCTTGCCCGCTTCCTTGAACTGCCGGCCGGCTGAGTAGAATCAATTGGTGCAGATTTAGTACTCGAAGCTAACTTACTGGAGCTTCTAGGGGCCTTGCCAGTAACTGAAACACAACTCTGCCCTTTGTTGTGCGGTGTACTTCTTGTCTTCAATGGTTCTGCTGAACCTTTAGGTGCAGTTACTTCTGCCACTTTGTTCTTCTGAGGAGTAACAAAGGTTGACCCAACTAGAAATTCTTCTTGCGAAGTGATATCAGACATGGGCACGATTTCGTTCATACATTTATCACGTGTGGTGCTTTCTACTTCAATTTTCTGTGGGAGGTCTTCCTGAACAATCGCAGCTGCTAACTGACCATGATCCGTCATTGGAAAAGCAGCCCCTTTTTCCATTTCAGAATCTTCAGGGAGATTAGATTTTGGCCCATTACCATGTTTATCCTTTTCAAGAGAAGATGTTTTCAACCTGTAAGATTCCAGTTCTGAGACTGCTGTTACAGAATGCTCGATCCCATTTTTAGTAGCTACTGTTGTCATGGTCATACTCTCTCCTTTCAACATTGCGTTGGTTATGTCCATGCTAGCAGGCTTTCTTGATGATAATAGGCCCTTCACGATACCCTTTCCACTACCACGTACTAGGTTTTGGTCTCCACAGAAATGGCATGCATAGACAACGCTGTTTTGGCCAGAATTTGACTTCTTGCGCCCCTTTGCTTTCTTTTTGTTCTTCTTTATGCGGATTGTGCAGTTGAATCCTGGTTGTAAGACTGATTCACACCTGCAATGTTTGAAGAATATTTCTTTAGAGTTCCATATGAGGCTTATTGATATGGATAAAGGTACAAATATAGAAAAGAAAATGCAGCATAACTAACAAATTACAGTGTCCACATGCACAATCTGAAAATGTACAAGAATATCGTAGCAGCTTTAAGCTGGCCACTGATAGCATATGGCATCATGCTGCAGGCTGGAGATGATTTTTCTTACAGCATGGGTGTTAGTGTTGTGAGCTAATATCATCTTAAGAAACTTTCTGCAAACTTGCTAAACGAGTTGAGTGTGAATGTGCTTCTGTGATCCAAACACGTAATTCCCAATATTCCCCAGACACCACAGTTTTCATCGGCATTACTTCAAGCTAACTTCTAACAGATAAGGCATGTCCAAATAAATATAATAGATACATAACAGTATAACAGATCTGAGATCAATGATAAAGCAAGACCGACAAACTTTGCAGTGATTTGTTCTTAACCCAGAATATTCATACAACATTACCCGCTCGACTTGTATTTCTTCTATGGTAGTAAGCTCACATTTTGACAACACAAAGATCCAGAAGAATCGGCTAAGGTGCATTTCAGTAAAGAGCCAATGGAACATGGCAGCATGCAACATGTTAATACTACAGAATGCAACCAATAAACTTAACATCTTTCCTCTCACTTTGTGTAGCTCATATTTCCAACACAGGTTGTTTCACTGAAATTTTGTACATTTGATAATTTGGCCTTAAGACCACCCATCTACATGACAAATTGCTCTCAAAACATTGTTTTTGAAAGATCTCAGGAACAGTATCTCAGCAATGGTGGATGCTGGAAACAGAACACAAATCACTGAAACAAAGTGGTACCACTTAATCAATGTTAGTAAAAAATAGCCTCATGTTCTTTTACGGCGGGAGTTTAGCAATAGAACCAAACTCGGGTAATAAGGCCTTAAACTTCGGCATCGCATTCCAATCAAAGATTATCGGCGACAGGCTAACAAACAACCATGTCTAACAGGGAAAACCTTTACTATATTGCAATATGACAGCTCATATAATGCTTTCGTTTCTTGAAGTCTCAGGTTGCCATATGACAATATGCAGACAGGCAAGAACAAGAATTTGTCCTCAAACAATGTAATGGCACATAAGCAAAACACAAATAAGTTACAATAGAAGTTAAAATGGTGAAAAGAATAGGCAGATTGATACGGACAGCAATATGTACTAACAATTAAACAGAATAATGGATCAATTTGAGCTACAGAGTAAGCTGTGACTCTCACTCACCTCTGGCAAAGGAAGGTGGAAACGCCTATGGGGATCCCAGCCGCCTCGGCGTCCATGGAGAGACGGTAGCCCAGCAGCGCTCCGATCGGTCCAACTGCCGCCTCCCCACTCGCCCACGCGGCCAGCCGATGCAGGTGCTGGACCCTCAGCACGGAGGCCGCGTCGGCCTGCGTCTTCCCGGAGGTCTCCTCACGGAGCGACACGGCCTGGTTCATTGATCTGGAAGCCGACGAAGGGCCAGCGTTGCCCATCTTCTTCCCCATGTAGATGCTGCCAGTGACGAAGCCAGGATTAGAGCAAGCCCTGGCCAAAAGTAAGCACTTATAACTACCTAAAAATATTCTATGTCAAGGCATAAACAATTTGGTCCCTTTGCAAAGATGAACCTATAATTTCAACTCAAATTGTTATGGAACACATAGGAGATGACAAAAAACTAAAAATAGTCTAGTACGTGGATACAGAAGATTAACGGTTCAGTTTGGGGAGTTGCTTCATTTTGGGAGTTGCTTCTGTTTGGGGAGTTGCTGATTGGTTGGATACTGATATTAGAGAATATAAGGGTCTGCTTGGTTCATGCCCCCAGCTGACCCAACCAAAATATTGGTCATGCCAAATGTCCAGACACTTGTTCGGTTTTGTTGCCAATTTTTTGGCTGCCTATGAACTACTCTATGTGGCCTTCACAGATTGTAGCCATTTTTTTGGCCAACCGGGGGCGGTGGAAACCTGCGCCAAATAATTGGCTAGCTAAATTTGGTAGGGCTGGTGTACGCAGTACGCATGATCGAAACGCATCTATCTTCATCTACTATTCGTAAAACATGGAATCGATGACAAATTCTGGACAGTCCGCTTAAATCGATTTAATTCAATGGAAAGGGATAAAGATCACCTAGCCCTTGGGGGATTTTTTTGGGCTCCTGAAGTCCGCTGCGCAGCCTGCGCTGATCGGCAGGCAAGCAGCAAAGGCAGGGGGTAGCAGCAGTAGTGCAGCACCGCACCAGCTTGCGAGGGTAGGCCTGCCGAAGGAGAAGGGACGGGGGGCGGCGGCACAACAGCGTAGCGAGATACGCCAGAGGAGGACGGCGCGACGTCAGGGGACGAGGCCGGGGGGCGGGAGCTCGGCGACAACGGAGCGGCAGCGTGGCGGCGCGGCGTACTGCCACAGCAAAATGGAGAGAGCGGAGAGGGAGCCAGCCCAGATGGGTTCGTTCGATTCGTTCTGTTGTTCATGGGCAGAGAATGAGAGGAAACTAAGTCAGTAATGGGCTAGTATTGGGCCGTACCACGGGCCGGATCTCAAAGCAGAAGGGTTAGAAATGTGTTTATTCACATCTCAAAAAAAAAAAAGGAGGCAGAGGGTGTGTTTTGTACTCTTGTTGTCAAAATCCCTCGGTTAAAAATTGTTGGACGAATGAAGTGCCAAAAAAAATGGACGCACGAAGTGAACTTGTTGATCTGGCGAGGGTGTTTGGTTAGACTTTTTACTTGCTTTTCGGTTTTGGCTTATAAACTGGCTTTTGACTTTTAGCTTATATTATAGTTAAACATAAGCTAAAAGTCAAAAGCACCTATTTAGGTGCTTTATGGGTTTATAAGACAAAACCAAAAGCCATGTAAAAAGCCTAATCAAACACCCTCGAAATCATTAAGCTTGTCGCTGAGACAAGCTTTGCATAGGCCGAAACTAGGATGGATCAAAATAAACATTGATGGCAACATTGCTTCCATGGAGGAGCTGCTGGTGTGTGGAATGTTGGTTGGGCTACGGGCATTCTTGCTGCGTGATGGTGCGCTCGGTTTGCTAGTTGAGTGAAGTCAAAGTGTAGAGTTCGTTTTTCTTCTTTTGTTACCACAAAAGGTCTGATAATAATATGGCTCACAGCTGTGCAAAGTTCATTTCCACCCAAGTAGCTGGCTGAACGATAGCCTGGCTTTGTATCCACAACAAGAATGCCCTGAATAGCTCCCTGCCTTCCTTGACACAAAAATGGTATTCTTGTAATATTTCACCTTTTTTCAATTAACAAACTTTACAACTCCCACCAAAAGAACAAAAATGTATTTGTAAAGTAACAAAAAAAAAACAGAATCTCTTCGCATATTGCAATATACAGTGTCTGACTCTTTAAGGAGGGCAAAAAAAAACAAAGTTACAAATTATTTGAACTTAAAGCCAGCCTCCGTCTAAATACATAATACAACACAATATCCCGTCTGCGAGCCTTGTGCGGGAATCTTCAATTTTTTGATGAAGCATTGCCAAGCAAAACCAGCCGTGTGATTCATGGAGCTAATTGGTGAAGCCTTGAAGAGATGTACGCCAATTTCATGAAACCTAACAGTTTTTGTTCTTACCAAAATCCTGAACATGTGATCCTTTTTAGGGTCTACTTCTTTGAACCACGTGCCGCTGCAAGGTGATCCTGAAAAAACAGCGAACTTGTCATTAACAAGAGAGGTCGGATGCTTCAAGTTTGATATGAGTAGATTTGTCTCATAAGAAAACCGCATAGTATTGTTTTGGTTTTATAAACATGTTATCAAAATCTATTTCTATATACCAATAAAAAAAAGCACGCATTATTGAGATACTTTCGACATAAGAAGTCCAAATCTTTAATACAATTTCTTGTTTTCAATCAAACGGTTGTGGACAAATGTTATACCTCCCTGAATTACTCCTATACTAAGTAGGCTCTTAACCATGCTTAGTGTCAACTAATTAATTGCTTCCTAATTGCATTTCGATTACTATTTTTTTTGTGTGTTTACATAATTTTCTTTTGGACATAAGAGTGATTATGTATTTTAATTTCCTAAAAACAGCAAAATAACATGTTTTTGTAGTTTTCTTCCATATCAATGACACTGAAGGTAAAAAAAATGCAAAGAGAACTTTAACTTTTTTCATGTCATAATTATGTTACCCGAACATGGTTTGCATATGCACTGTTCCTATAGACTAGATGCTCCAGATTTAAGTTGGATAACATTATCACTTAATTTTATACATATGGCATAATTAATTCCTACTAATTACCGCTTCATTGCATGATAATGATTCATTTAACTAGCATTGCGTGTGCAATTGTTAGTGATAAAAATTGGCAATCAAAAGTATGTTTACTCATGCAATGGATATTGCAACTAACGTGCAATGCACATGTACAATTGCTAGTGATAAAAAATGGTGATCAAAGGTATGTTTGGGAGACTGTCAATGTCCAAAAACTCTGCTTATTTTTTACCAGAGATAGTACTTATGCACATAGCAACTAATGCCTGCATGAGAAATGAAGCATAACAAACCAGGCACTAGATGAAAATGCATACCGAGACAAAATCAAAAGCTTTAGTTTCATCTTTCTTGGAATTGCTCAACACGGCCACATGATGTTGAGGTTGATTACTCGAATTGAAAATATCTGGCACCCCAGATGCATTTGCACCGTTCATTGAATTGAAAGACAAAGGCCCAAGTCCAGCATTGAAATTTCCGAAGTTCTGTAGTAACTGCTGCTGCTGAGCAAGAAGAGCTTCCATAGAACCATAATTTAATTGCTGCCCAGGAAATGATTGACCAAACATTTGTGGCGACATATTGTACTGCAAGGGAACCTGCTGATAAAAGGAGCTTTGACCAAGCATACCATTTAGTGCTGCAGCACTCCCTGCCTGGCTAGTCTGACTGTTCATGTCAAAGAACTGTGAGCCACTGAGATTACTGTTAGTTTCTGCTTTTACTCCAGCCTGAACTTGGGCAGTGCCGTTAAGGTTCAAACCAGCCATTAAATCATCGACAGCTCCTTTGTCACCAACCCTTTCTTGGAACAATGGCTCAGAGCTGCCGCCAAATATGTCTGCCATTTCGTTTTTGTTAATCAGAGAGTTATCATGCACGAAGGCTGAGGATTTTTCCTCTACTGTCATCCCTGAGAATAGGTCATTTGTCTCCTTAATTTCTTCCTCATGAAATGATACATCTGCAAATGGATCACTTCCATTACCATTGCTAGTGACATTGATATTACCAATAGGTTCGCCACCAAGCAAATCATCAACTGAAGAAACATGTGTACTATTCCCCGTTATCTGCTCACTGCTTTCTTGAGCTGGACTCGGAGTTCCAAGATCATCCTGATCCCCCGTATCAATCAAATCGGGCATCTGAACAGTAGTGGGTAGTGTAGTTTTTGATTCCGAAAGATCTTTGTTTCCGGTAGGTTGTTCCCCAACCAGCAGATTTAATACCTAAGAAAAGTGATACAATTTATTACTTCGTTGGCAACAGCTGGTAGAAAAAGCTTTTGTCATTAAAGTTAAGAGAAAGAAAAAGTACTGCAAATAGTGGTTTACAGAAAACAAAATGTAACTTATTTCACACTACTCTTTTATCAACGGAAAACAAGTTTGGATTTTAAGACTCGGCTTTGCAAGTTGACTCACTTTTGAAGCTTTTTCTCTGAGAGAAACTTGTGGAAGTTCACAACATCTGACAACAGAAGCACTGTTCTCACTGAAATATGAAGCAACGATGGAATAAGGATCAGTATCCTGTTTCCTTACAATGGCTTCCAACACACAGATAGCCTTCATGCGAACCTGAGTAGCAAACAAACATATTCAATATTTACGTGAATATAATATACTAGACCGAAAGCATCAAACTGTTACATCAGTCAAGCTAAAAGCCTAAAACAGTACACTTGTATGACCTAACCAATTGAATTAATGATGTGAACAAATATTTAATATTGTACCAGATATCAAACAAGGTAAAAAACCGGTCGATATCACTACCCCTGCCAGAAATAAATCCATTTTGATTCAACAAAAGTTGGTCTATATTGGCAAAGAAGGCTAAATAGCATCAGGACCAGTGTGCTAGCCTGCTGGCTAAATATGCTCAAATGTATGGACTGCAATAGCACGGGTACTCGTGTGATATCCTTGAACTAAGCCATTTTTACATGAAAACTGTGTACAGCTTATGTGCATTTCAAATATACTATATTGCTCAACATATTATGGTCAGTGCGATTGGAAAAGGCTAATTACATCTATCTATGTTGAGCACAGTGCTTTTTATATACTGAACCTCAACTGCATACAGTTCTGAACTTCTAATTAACTACGAGATATGTACATTGATGGTGATAACGTAAATGTGGCAAGAAATGAAATCAGTATTGCATCACGGCCAAAAGATACAGAATACCTTATATTAATGCTTTTCTTGATAAATTTTGTACTATCCAAAATTTCATGCTAGCATAATATCAGAATTGCCTATGTCCTTCAATAAATAACAAATAAACAGATTTGTCCATAAAATATGCACTCGTACTTGTCAAAGGAGCTAAGAGACATAATTCAGGGTAATACTTTAGCTATTTTATCCACAACTAGAAAATAGTTATGAAGTCCGAGAAGGTTAAAATAGACCCAGAAAGGATTATCCTAAACTCACCTGCCACAATGAAGAATTCAGTTTGTTCTCAAGGGCACGGCTCAAAGCAACTGCATCCAGTTTGGAGGCTTCTGTCAAAATATTTGCAGAGCATCCCGAGTTGGTTGCAACCGCACACCGCTTGCAGTAACTATTGTCTCCAAAAGTCTCTCCTCACGAGTCTTAATTCCTGGTTGACTTGAGCCAGTATCACCAGCCGATGCGGAACTTGACGGACTTGGACCCCAAGAACCAGCACTAGCGTTCTTTGAAGAACCAGATGTGGCACGGCTCTCACCTTGAATTTCACTTGGATCATACCTACCATATCTATCAGTTTCTGTGGTCAGAGACCTACGAATTGGGCTCTTGTACATACTACCATTATCATTTGTTATTGAATGTGTGGCTGCAAAGTTGCTCAAACCCTGTTTGATGGAAGCACCACCAATGCCCACTACTTCACTTAATTCACTGAGGAAAGATTTCTTGTCATCTCTTGATGGCTCATAAGTAGTATTTCCAAAGCCCTGTATGCGCTTGCCTAGACCTTCTGTCACAACAACAGCTTTAGGGTCCTCGGTGGAGAAAATAGCAGCAATAGCCTCGTTCGCAGTTTCGCGGACAGCCTTATTAAGGGCATCCCCTTTTAAGGGGTCAGGGAGTCCTTTGTAGTGAACAAGCTGACGCATAGCTGCTGAGTGCCGTTGCATTTCCCGCTTGAAGTCAGTGCCAGATTTTCCAACAGCATATTTAATCAACCGCAAAGCCTGGAAAGCAGGTAAGGGGAAAATATATTATAAACTACTGAATCACAAAAACTCAAGCCTATGGCTCCAAAAGATTAAACAAAGCAATGTACTTAAAACTAGACATAAGGTAGCGTAGCTGCCAAATTACACCGCAAGTGCTAAGCACTAACTCTGAATATGTTTACAGCCGGCCACTGTATCATGATTGAAATGATTGAAAGACGACAGGATTACAGAAAACCTAATTTCACACAATTCAGTAAATACATTATGGAGCATTAAGTACAAAGGCTCAGCAAAGCAGCACAATGCCTTGAGCGGCATTTGGTTTCACCTGGAGAGGAGTTACTCGTAAGCTTAGTAGACATCTTAAAGATTTTATATTTATCACTGATATTGGAGTCAGACCACTACATGGCTAAAAAGTAGTAGCCCTCCATTCCAAAAAATCAAGTAGTACATAACTGTTGTCAAAAGTCAAAGATTTCTAAGTTTGTCCATGTTTGTAGACAAAATTATCAACATCTACAATAAAAAAATCAATATAAGCAGATCTACCAATGAAATATGTTTTCATAGTGTCTTAAGTCCACAACAATCGCCCCGGGTTTCTCCTACTAGCAACAGAGTGCAACAATACAATCATATAACCCACTGGTGTGTCGAACATTGTAACTAATCACACATAACCCTTCAAGAAAATCAACATAATCGGCAAGTGTTACTCTACTGAAACCCAGTATCTGCAGTGGCAACGTGCAACTGTGCAAGTGAGTTGGATAGAGGAAACATTCTCGGGTTTTTAAGAAGCAGATGGACAATGATATCCATCAAAGTCCAGTCGGGATAAACTGCGCAGAAGGTAACAGTTCATCTGGTTTACGTGCAGATAGAGCTAGGAGGCATGTGGGGTGGCAGTACCTCCAATGTGAAATGAAGGTGCTCTACTAGCACAGTAGTAGCAAAGAAAATCGACAGTTCCAGTTTCACCTAGGCATTTTTATCCAGCGGCTCAATTGGCCAAACTTTCACAGAGGCAGGTTTGAAATTTAGTAGCAGGCGGCTGCTTGGTGCTTTTGCCACAGCTTTTGGTAAATCACAGATTCTTAGCCTTCCCGCCCACCTGGCATGAACTCGTGTTCGTCCCTTAAGGATTGCAAAGAAGGTAGTGCCGACCGCTACACCTCGCTGTGAGGTACGGCAACGTGGGGTAGCCATCTAGACCTACGGCCCGGCCACGGAACTGATCAGCAGGAACACTAGAACAGTAACCAATCCCCGTCCCCGGTCAGGTCAACACGACGATCCCCAATCAATCACCAAAAAAATAAAGGAAGGGGGGACGCACAACGAATTGGGAGGAGGGAGCGGCAGGGCAGGACCCACCTTCTGCTTGACGAGGGGGCTCTTGCTGTCGAGGCGCTTGAGGACGAATTCGGCGAGCTCCCTGACGACGCTGGCGTCGGAGGCCCGCAGCAGCTCGCAGATCTCCTCGAGCTTGTAGACGGGGGCGACCTTGTCGTCGTCCGCCGTGACGCCGTCGACCATCCGCGACCGCCAGTAGGACTCGACCGCCCGCCGGCTCTGATCCATGGCGTTAACTCGATCGGAACCCTAAGGGGCGGAGGGAGGGAGGGAGGGAGGGCTACCGCCGAGGCAGGCAGCGCGCCACCACCGGCACCGGGGAGGAGGTCGAGATCTGAGGGACTGGGGGAGGGGCAGTGGCCCTGGAGGAGGGAGGAGAGGGGGGTTGAGCGGCACGTGCGGCCGGAGGAGGAGGCGTGACCCGTGGACGGAAGCTTCGAGTGGCGGGTCAGGTCAGGTCCGGGAGTTCTCTTAATTAAGGCTTTAACCGTTTTGCTTCCTTCTTTCTTTCTTTCCTTCTTCTCACGGGGTCGGGACGGACGGGAAGAAGAAGAAAGAAAGCGTAGCCAAGAGCTCCAGCGGCAAGTGTCTGTCCCGAAAAGTTTCTCTATCTATCGCGTGGCTGACATGCTAATGCTACGCCACTACTGTAGGAAAGTGTTCTTCTGACGATCGATGTGCGTTGAGTTTCCGAGTAGGATAGGCTTTACATGTACCTAGTCTAATTCTAGCCTATTCGTACCCGTATGATACATAAACAAACCGTCACAGGGGCGGAAATAACTCTCAAATAATGTTTCTGCCGTACGTTTTTACGTTTCATTGTGCAGAAAATCAAGGTGGCCAATGGGCGACTTTATGGCAGTTATCTCCCACAGGTCTACAGCACATATTTCAGCTGGCGCACAACGCAATGTCAAAATTGACAACATGACTGCGAGTCATACCTCGCGGTTGTTGGCTTCATCAGTAAAGTAATAATTTACCAGGTCTACAATTGGATCCTCGGGTCAAAAAATCATGCCAGGTCAAAAAGACGATGTACATTATAGTGTTTGGTTATCTAGTATAGCATCACTACACGACGGCCTCCAGGACCTCTTCAGACTCTTCAGCCACCATCTCGTCCTTGAAGAGGAGCTTCAGGTGAGGCAGCACCTTTGGCAGCACCGGCAAGTCCGCGAGGTTTACGCTCATCAGGTCAAAGGCGATGCTGGTCTTGTCCATATCGTCCTCGTCAAACACTGGGATCTTAGGATATCTCTGGCTGAAGTGGGTCAAGATTATGCGGTACGCTCCAGCCGACGTGCCGACGGCTATGGCCTCCTTCGTCGTGCTGTGATTCCTTGCGATCGCTTCGTCCTTCATGCTCTCCTCAAACGTCGCCTGAAGCAACAACAGCCACGACACTTTAGACAGGCAACATCATCACGGACAAACACCTTTTAGCATGTGCTCAATAATTGGAAGATTACACTACACAGCTAACAGTATTATAGAATATCTGCAACGTTACTGTGCTACTGGCAATTATTGTATGTACTCAAGTTGATAAATGCAATTGAATAGAAAAATATATGTATTCTTTCAGCTTACCTCATGTATCAGCACTGTGGCATCTTTGGACGCTTCTACAAGAGCTGGGCAGGGCCGCGTGTCACCTGAATATACAACTTTCCATCCTGGAATTGCCTTTCCAGCACTGCTCACCTTCTCCTTGGCTCTCAAAACAACTCCAAACGCCTGCGGACAGTGTACAACGGGGACACTGTACAGAATCTCCAAGCCTGATTCCTGTAGAATTTCTTTCAAATTAGCGAGAGCTGTAATATCCCTCAGACTTGCAGGCTTCTTGTTGTAGTTCTCCATTCTGCTTCCAGGAGCAAACATGGTGTTCTCAATTTGAGCTGTGGCAAATTCAGTAACATTGTCACTAAGAAGATCCTCGATGTTAGGCTTCAAAGTTCGTCTGCAGTCTAGGAACTGCATATCAAGGTCTTCAAGTGTTGAATATGCATTTAGAAATCTCAGGAGTTGTCCTGGTCCAATCACAAGCAAGGGTTTGTGAGGAACACCGTCTAGTAGTTTTGACCTCAAGGCAAGAACTCTAGCAACACCAGTGTGGTGATCAGCATGAATATGGGAAATCCAGATGCACCTTAAATTCTTTACAACTTCATCAGCACCGCTTACACCAAACCTGTTACGCACAAAAAACAATATTATGAATATAACAAGCATGAAGGTTTTTTTCAATCTTCTTATAAAGCATTGTCAGAACAAACCTCCTTTTTAGCTGTCCTAAAGTTCCTTCACCGCAATCAAGAAGCATACCTCCTTGCGCAAACAGGTTAATATATATGGAACTAACATTTCGATACTTTGAAGGCTGGGATGAACCCGTACCCAAAAATGTAATTTCCAGATCTTCTCTTGTTGCGTTCTCCACACAGCAGGGGGTCTCTGAATTGCCCTTTGGGCGCTTTCTCCAGCCACTTTCTCTCAAACTACTGTCATCTTGAGACTTAGTTGAATTTCCCTGTTCGTCTAAAACATCAGGAAGACATGAGTCTTTATTAATCCATGGCTCTTCAACCATTAGCATGTGCTTGCCAGCTGGTGACGGTGCACTACTTTGCCAGAACTTGCTAATCTGATCAGGAACTTCTTTAATCTCAGGAATCTCAGAAATAAGTTCATCTACAATGTCTTCATAACTACACAGGCTTGGAATAGAAGCTCTATCCAACCCCAGTTGAGCATAAGGACGCAGATGAAACTGAAAGATAACAAAAGACAAACATTGATACTCGTAACTGGGACAAAATAAAAGTTGAACCTGCAAGATAAAATTGTACTTATTTGGAAAGGAAAAGTTGTTACTGTAGATTTTGGGCATAATGTCGTAATCACAATAAATATTATCGTATCCAATTACATGGTAACTGATTACAAGCCTATGTAAAGCAAACAGCTGTGACGTTTTTAGATCACAGGATGAAATCATCGAACCAGACGCCTTGTAACGGATAAACTATTGTCTAATAAGTTCTTTATTTGTCTTCTCTGGATGATGTAGAGGGTACAGCCTTATCTACCATTGGCGATGCCATTAGAATATAGAAATGCACAAATACTAAGTACGTAGCACAGTAATATAGTGTAGACTAGACTTGGACGTACCTTCAGCAGATTTGCTGCAGTCACACTTTCACAGGTTTGGAATGAAGTACTCTGCAAGGAAAATTAGATGGTTTCTGTTTACAACCAGCAAGTATTTCAACACTCAACCTCTGGTGTTTTGTATATCATGGGAGTTTACCTTATTCTTCTCTAAATCAATGCCATTTGCAGGTTCCACAGGCCAAAATCCAGATGATGGGAACAGCTGAGGGCATACAAAATTAAGACGTGAAGATATCCTTGCACTACCTTTTAGGATAGGAATTTCCATGTTTTTACTGCAGGTGTCAAAAAGGAGGAAAACCGTCATCATAAGGTATAGCACTAGTACTGATTTATATCTCTAGGTACAAGTGTCTGAAAATTAAAATAATCAAGTTCAAGATCAAACATATCCATATAAGAATATCACTCAGGTAGTAAGATGCAAGTAAATGCTGAGTTAACAGTAATAAAAATGAGTTGGAAATAATGAAACAATAGAATGAAATAGCGTCATCAAATAAACATCCACAAAATGCAGTCACTAAAAATTCTATACGCTCCAAGAGTCACTGGACACATAACCAATTATAAGAGAATGATATCAAAGAAATAAACAAGAGCATAGCATACGTGAATAAACATTCACAAGATGCCAGCCATTAACAAATAACAAGTTTTGCAGACACTAACACATCCATGCCATGGAAATCCAGCATTTCAACCATGTAAAATACGTTGCTTTTATATTCAAGTATAACTAACTTCTGGTTGCCTAGTGGCATTAATGAAGTTCAAACCTAAATAGGGAACCATATTTCCATATTTTAAATTCATGACAACAAATTAGACCATTGATGAAAAAGGTAAATGAAACTGAAACTTACTTTTCATGCCCTGCCATGATATGCTGTGTGGTACCAAAAGATTTCATCCAGTTCTGATAATCAATGGTGTTTGTCACAGAAGATGGACCTAAGTGAATTATGCAATTTACTTTCTTGGCATTCTCCGTTTGGCAGGAAGAATCTTCATAAAAGCGGCTAAGCGGTTGCAGCGAAAACAGTTCACACATGTGATATTGTGTAGGGCAATCCACTAGAAGTACGATTGGTCCAGGAATTGACGGGCCGAGAACATCGCTCGGATGAACCTATCAATGAAATGTCCAACAAAAAGAACTTTAAACAGGGAATACATCTAGTTATCTACCCAGTGGCGAAGCCGAACTCCAAATTCATAGTACAGAATATATGACAATAATGAAAAAAAAATTACGAACATGGCTAGGAGGTCAGGGGATAGAGAGACCCCTTTAAGGAACATATGTGCTAATGCGGAAAGGCCATCAGCCTGTGAAAGTTCATGTCAAGAAAACAGCTTAGCAATCAGCACTAACCATTGTATCAATTTTATCAGACTGAACAGAGTTCCCAAGTTGAAGTTCACGATACTTTGGGCCAGGCTTAAGACCAAGAGCAGCAGCTTTAGCAGGGTCAAATTTTCCTTTAATTTCTGTCAATTCACATGAGTAGACTATAGCAGTATCACCAGGCTTTGCGTTATCTGTCGAACTCCTGGCTTCATTATTGTACCTCGGTTTGACAAACATTGCTGATATACGAACTACTTCATCATCAATAATAACACTAGCATCTGTAGATTGTGAAGATGAGCTGTGTTCGACACCAAAGCTGTGTGTGTGAAGCATTGCCCTATTTGGGATAAAAGATTTCATCGCGCCCGCCAGAAAATCAAGCTCCGAAGGGCCCCATATGTTCACCTGTATTATAATTAAAAGGAATAATATTATAATCACTATGAACAAATAGATTAACTGAACCCATGAGCATTGATAACTACACAGTAATAAAAAAGAATGCAACCAAGAAAAATATTTATCTCACCGACATGCCCTCATCTCCCATTCCAGCCAGAGTTAGCACCAGGCCTACATGAAGAAAAAAATGAAAATGACATAAATAACTATGCCAAGGAAATGTAGCATCAGTCATCGAATAAACCTAAGGAGAAACGAACAAAGTAATACATTTTAGTACCTGGAAGCCCCCCTGCAGTTTCTGAGCAGACGCGAGTGAAAAAGATGTGGTCAATCTGGGAAAGTATAGAATTACTATAGCATGTTACTAATTATATTTCCCAAACCGGAACATAAGAAACCAGAGTTACTGCAGGTGGAGTTGCAAAACTGATGATGAGGGCATCGCATACCTTTGACAACTTTATCTTGTGTTCAGTGCAGAAACGCTGAAGACCCTGTTAGATTGCAAGAAATCAGTGGAGTGGTTTAAAACAAGTTAAGAATTATGTATTATTAAGCTAATCAATGGAAAAAATAAGAGCTAAGAAGAATAAACTCAACTTTAGTCGCCTACATATTCAGTCCAACGTGGGAAATCATAGTTCATGTGTTAAGGGTTTAAGCATCCCAATCAGCCACTTAGCAAGTTAGCCACAAATGATTATACTGCTCAGAGGAGAACGGTGCATCTAACATATTCTGCAGAGCTTATGCATGTCGCAACACTTAAAACTTCAAAGTTACCTATTAGGGATTAAAAATGCTCAAGATATTCTAAGACTTTCATGATGCAACATGCCTCCAAGCTTGACAGATGCAGAGATTAGTAAACATTCATTTGATAAAATGTCTCGGAAAAGAGAAATGAAGCAAAAGCTAATTTCCAGTTTCTTGTGTTAGCTGTTTTGCATGATAAATAAACACAGGAATATCTTCTTGCAGCAGATCATACCTCGCCAGCATTAAATATGAATCTTTGTTTGTCAAAGAATAGTAAAATTGAAGGCGCGGTATCCTGAGTGTCCATTCCTGTGCCGAGTATCTGCACAGCAAGAACGAACAAAATTCAGATCAGTAAAAACATTACAACACCTTTGGTGTCTTAATAGTTTAGTGTTCGAAAACATTGGACATGTATCCTTGTGGAATTGACATCATTCAACAACTCAACTCAAAGAATGAGATCACCCACACATGTTCCTAAAAATACAGAGATTGACCAACTGCTTAAAATTTGGTGAGTGATCCAACTACAGAGTTGGCAAATGGAACACAAAAAATGGCATATAATCTATTAATAGAGTTGTTGAATCAAACAGTTTACTCCAGAAGAACATCATATTCTTTGAATCTACAACCCATTAGGAACAACAGCAACAGAAGATTTTGTTTCTGAAAACAAAGACAAACCCTCAAACTCCTTCTGAAGCAAGCATATTACGATCTCCTAACAGCACATTCTCTGATACTAGTATACTACAATAGTACTACGAGGACCGTCTAAACTCTGCCAAAATTCGTGATCTCAATGTTCCCTCACACTCAGCCAGTATCCCACAGGCACTTGATTTACACAAATCATTTTATACTTTATACTGTGTAGTGTACGAAATGGATTTCAGACTTTTAAAACAATGTGCATCATCTCGACGTCTTAGGTGAAATGCCGAAGGACCACCAGGGGGGAAAAAATGTCTACCTAAGCTGAGCTGAATCGAGGCGATGTAAGCCTTTACATCTAGCGAATCCCCGTGGAAGTATAAGAACAATAGTATCGCACACCTGCACGTAGGAGGTTGTGCTGATGGGGTTGGCCCTGCGGTTCTTGAGCTCCATGCTCCTGTCCTTCCTGCCGTCCTTCCCCTCCGCCCGCGTTTTGTTGAAAGCCACCCCCGCGTCCTTGCCGCCGCTAGCCATCCCCTCGGGCTCCTTCCTGGCCGTGCTGCTGCTCCCGCGGCGTAGGTGGTGGCGGCTGGACTGGCCGCGGTAGGCGGAGGAGCGGAGGCCGGCGGCGCGGGCGAAGGGGGAACGGGGAGCGGAGACGGAGGAGGAGGAGAGACGGCGCGAGAGGTAGTAGAGGAGAGGGGCCGGGGCTAGGGTTTGGGAGAGGGGGAGGAGGCGGCGGAGAGGGGAAGGCACTTGCGGCGGCATGACGGAGGGACTTATTAGGGCCGGGTTTTTATCCAGGTCCTCGGGGGTTTTAGCGGAGAGGCGACCACCGGAGCCCGGAGCCGGGCTCGTCGGACATCGATGGATTAGATTTTTCCTTGAGGGGAGAAAATGACAAAAAAACCACCACATTTGCGGCTGAGATGACACAAAACTACCAGATTTGGGTTTTTCGACACATAAATGCCACTATTGGGGTCGTGCTGTGACGCGGAGCACTGATCGCGCGTGGTTAGACGTCTAACCTTGTTTCTGGCAGGTGGGACCCACTATCAGTGCATACGTGGCAGGGGGCGGACGGACAGAACAGACGGAGTATTAAAATGGACGTAGGGCCCACCTGTCATCATCCCCCTCTCTCTTCTAACTATTCCTCTTTGATAGACATTATGTCAAACACCTCTTGTGCAGCCTACCCACCGTAGGAACGATGTCGTCTCCGCCGGCGTCCAGCTCCCCGTGCCTGTACACTTGCTCGTCGGCTGTCCCACTCCGCCCTCTGCACAGCGGCGCTCACCGGCGCTTGCGGGTCGCCCAGGCGTAGGTAAAGGACGTGGACCGGGAGGTGGCTAGGGACGAAGGCCGCCGAGCTCCACGCCTTGTACTGCGGCGGCACATGGCCGACGTCCTGGCGGAGGTCAGAGGTCGGGGCGGAAGCCTCCACCGCTGCCATGACAGCCAGTGCACTGGTCCTGCTCATGGAGGAGGGGGGCGGCGCGGGCGGTGCACATGGAGGAGTGCGGGTCGCGCACCCGGCGCAGCGCGGCGGCGACGAGCCAGGGCACGAGCGGCGCCACGGCGTCGCGCGAATGGTGGAGGGCATCAACGCGCATTTCCTCGCACGAGGGTCGAGGCAAAGGAGGCCCGATGCCGCCGGAATCGGAGAAGAAACACCTCGGACCGTCGGGGGCGTCGTGGACGAGCGCGACGTACAGAGGCGGCTTCAGCTGGATTTCTTCTCCGGAGCTCTAGAGGACGACGAGGCGGAGAAGCTCCGGTGGTCAGCGGTGGTCGTAGAGGTCCGCACGACGCAAGAACTGGAGCACCTTCGACCTCGCCGTGCAGATGGGCGCGGGGGCGGACGCGGCCACGCGGACGGACGAGAACCGACGCGGCCGGCGCAGGAAGCCAGGAACGCGCCAATGCTGGAGCAGCAGGCGCCAGGCGTCGAGGACGGAGCTCGGGATCGACGAGATCTCGCCGCCGCCATCGTCCAGTAGCCCCGACACGCTGGAGACGCCGGCGTCGCCGCCGTAAACGCCGTCGCGACGCCGCAGTCCACGGACGCGTATACAGAGAAGCGCGAGGACGTGGGGGTGATCTCGGGCGGGCGGATGTGCGCGTCGGCGGTGCTGATGCAGCTCATCTCCTGCGACTCCATCCCGACGCCCGCCAAGCGTGAGGGCGGCGGCCCAGCGGCGCGGCGGCTCCCGCACGGGCGGTCGGACCTGAGCAACAGCACCGTCGCGGACGGCTTCTCCGACAGCATGAGTGTAGGCGTGGGCGTGGGCATGGAGCGGGAGTACTTCAGCGAGGACGGTGTGCGAGGACCGTGCCGGCGTTGGCGGCGAGCTGCCGTGGAGCGCTAACGCCAAGTTAACGGCCGTCTGGTCTTTCCGTCCGTCCTCCTGCCACGTGTGCACTGACAGCGGGTCCCACCTTTCAGAAACATGGTTAGACGGCTAACCACGAGATATTAGTGCTCCGCGTCACAGCACGACCCCAATAGTGGTATTTATGTGTCGAAAAACCTAAAGATGGTGGTTTTGTGTCATCTCAGCCGCAAATGTGGTGGTTTTTTGTCATTTTCTCGCTTGAGGGCTCATTTGGTTGCGGGGAGAAATACCCAGGGAAAATAATCCCGGCCAAGAATTTGAGAAATCATGTGTAAAACTCCGGGATTCTGTTTCCGACCTCCGGACTAGGGGAAAATACACCCCGGGAAAAGGCCGGGATCCCCCCGGGATTCGAGTTACCAAATGAGCCCTGAGGAACAAACATTTTCGACAACAAAAAATGTTGTATTTTCACTCCTGGTCAATTGCGCGAGTGTACACTTACTAAATTATAAATCACGGAAAATCTAACTAGAATATGTGTACACCGTTGTCTTCACGTGGGATGCTTGTATGGTCGAAAGCACAACCATTGATGTACGTAGTAGAAATATATCACCTCACACTAACATCATCACATTAATTATTAAATTCGAAATTTCAAAATAATTACATCACCGATTTCGCCTCAAAGAAGGACTCAAAACTGGATCTCAAGTGGACGGGGAAATATGACACACCAGTTGTTAGATTGACACCAAATAGTTTGTCTTGGCAATTGTGCATAGTTAACATATAGATTTTCACATGTTTTATACATCGCAATGATATGCACAGTTAGAGAATGAATTTAGAAGTGTTTTCCACAACTAAGAGATTGTATCATTCTACAAGAAAAATAGTAGGAGTATCATGTAACCTTGCATCAATGTAGAATGTCATACAACTTGCAAGCAAGTTAATTTAGTCAGAAAACTAAATAATGCATAATTTGACAAGTATGTGACAACAACCTGACAATTACCGACAAAATTTTATAAAATATGTCAATATGAGATCTAATTATGAAAATATCGTCGCGACTAATCCCACATGCCTCTCACCTCCCTCTTCCACAAAAAAAATGCATCTTTTCCTAAACAATTTGTGTTTGCGGTTCAAAATGTATTGTCTAATAAGTTTGGTGCATTGTAGTTCAACAATGCAAATTGATTTTGGGACCATCGAAAAGTGAATTATAATGAATAATTCATAAGACATGTGGATTTTTTTCAGATTTACAAGTCATGACTAAGTGAAAACTTTAATGGACACTCAAGCTCAACTTGCACCACATTTTATGATGTGATCCTAAGTTGAAACAAGAATCAAGTCATTCGGAATTCGGATCATGCATGAAAAACCTTATACCTCCAGGTGAAAGCAAGTTTCATACACTATCTACATTAATTCCATATATCCTTCCAGTAGCCATCTCCTTGTCTAGTGGAGGTTGGTTCATCAACACCATATATCTACCATTTGAAAAAAACGGGCAGAGCACCATTGCAAGGAGAAAATTACAAACCAGCATGATTATGGAGAAATTTGAGAAAAGCAATGATTGTGGGTTTACCATCTCCACACATCATGACATGATGATGTCATGCCCGTTTAAAATGGAACACATAGAAGATGATTGTGTATTTGTTTAGGCTTAGAAATGTGTAGCCGAGCAGTTGCATATTCATGTACCTAAAGTTGCAGATAAAGTTTTGTGTAACTCTAGGCTTAAAGATGTCCAACTATCCAGTTGATTGAATATAAGAATTTTCTCCTCCTAGCCCTAGTCGCCGCCTCCTCCCAGCCCCTGCCTCTCGCCGCCTCCTCCCAGCCCCTGCCTCTCGCCGCCTCCGCTCACCTCCATCCCCCGCCTCTCCCCTCCCATCTCCCAGGTCGCCTCGCGTGGGGCGGCTCCGGAGGCGACAAACCCTAGCCAAAAGCTCCTCGATTCAGGCCTCCTTGGCCGCTGCTGCCTCCTGAGTCGGCGGTGGCAGCAGCCCCCGGTCGTCATGCCGCGGGAGATGGTGGGCGCATCCACGATGGACTGGCTTCGCGCAGAGTGGGGAAGTTGGGCGGCGCGTGAACGGCGAAACGACAGGCATGGCGGCGGTGCTGGGGTCGAAGGCGCACGGGGAGCAGCGTGGCTTCGTACGTGCTCCGATTCGCGTGCGTGGCGGTCAGGGCTGCCATCGATCTGCCGGACTTGTTTGGTGGGTCGGGCGGTCGGGATGGCCGTTTGCATGGGGGCTCGGCCTGAATAAAGGCTTTGGTCCTAGGGTTCCTCTTGCGACAAGGAGGCGATCTGCCTGACGCCTGTCCTCCTTGATCTGGCCGGAGTGTCGAGTTCCAGAAGGCTCCGCTGGCGAACTCCTAATGCGTATTATACTTGGAGATGCTATATCGGGTGGGATTCGGTCGTTCCCATTGTTTTTCGTTAAGGAGGGAGCGGCGCGAAGCTCTGCTATCTGTTGCCATCATGGGATATATTTGGTTCCAAGATGAAGTCAGAAGCGGAGAATGTCATGGAAGCCGAGATCGGAGGACCAGTAATGGTGATTTGAGCCTTTGCGGCGATGAGAAACTTGCTTGGAGCTCGGATTTCGTAGCAGCGGTATGTAAGTGGGGGCGACAACACATGTGAAGTTCAAAGTCTTACCTTTCAGGGTGAAAATCTAAGGTCTAACCTTAATTGGTTGTGTCTGGCAATGACCTTGTTGAAGGCTTTGTTTTAAGAACGGGGACTATCTTTAGGGTGAAAATCCAAGATCTACGATTGGGCGACGACGACGCTTCTGCATTGTTTACTTTTGGAGGCGTCACTTTTGAAGAACTTGGACATCAGATGTTGTCTTGGTGATGGTTGTGCTATTGTAGCTGCAAGGACTGGCACTTTGTAACGAGACTTTTTAGCTTATTCTTCTTTAACTGTGCATCCGTAATGACATTATGATATTACGTTGTTGTATAGGCCGGGTGTAATTGATATCTTCGTGATATTAATATATTACTTTTATTGAAAAATATAAAAAAATTAAAAAAATCCAAAGAAAAACAACTACGGTGTTATCCATTCATGAGTATCCCTATTTTCGCATTGCTATGGCTGACACCCCGAGTCGAGATGTATGGCGCCTTGACGTGGAATCGAAGTCACGGGACCATGACGGTAATTAGTGTGCCAGGGTATTTGGTCGAGACACCATGCTACTGTAGTTAGTGTGCCTTGTCTAGCTCGATCAAGATCTAACACATAATAGGCCATATCATCACCGGCCCGGAGCACCGGACAGTGGACCTTGCCAGTCGGGAAAAAAAATCACACATATAAGGTAAACGCAGATATTTGAAGTATTACTCAACACAGCCTAATACACGTGGTCGTATTTTATAAGCATTTTCCAAGAATGCGATGGTGGTTGTATATTACAGTTGGAGCGCCCATTTCCTGCAACCAGTTACCTCCGTACCCCGTTTGAGAATATGCATCTCGAAGTTTAGAAATTATAAAAGGGACATGTATGCGTTTTGGCACCTGGAGCATAATACTCATGGCTTTGATTTTTAAAACATATTTTGATATATAAAAAAATACGGATAAAAAATGTCACATGTACGTGCTGACATTCTATGTGCATGTTTTGTGTCACGTGTAAAAAAGATACAATTTTGGTACTAAAAAAAGCTTTTCACTATATATATTTTTCTACAAGTTTTAGGGTACTTGGTAATTTTAACAACCGTCCATTCGCTCTAATCGAACTGTGATAAAATAAGAGCTACTTGAAACTACTAAATTAAAAGAACCTGAAACTACCAATATTATTTTATTTTTAATGAAAAGTAAAAGGGTATTTAGGTAAATCCATCCCTTTCCCATCCCCGTATTGGGGCCTCCATCCCCGCTCCCCCAGGCAGAGGATGTGACTATGTGAGGTAGCCGGCGACACGGCGGCGAGGGCTCAGCTGGCGGCGACGGTTCAGGGTCGGCCCGACCGAGGGCCCGTCAGCGGCGTGGGTGGTGCCGACCGTCGAGGCGGTGAAGGTGAAGTGGCCGGCAGCAGCCACAGCCGGCCGCGGGCGCAGTCGCCAGACTTCTCCACCTCCCCGGCAGCAGCTCGTCGCGGGCGCGCCATCGACAGGCGACGCGCCGCCCCTAGTCCCCTTCTTCCTCGAGCCCAAGATGGAGGACGTCCCCACCGCCTGCATCCGCTCGGACCCCTTGTCGCTGGCTCCATCGACGTGCGACGCGCCGCCTGCTCTTCATCTTCCTCGAGCCCAAGATGGAGCCCGTCCTGGTAGTCCCCACCGCCTGTCTCTCTCGGATCCCCTGTTTTGGGTGCCAATGACGCGCCACCCCTGCTCGCTATCTTCCTCGACCATCTTCCTCTCATGCCAGAGTTTTGATTTTTTTCTCAACACAAGGTACTGAGTCCATGCCTGTTCAAGCCATTTTATATATACATCGTACGATTCACAACTCACGAGAGCTGTGATTTGGTCTGACACTATGAAACATTTTCCAAGATATTGTTCTGTTAGCATTTAGCAATGCTTTAGATCATGCAAGAAATTAAACGAGGAAAAAAATTACACAGGTATGGGGAGTATAAGGTTGTCCTGTCATGTGATTTTCCATGTGGTTTTTTTCTTCACACATGATGGATTGGCAACATAGTGATTGATGATAAATCATAAGGTTCTTCTATTGTTCTGAAGCAACAAATGTAAGTGATAAACACACATATATGCAGTTTGTTTTCCTTGTACTGTTTATCTGTTTCATTACCTTATGGTTTGTAGTGTTTACTCATCAACATGCAATGTAAGATCTATTCTTCCACATGGAAACAACAAGATATTCGATATTTAGTAAACTCGTACTTTCTGAATAAACTGTAAAATAAGTTACTGATAGTTGTAATCTGCAAATGTGTGTGATTACTGCTAGAAAACCTTAGCCACTTCACAAACAATTCATGTCTTGGCAATTACAAATGTAGATTTAAATTGAAAGATTTAGGATGCCAACCATGTAATCTGAGGATCAAATAGGTGATCAAACTAGTGGAGAACGAGCTGGGTTTGGGGAAGGCTGCTACTAGCCAATGCAAGTGCGGTATGCTAATGGAGACCATTACCAATGTCAAAGTGGTGATCAAACTAGTGGAGACCATTACCTGTAGAATATGTATGTGCTGCACTAACTGAATATGTATGCGCTCTACAAATAGCAATCAGTCCTATTTTAGAAAATAAATTGTTATTTCGCTAAAAATACACTAGAGGTTCATTGTTCTGAAGTTGATGGGTTCTATTATCTGATAATACTTTGAAACTAGTGATCCTAGTTAGTAACTGGATTATGTGTGGGTTTTTAACAGCTGGTAACTGAAAAATGTGTATTCTCTTAAATAACACAATGCAAGGCCGCATGTTCAGTGTTCTAAAGGCTTCGCGATTGATATTCCTTTTAATCAGGTTGTTAGTCTTTGTGCCACGTTTTTGTACCGGTCTGATATTGTTATGATTTATTTCAGAGATGGGGAACATTACCTTTGTGTCTGTGACGCCCGGTGTGCTGGTTTCAGAAGAGAAAACCGGGCAAGCTCCAGCGGCTTAGCCGAAGCTGAAGAAAATCTGTTGACACGAAGAAATTGAGAGATGAGTGCATTGTGCAGCATGGTGAGTACGCGTGAGGGAAGTGGATCGAAGCCCATCGGCAGTGCTCGAGAGCCGAAGGGTTCAACGTCTCATGCCTAGCTCGGCCGCAGGTTCATAGCGGCTCCAAATTTGCTATTTTGAGCACCAACATATGCTGGAGGTGGATAGTGGATACTAGCTTCTGGTAGAGTGGCACCAACTCACCGTTTCATCCCCGAGCATTCCGGTTTTATAAGCGACATGTGTGCATCCCTTGTTCTGTCACTTTCAACTAGCGGATCTGTAGTTCCACTACTGTTTGCTGTATTGAACAAGGTTCCTTTTATTTTGAGTCTTAGAAGCGCCATGATCAGTAAGTGTACCAGCTTATTCTCAGGAACATGTGATAAGCTTGATGAGCTGAAGCGCTGAATTGGCACAAGTTAGCTATAGGTCTGTATGTTGTATACATGATGTAAAGAGAATTCGAAACTTCATATTACATGACGCTATTTTACACAACATAAGGAATGCCATCATTTGCATCAAGCAAACCCATCATCACGGTCCTACACTGCCGCCAGCTGAGCTTGCGGTTTTACTTCATATTTTTTTTGACACAAAGATAGTACATCACCATCTTAACTCTCTTTTTGACACAAAGACAGGTACACCACCATTCCATTACATACGGTACAATGGGACAAGCTAGCTCCATGGGAAGCTAATATATGACCAACAGAATTACAACATCTGTTACAAGAAGAAACTCTAAAACTGATGAAACTAGTATGTAGAAAAAACTTTGCTTCACGGAAGAGGACTCCATGTCGCGCAAAATCTTGATCTCTTGCCTGGAGGGCATTCTTAAGTGCAGTGGCCTTTGTTTTCAAAATGATGTTCCCCATTCTAAAGTCAGCAACATATTCGATAGCCTTAAGATAAGCTGTTATCTCAGCATGGAGAGTATCAGCAAGTTCAGAAACTTGGCCATACCGGTTCCCTGGACTGTACCATAACTGCCCCCTAGCCTCCTGCTTCTATCAAAGAACAAGAGTCATCAATGTTTTTAGTAGTGCGTTAACTAACCAGTTAAGAATGATGCAACTAAATTGCTTTATTGTGAAATCAGAAAGAGAATACCATATTTTTGTCTGTAGAAGCAACACATGTTGTCTTGTGAGCATTCATTGATATTGTCTAGTTATGCTGGCAATTGGTAACTAGGAGCACCAGTGGATCAGACAAGCGAGGGAAGGGGCTAAAATTGCAGTTGAACATCATTCCCCAACCTGTCAAATGCAGTCTGAATAAACTGTCAAAGTATACACTCAACTCATATCTATTAGCGACATGTTTGCAGTTCTGATACCGTCTACTTATGCTGATAATAAGAAACAGCAGCTGATCAAACTGTAACACCCCACAGGTTTATTTCTACCTGGCAATGCTACTACACTCAAACTACAACCATTTAAGCCATAATACTGAGTGTAATCCAATTACCTCTAACAAAATACCCGTTCCATGAAGCCTTTTAATACTGACTACTAATCTGAAATAAAATCTGTAGCACAAACACAAATTCTATTACGGTGCGAAGGCTACTGATTGAACTGAACACTTGTTTCCGGCCGGCCGACTACTCACCTTGATTAGCAATTCCACTGTCCGACTAATTAACGTTGTGCTGTTAGATTACTTATTAGCAATGCCCAACAAATCGAACCCACACAACTGCTCCAAACAGCGCATCATATATAGTTGGCTAAGGCGTAATGATTACTTATGCAGCCTGCATCACACGCAGAGCACACAGTGGCAGCACGTCGGACAAGCGCACGCACACAAACCACGCACGTCGAGCAGCCGCGCAAGCTTGCAAACTACGGACGAGAGGGCGGAGGGGAGGTGGCAGAGGGCATTACCTTGGCGTCGAGGGCCGCTGGAGTAGCACGATCTCCGGCACCATGTGCATGCCCTCCCCGGGTAGCCCAGCGGACTGCAGGCTCGGCGGCTGCCGCGACGGCTCCTCGGACCTGTGGCGGCGAGGAGAGGATGTGGTGCACTATGGCGGCGATCTGGCGACGGAGAGGCCAATCGAGGGGACAAGAGGAGCAGATCGCGGGAGAGGACGAACCGAATACTGTTTGTGGACAAATTACCATCATACCCCTAACTAATTAATATTCAATGATTGGATGGCTGACACAATTTAGTTGGGATAGAGTCAAATCCAACGACTGAAATTATTTAGGTTGGGAGCTACCGAAAACTACCTGTGGTAGTTTTCCAACCACCGTAAAACTTTATACATAAACCACAAAAAATATTGATTTTCCGCGAAACTTGGCATGCTCACATAGAATGTAGAGACGTACCTGCCAAATTTTTGTTCAGAATTTTTTGAAAATTTAAATGTTTTTTTAGCGGCAGGAGCATATGCTCATATGTGTCAAAATGATTTTCTCATGAATATACTACATGATACAACATGCACACTCCAAAAAAAAGAGTTGCGCAAAATTATGTCATAGTATCTGATGTCCAAAAATATACAAGAAAGGGACCGTTAGCAACAATTATATATACAGAAGTATTTTTTGTACATATGTAAATAGTCACATATTTGTACGGAAACCACAAATGGAGACCGAGTTCCAAGGTGGCCATTTTTTGAAAAAAATCAAAATCAGCATTTATAAGATTCAAAAAATTAAAAACAAAAATCCTATGTGTAAAATGACAAATGACAAATATGATTTCAAAACTCGTTATATTCTAGGATACACAAAAATGACAAATATGATGATTTTTCAAGTTTTGTACAATGTGTACTTTTCACCGTCCCCATATCTACACATTTGTAGTTTTTGCCCGGTCTAAAACAACCAATTTCTGATTGGTTTTGAACACACTAGTAGATCTCACCCGTATCTACTACTAGGATTTTTCTCTCGGTTTTTGTTTTGGAAGTTTCAAATGTCATTTTTGAAGATTTGAAAAAATATGCTATGTGGAGCTCGGGAGCCATTTGCCCGTTCTTCGTATTTGTATTGTTCTTGTATATGACTATCTATAGCATATTTTCCATTTGATGTTTATAATATTTTTTTAAATCACACAAAATGTATTTGCCACTCGTTGTGCCGGCTAGTAGATGCAGATTTGTGTTTGTCTCACAAGAAACCCCCTACCCCTAGATTGGAGTTCCTTTATATTGAATCTTTTCTTGTTGACATGGATCACAAATATAACGACATGTTAAAAGATAAAAGAAGATGGATGGTCTAGACGATGATGCCATGTAGACGGTGAAAGCTTGAGCGTAAGGAAGGCGTTCCTGAGGGACCCCGTAGATATCGACAGTAGAGGATAAAGACCACCGCGACATGGACCTCTAAACAGAATTTTTTCATGGCCAAGTCCTTAATCAAAAATAAGATCAGGTGAAACTCAAGAAAGGCAACATTGTCTAGAGCAATTTTATGAACGAATAGCAAATTTCGATTACCAGGGCCAGACAATATATTTTTAAGACGAATAGAACTATGAGGGGTGTGCACAATCAAATGGCCAATATGAGAAATTGTCATGCATTACCATTAGCCGTGTGAACTTGATCATGCCCCTTGCAATCTTCCCAAGTTGTCAACTTGTTGAGTTCACCAGTAATATGACCAGTGGCACAAGTATCAGTGTACTAGTTGGTTTCAACTCCGTAGGACACTGCATGGACACCCTTCTCACTGGAGTTGAAATCATCATGCCCACAGCGCCACCAACACTCCGGATGGCCATAGATCTTGCAAATCTGGCATGTGACGTCTTGGTGAGGAGATGGAGTGTGACCGCGTCCACGACCTCGACTCCCCTGGGCTACGGGCACTGGCCTGTGGGCCGACCAGTAGGACGACCAACCGGGCGGCCACGGTTCATTGCCGCGCGCCATGGTAGTTGCGGATGCGCTGGTTGCGTCCGGAGGGATGGTGAGATGTGTTGTTGGCAGAGGAGTGGAACGAACCGGTATTATGTCCCGACCCAGAGAGCATCTATGTTTTCGTAAATCATACGCGGATAGCTAGGCACACACATCAGTCAACATAGTGCTTGGAACAACATTGACGAAGGCGAGAAGTGCATTGTAGTCGTCGTCAAGGCCAACTAGGATGTACTCATTGAACTCATTGTCATCGATTTTTCGGTCCGCCACACCAAGTTCAGAAACATACCCCTTCATCTTTGAGACAAAAATTTCGGCGGACATGTCATTTTTTTCGTATTAGCCAGAGCGTAGCACAACATGGCGACCCTGGCCTTGGACTTCGATGAGAACATATCTTCAATGGCAGCCCACATGTCGGTGGCGTGCTCGAGCCTGAGAACTCGTGTGAGGACATCTTTTATCATAGAGTTAAGGAGGAAACTCATGAATTGTTGATCCCTAGCTAGCGATCGAGACAGTGTAGTCCGGATGAGGAACATTGACATTTTTGTGTTCATCTGCGATCTATGGCGTTTGGGAGGCAAGACATCAGATCCATCTAGCAGACCAGTCGCGAGAGAAAGTTCTCCTAAGAGAGGGGTTCATCGAGTAAGAGGATGCCATGGGAGGAGGGGAGGGAAGAAGGAGGAGAGGATGGCATGAGAGAAAGTTTTCCTAAGAGACGGGTACAAGTAGTCGACATACGTCATGATGGGTGTTTCAGCGCGCATTGCACATCAATGGCCCAGATGAGTTACTGCACATTACACCAGCAGGCAGCAGCTCTAGGCCGATCGACACTTGTACCACCTCCGTTGGATGCGGAGGAAGGTCCCGGTAATAGCCGTCGAATCATACATGGAACCCCTCCCGCCTCGCTGTTCGAGTTCAAAGCCTTGAACTAACTTGAAGGCGCCAATTGGCAATGGCAAGCCAAAGCAATTCATCCCCGGAGGGAGTATGTGATGTGACCACTTGCACGGCTGCACCTAATATTTCGATAATCCTACGGCCCACGTACGTACGTCGCCGCCATTACTCGGCTCCTTAACTCCGGCGAGCCCCGCGGCCGGCCAACGTTATGGTGGTGCCCCGGCCGTGGTACCGAGGTAGGTACGTACAGTAACATAAGATCGATCGAGCGTACGTCCTTCGCGCGCCATCCATCTATATGATCCATATCGAACGATAGATTTTCATACGGCGCTCGCGGATCTTGGGTTTCTAATTATACGTACGTGTTGATACCCATAAAAGCGGCGAGGTAGTGGCGTAGTGCCCAGTGGTGGTGGGCAGCAGCGTCGACGAGCTCCAAGACATTGTGGTCGATGCACCAACGCTAGGCTAGCTGGTGAGTTCAATTCGACAGTGTCGTAGAGTGGACTTTGGCTTGAGGTGGATAGAGGGGACGGCGATGGATTTTGGGCGGCGCAAGAGCTTTAGCTTCTTCGAGGAGGACAGGAAGGCGGCGCGGCCTGTGGTGGCGCAGACGCCCGTGCACCACTATGCGCGCGGAGGAGGAGGAGGAGGGCGGTCCCCGGCGCGTGATGCCGCGGAGCCGGCCCGCGTGAGCATGTCGTCGGTACCCGGTGCGGAATTGCCGACGATGATGGGAGTTGGAGGAGGAAGCGGCGCGTGCTCGCCGTGGGTGCAGTCGCCGCTGCACGGCAGGATGCTGTTCCCGCCGTCGCCCGCGGCGATCTACCACTGCCTCGCGGCGCTGCACCGTCTGGACGGTGACGTGCACGCGCTCGCCGTGGCGAGGGGCGTGCTGTTCACGGCCTCCGACAGCGGCCGCGTCCGCGCGTGGGCGGCGCCCGGGTGCTTCAACCGCGGCTACCTCGACGTGGGCCGCGGCCGCGTCCCCGCCCTGGCCGCGTGCGGCGGCACGCTCGTCACCTCCCACGGCCGCGACCACCACGTCCGCGTGTGGACGGTGTGCGCCGCCGCCGTGTGCGACCACGTCCGCGCCAGGAAGGCCGCCACGCTCCCGCCCAAGGGCGGCCTCCTCTCCTTCGCCAAGAAGCGCCCGCACCACCTCCACCGGGACACCGTCTCCTGCCTCGTGCTCCACGCCGTCGCGGGGCTCCTCTACACGGCGTCGCACGACCACACCGTCAAGGCGTGGAAGCTCTCCGACGGCAGCTGTGTCGACTCCTTCGTCGCCCACGACGGGCCCATCAACGCCATGCTCGTCAACGAGGCCGACGGATGCATCTTCACGGGCTCCGCCGACGGCACCGTCAAGATGTGGCGCCGGGTCTACGGCGGCACCGCGCACGCACTCATCATCGTGCTCCGCTCCGAGCTGTCCCCGGTCAACGCGCTCACGCTCTGCCATGCCGCCAGCGGCACTACCCGCCGGTGCTTCCTCTATGTGGGCTCATCCGACGGATACGTCAACATCTGGGAGAAGGAGGCCTCGGAGGGCCGGCCGGTGCACGTCGGGTTCCTCAAGGGACACCGGCTCGCGGTGTTCTGCCTGGCCTCCGGCTGCGGCGGGAGGGTGGTGGTGAGCGGGTCGGAGGACGCCACGATGCGCGTGTGGAGGCGGGAGGGCAAGGGCGGCGAGTTTCACACGTGCCTAGCCGTGATCGAAGGGCACCGCGGGCCGGTGAGGTGCCTGGCGGTGGGTGGCATAGAAGCAGGGGAGGTGGACGGGAGCATGGTGGTTTACAGCGCCGGGCTGGACAAGAGCGTGAAGGTGTGGAGGATAAGGGTGGTGGGGAAAGAAGAGGAGGATGACGAAGACGACGACGATGACGACAGCGAGGAGGAGGTGGAGGACGCTGTAGCAGCAGGGAAGGGCGAGGTGGAGGCCGTGAGAGACGAGGTGGATGCCGAGGAGGAGCCTGTGGTGAGCCTTCGGCAGACGCCGGTGCTGTCGCCGGTTTGGGTGGAGAAGCGGCGTACGTGTCGTGGCTAATGAAGACTGGGCTGAATTCAGCGTTGACCAGGAGAGCGCGCTAGCTTGGGCGACTACTCCTCAGTTAATCTAGAGATCCTGTTTGTGTCTGCATATGCGCAGATCAAACCTTTTTTTTTTTGTTGCATCCATTGCCTTTTTTTAGCCTTGTGTGTATGTCTAAGCAGCTCTAAGTAATCAAGCATGCAATATTTAAGGTAAATGATTTTTTCAAATAGAAACTACTACGGAGTACCACACTTTCATCCAGATTGCATATGCATGTTTCATGTCCTCCATATCTAGATTTCAGATGCAAGTTCCATATATAATTAAAAGCACCTAATACAATGCAAAGCTAGGGAAAACATGTTTCTTGGGTACACAAATTTTCTAGGTGACAAAAGGAAACCAATTTCTGAACTTGTAAACATAAGCCCTAGCATAAGCAGTAAATTCACTGCTACAAAAAAAAGTTTCAAAATATTTTGAAATAAATCACTCATGACCTCCCATTCCACGAGCCTTTCAGTAGTTACCCAATAAGAATGCGGCAGAGGCCCAGTGGTTGGGGTCGCGCTGTGGCGGCCCAACGACCTGAGTTCGATCCCCGACGGGGACGAATATCCTGGAATTATCATAAAAAAGAGCACTTCTTCTATAAAAATATACCCTGGGTGCTAGTGCCCATGGGTCTCGTTTTTTTAGTAGTTACCCAATGCAATATCACGGAAGGTAGATCGGGATTCGTAATGTTTTTGAGTTAGTACTCACATATAACACATTATTCCTCCATCCCAATAAATAAGATGCCCTCGTTTTACGTGTTTTTTTTACCAAGAATTACTCCAAATATATAAACATTATTGGTATAAAATTAGCATTATTACAAAGTGTTTTTCAATATGAATCCAATGATACTAATTATGTACAATATAGTCAAGATATTTTTGCTTAAATTTATCGGTCAAATTTCGTCTTAAATTTCGTCTTAAATGCGCGTGCGCCTTATTCATACAAAACGGAGGTAGTACTATATAATAGCTAGATACCCATACATTGCCACAGAGTAACGTATTTTTTTCCACGAACAAGTGTATCAAACAGTATACAAAAAGTACTTTTCAACCCTAATGTATTCCTTATTACTATTTTCTGGTATGTATTTTTCTCCTCCTACTCTAGTTAGGTTCTGTATTGACTAGCCACTCCTTCCAAACGACTCATCTTGCATGCCGCATCTTTTTTCACTCTTATTATTCCAGGTGATGATGACGGCTTTATTGTGTATTACCTCCCAGTTCAGTAGTAGGTAGCTAGTTAGTAATAAGTTAGTTGGTCAACGAAAAATTCTTTTGGCTCCCGAGCTCTAGTGATCATGCTCATTTAGAAAAATTAAAAAACATTTATGTGTTCCAGAAAATATTGAAAAAAATCAGGGATGTAGCTAATAGTGTATCCCACAACCCTGTAAAAAAATAAACTTCAAATACGATTTATTCTGAGCTACACAAAAATAAAAAATCTGATATAATTTGGAGATTTGAAAATGTGCATATTCAGATCTACAATTTTGTCATTTGTTGTGTAGCTCAAAAACAAAGTATTTGAAGTTATGGTTGTGAGATATACATTGGCTACATCCGTGATTTTTCAAAATATTAAAACTAAAAATATATTTTTTAATATTTTTGAATGAGCGGGATCACTTTAGCACGGGAGCACCAAATCTCTACTCGTTGATCAATGACAAGTCAATGCTATCTATGTTAGTATGTACTTTTTAACTGTGTGCAACTAGTTTATGATTATTGGTTTGTTATGGGCTACTGGTCTACTATTATTATTAGTGTTCATGTTAAATTTTAATAATAGTAGCCATTTTTTTATTTTTTTTTACATATTATTAGTGGCGTGGCACAACAATGCTACACTACTACTAAAAATAGTACCACTGGCGTGGCACAGACACACCACTAATGTGTGTATACCACTGGCGTGCATGACAATAGTGGCGTGGTTGAAACCCGCAGCTGTTAACGAATTTGTCACGTCACTACTAACCACTGTCCTACTAGTGTAACCCTACTTTGACAAGCACTAGCTGTAGAAAATCATGGCCACGGACATCGTGGCCAAGACAGACGCCATAATTGCAAGAACGATGCCAGTGCAAACAACAACTATCTTCTTCCACTTGGGGTTGAGGAGCTCCACGACGATAGGAGGAGGCATGATGTCGAGATACAACTTGAGCAAGGAAAACAAGAAGGTGTCCTGAAAAGTCTAAAGCTCCACAATGGACTTGTAGTAAGAATATGACGCGGTGCACGATGGGTCAGGGGACAACGAGCCATGTGCTGGTGGCATGTTCAACCTATTACCGGTGAAGTAAGTTTACCCTAATGACGACCACGACCTGGATCAACGTCACGATGGTTTGCTTGATGATTTCAACCGAGACCATCTGCATACAAGCACATAACGAAAACACAATGCCATAACTAATATAGTTTTCTATTACACTTAACAAAATTGACCAGCAATATTAAATATTGATTATCATTTATAGTTGTCATTTAAGTATACTTCTGCTTGTTTGCAACGAAAAGTGCAAAATATTTTTTATCTTGCGATACATTGTCTTTTATGTTAATCTTCAAATGCAAAAAATTAATTTAAATAATAGTAAACTATACACGTCCATAGATTAATGTGTCACAATTAATAAATATCTTAACACGGAGCTTCAAAACATAGGGTGTAGTAAACATTTTGATATATGTTTCTAGAGTGTTCTTGATTCTTGAATGTATAGATTTCCGGACTAATAGTTTTTTGCGGTGTTTAGCATGGCTGGTCTATAGATTTTCTTCACTACTAGCAAACATGAACATGTGCTACAACGGGAGAGAAAAGAAAATCAATGTATGCATACAAAATAGTGGAGGTGACCCAATTTTTGCTCGAAAGTGTATCGGCCCGTGTAATTCTAACCTCAGTTCACCGGTTTTTCATTATCTCCTGCGATTCTAAACAGTCGACACGTGTGTGACAAATTTGACAAAATATGCCTAGAAAATCTTTCAACGTAAACATCAAGTTGTAAATTAACAGTCCAAACTAGAAACCGACCGGGAGAATGGAATCACACTATTCAATGTGTCTTTTACATGTACAGACATCTAAAATGAAAACACCATTGTTTGTGTAGATTATAAGGGATGATGTGAATTAATGAGATCTATAAGGACGAGGTGCAACAATTGGCACGGTGAGAGTCGACGTTTTACTCTTGGACTAGACTATCCAGCGGCGCTTCACCAAAACCAACTCCATGCGGTGGTTCCTAATTTGCATGCATGGAATGATGAGGCGATGGCATCATCTTAGATTTCCCTCAATGTTTAAATTTTAAAAAAACTTCTATCTCTTCAATCGATAATCTGATAAAAAAATCTGTTTTCCCCCTTGGTTAGTAGGGATGAGATTTACGAAATTAGATCCCATGTTGGCATGTTTTGACAACGTATTCCCTTGATAGTTACCAAATTATTATCATTAACTTAGCATATTTTAATTACTTCGTTATGAGGTTTTCTGTGGACGAATCTGCACCAATGTAACGCTACATGATACTATCTTGTGTAGAATGATACCATCTCTTAGGACTTAAAATGTTTGAATCTTTCCTCTTTAGGTATGTATATCATTGCAAATGTATAGAAACGTATACAAAAATCTGATAACCATATACAACTATCGTGGTTGTTGTTTGTTGTGAATATGTTAACCGTAGTGTTGTAAGCTGGTAGCTAGTGTGACAAAAAAAAATCGTCACACCCGATATATCTTTTTTCAATGTATAAAACCTATAAAAAATTATTTGGTAACTGTTCGTTGCTAATCTGATAGCCATAGTCAGTGGCGGAGCTTGAAGAAAAAAATGGGCGGGCCAGCTATAAGAAAACAAGAAAAGTTGATCTAAACCATGCCACTTCAACAGAGATCGAGTTGCATATCCTACCAGTCCATGTCTAAGCATTTAAATTGACGAATTGTTAATTAGGAATTTAGGAAAAGAAGGAAAATATCAAATTGGGGAAGATATAGGCTGATTGAGTATTTGGCCCCTGCGTTGCCTGCTTGACTTCCGCCTCTAGACGGTAGGTTCCCGATGCCCGTGTGGGCGTGCTGCAGCGAGTCGAGGGCTCCCTAGCTGCGGGCGGCGGCGCAGTGTTGCTGCCCAGCTCCAAGCGAGTCGGCGACAGGGAGTGGCTGGGGACCCGGTTGCGGGCGGTGGGCGATCCTGCCCAGATCCGCCTCCCTGCTTCCTCCAAGTCCCCCAATCCAGCCCTCCCTAATTTTCTAACCTTGCAAGCAAAGCAGAGGCGCCGACGCATCTTTGGAGATGGTCTGGATGGAGCCTTCTCCTGGGCTGGGCTGTGATGCGTAGTGTTAAAAATCTTTGGGCCAAAACCTGGGCAGGCCATGGCACAGGTTTGCCCCCAACTAAACTCCGCCACTGGCCATAGTATCGTAATCTGGTAACTAATGTGAAAAAATAATTTTCATCGAAACATATTTACAGGGGATGTTTTGAAGTGCTCATCGAGATGAACTTAGCGGTGTAAACGGACCATTAATCAAAAAGATGGTTTACAAAGATAAATCAATTTAAATATCCGAATTTAGGTAATTAATATAATGTCGTCATACATGAGGTGGGAAGATTGCTACATGCATACGGTCCCCTATAGGTAGAAAGACATGCAAACTTACCACCATATAGAAGTGGATATGTGACTAAAGCTGAGAATAGTTTCAAAACTGAACCATACCTTAACCATACCCGGACATATATCTCTCTCAGTCCAACTTAAACTAAACCCATTCAATATAATTTCCGACCCACCCAAAACTAAACCCACAACATTTTCCACTCAAACCGATCTTAACCCAGTACAAACCCGTGGGTTTTAACCCTTTTATTAAAGTGGGTTGGAACCATTTCTTCTTGTTGTGTCAGCGTGTCTCCTGCTCTTACCGATCCCAAAGCAGAGCCACCGCCTCCTGCTCTTACCGCTTTTTGAATCTCTCGTCTCATGGCGACGGTGGCTGCGACTCGACTCGGCCCAGCGGCCCAGTCCTCTTGATTCTCAGCTACCGCTCCGCCTCGCCCACCTCCGTCAAGCTCGCCGTCATCGCCGTGGGCGCACGCTCTACGGGCAAGTCCGTCAGCATCTCGCCCTCGTCCGCTGCCGCCAAACTGATATACATACTTTGCCAGGATCTGCTGCCGCTGGCTGGAGAATTGGAATTTCTCCACCTATACATACTTGTCGGGATCTGCTACCGCTGGCTGGAGGATTGGAGTTTTTTTACCCAATCCGTTCCATTCTTGCTTTGCTCAGATGAGCTTGAAGGGGAGTGCCCATGGGGTTGTTGATGCGCTCGCTCTTCTTCTCCCGCTTAGATGAATTTGAAGGGGAGTGCCACGAGGTCGATGCACTCGATTTGGGTCAGCGGCGCTCCGACGGTAGGCCGCGAGCGGCGGCGACCGCGGAGGTGCGTGGCGAGGCGCGAGCGGCGACGACCGTGGAGTGGATGAGCAGGGCGCGAGCGGCGGCGGCGGATCGCGCAGAGGGGCTTGGCAGGGGCTAGGCCGCTGGCGCTAGAGCTGCCGGGGTGAACTGGTCTCTCAAACCGGGTAAGAACCACGGGTTCAACTGCGTGGAACCGGACCTGTTCGTGCCCATACCCAATTGTACCCAACCGATATGTACGGGCAACTGAACTGAACTGACCTGCTGGCAAGCTCGCCCCGTTTACACCCAAACCACGCAAACCCAAAGCGGAAAACCAACTAAACACACCCGGTTTAAGCGGAACCATTCTCAGGTTTATATGTGACGTTAGCTTTTCCCTGTACTCTTTGACCCGCTTAAAAGATGCCTTGTCGAAACATTCGATTCCGTTCTTCAAGACCCAAATGTAGTCTTCTTTTGAGAACCATGCGACCACGTTTTGCATGGGTCACCCAGCTGTTAAATAATGCGACCAGTTAAACAAACAGCAAGATTTTAGACCCACCGGACCTGGCCGGAAATATGGGAGCAACCAAACACGCGCTAACAGCAAGTCAAAAAAAAAAAAAAAACACGCGCTAACAGGTCGGTATATACTCCACGTATAAATATTTCCGTGCACGTATTTGATTTACATTTTACACTTGCAGTAGTAAAACACACTGCTTAATTTGCTCCTTATACAACAAACCCAACACTGACGCAATGCGTGCACGGCAGCACACGTATAATCTCACACGAGGCACGACGAACTTACAAACCAAACCAACAGTCAAACACACGGTACACACCTGAACATTGGACGCATGCATATATCGTACGCAGAAACAGCTTGCCCGAGCAACTGATCCAACACTTACCCAGAGCTCCATCACTTCACTCACTCCACCACGGGCAGCTGCTGGTGTGTCGCCGGGACCGTGAAGAGGAACTCGTACACCGCCACGGCCAGGGGGCCGCCGGCGAGCGGGCCGACCCAGTAGACCCAGTGGTTCTCCCAGTTGCCGGTGGCCAGCGCCGGCCCGAAGGACCTCGCCGGGTTCATGGACGCGCCGGTCAGCGCGCCGCCCGCGATGGTGTTGGCGCCGACGAGGAGGCCCGTGAGCAGCGGGCCGAACCCCGGCGCGGAGCTCTTGGGGTCGAGGATGGCGGCGTAGATGGTGAAGAGCAGGGTGAAGGTGAAGACGACCTCCGACACCACGCCCTGGATCGGGCCCACGCCCGCCGCCAGCGCGTGCACCGGCGTGACCTGCAAAACCAGCGATGTCAGTTGAAACGTGGCGGATTGGGAATGGTCATATTGCACGTAGGAATGTAGCGTAGGATGTACCTCTCCGCCGGTGAGGGCCCGGAGGAGGATGCAGGCGAGGGAGGAGCCGGTCATCTGGGCGATGACGAAGAAGGCGGATTTGAGCAGGGTGATGTGGCCGCCGACGGCGAGGCTCAGCGTCACGGCCGGGTTCATGTGGGCGCCGGAGATGTGGAAGCCGGCCGTGGCGAACACGGCCACGACTAGCGCATGGCCCAGCGCCACCGCGATCAATGCCGCCGAGGTGTCGCCTCCTGCCGCGACTGCCTTTCCTGAGAAACGATATGCAAGAAAACGTTCAGACGTTCATCTCTATAGCTCGCGGTCACTTTCCTCCAATCTATCTCACCCAGTTCCTTCTACGCCGCCTTTGCAATTTTCTAACATATCCCAAGTTCAAACAGAGGTTCTAATTTTTCCACGGGTGAATTGTCCAAGTAAGCAAGCACACGTGTCCTACCGTACTAACTACGTGTGCGCCTCCTGGCAATGTACAAGTAGTACAAGATACACGAATCTACCGTACTAACAAGCAGGTGGAACCAATATTAACTTGAAGGAGATCGAGTACGTACCGCCGGTGATGGCGGAGCCGACGCCGACGAAGACGAAGAGGAAGGTGAGGACGAGCTCGCCGAGCACGGCGCGGACGCAGCCGGGGTCCGACGCCTCGCGGCGGTGGCCGAGCGCCAGCTTCGGCATCTCGAATCGATCTGATCGAGGAGGATGGCCGGAGGTTAGGGGAGAAGGCGCCGATCGACGACCGATGATCTGATCGATCACTCACTCGACCGGCTGGATGGGATTGGGTGTGTTTCTTCTCACTCCAACACGATGGCTATATATAGCCAAGGATATTTTCCTACGGGGTAATTTCGCCGGTCAATAACTTATAATGACGCGCCTCAACAAATCCTTGGATGTACGACGTCAGCTGCAACATGCCACTGTCGTCTGTGTGTTGCGCATCGCAGTGGCAAAATGCAGGAGCACGTCCGCCTCCATTGATATTGGCCGGCTCTAGTTTTGCAGATCTTTGAACTTCAAAATCAGACAAGTTTAACTCGTAGCTAACAAATTATGCAGATCTTGTTTCTCAAACCATCGCAACCCGGTTTGAGAGGGGGAGATGGTAGTTCCTCACGCGCGACAACTAACAAAGTGCAAAATAATAAAACAAGAGTGGTTAGAAACCTAGAAAAATCAAGGAAACATGAAGAACACATAATTATTCTAGAAAAGGCATTTTGCACAAATAATAAAATAGAGGTAAAGTATTAAAAAACTCAAGACTGCATAAGAAAAAAAATGTTAACTCAAATATCAATAAAGTTTACTCAACGTTAATAGTTTCAAAAATGTATATAGTAAAGTGTTCTATAAAAACAAGAAAGTTTGAGGAAACTAACAAACAATGTGTAAGCATTAATAAAAAGAACATGAAAATGTTTTTTTGTGGGATGAAATAATAGAAAAAGGTAACTAAAGTTAATAGTTCAAAGACCATATTTAGCATTGATGTTCCTTTCCTTGCATGTTGTATTTTTTTTTGTATTTTTTCCATGCACCCAAATTCATAAATCCAACCATACATGTGGGGCATTCATACATCCAATGGCTAATTATAGTGATTTCAATCATCAACCATATTTCTGCTTATTTTTCACGAGTGTTCATAAATTATTTATACTTTTCAGAAATACTTCAATTCACTTTCCATCATGTATGTCTTTAATTCATGACTAGAATTATTTGGTTATACAATTTAGAGAAAACAAAGCTAAGCTTTGGTGGCAATCTAGCATGCAACTACCAGGAAAAGCTTTGCTGCTAGAGGAGAGCCGATTGGCAAAAGAGCTGTCGTGGGCACTAGATCCCTCGGTTCCATTTTATATATTTTAATGTGGATTAAAATGAATAAATTTACACACTAAAATATGTCTAGACAAATGGATTTAAAAAACTAAAACATCTTACATTTTCGAACGGAGGGAGTAGTTAACGCTTTGATTTGCCTCGGAGCATTCGTGGACACTCTACGGTAATTGAACACTCTGATTTGCCTGCCTTGATTTCAGCGACTGTAGCTCCAACCATCTGGATGAATCTGGCCCAGCTAAGCTAGCTATCCAAACGATCCCTGTGTCTATTTCCAAAACAATATGTATCTCCAAACGGAAGGATTACTCTCTTAAGTTCCGAAAAGCATGATTCCAACCGCTCTCACGTGCTCGTGTTCGTGCCGATTGCAACATCGTTTGGAGCCTTGGAGGTATAGGTAGCTCGTAATTGTTTGGTCCACATTTGAACACAGTTCGAATCTGCCTAGGCCACCAGTTCATGTCAAATTGCACAGAGGTCCGGCGTAGAGAGTTACCCTCGAATGTAGCGCGAGTTCCAGTTGCATTTTAAGCTCAGTAAGCCGAGATTTTTGGTGGGAAAATCACGGAGAGCCGGCAGACGTTATGCCGAGTGGCCCTCGCTTTGGCCGATCCCTGACAAAACTCAATCACGCCAAGCGGCTTATCTGTCGAACCACGATTTGGGAGCCGTCCAGTCGAATGCCTCAAATTTTATTCTCTCTTCTTCCTTTTCTAGCGAGGTACTGAAAATGGATGTCGATTTGGTCCTCAGTTCTGGAAAAAATTACTTAAACGCCAAGCAATTAGACTCCATTTTGCTCCCCAGGCCCGCGGAAGCCGTCGATCGCTTTCGCTGACAAAGCCAATGTAAAATAGAACCGCTGAAACTGCCTACTTGCCGGCTCGGGTGCGTTGTCGGTCCCTGGCACAATATCGAAATCAGAATGCGCCAGGTAGCCAATGGCGTCTCCGGCCGCCAACTGCTGCTCCAACTAATTCGAATAAAAATATTCAAATTGTCAATGCCGTTTTAAAATATATACTCTTATTAAAATCTCTACATCTCTTCTGCACTAATCAAAACACCGCTTATAATCTTTTGAGACCAATATCAGTCATAGACTCATATAGGAGTAGGGTTATTATCCTGTGGGTGGAAGGACTGAAATTGTGCAAATCGTTGTAGGTATGATTAACCACTCGCTGAGTCCCCCTTATCCTCTCTTCTTTATTTACCTATGTATGGATCGATGGTTACTAATCATCCGCGAAATGAAGCCAAATTCAGACTTGCCTCTTGGAGACTATTTATGTCCATGTCTGAAAAGCCATGCAATTTTGCAACAAAGGGAGTAAATAACTCCAGTGTTTCCAATTAATTAACAAAAGGTTTATTCTTTATTGTGAAAGTGTAAACTTGGTCTCGATATTTCATTAGCACACATTTGTCCTTGTAGTTTCAATATTACCTAGAGTAGTCTCTTGTGATTGTTCTATTAAAAGTGGTTTTCACAATGGAGTAGGATATTTTCACACATGCGAGACAAAAATAAGATAAGACGGGAAACTAAAAGGTTATATAGAATAGTCACTAAAGATTCTAGAGATGTTTAAACTGCACTTCTGAAAACAACTAGTAATTCAATAAACATTTAAAAAAATTCAAATTCATTCATTTCTAACATTTTAGTTTTTTCGATAAAGAGAATTTATTACTTAAAAAGTTTTAAGCATTATACCCGGCCTCTGCATAGCTAAGATGCACACAGGCCCACAGGTTCAAAAGTCTCCGAAACAAAAACAAATAGGCTAATTACATATCATAATGAGAAATTGTAAAAACGTCTAAGGGGTAGGACATATCCGTAGATTATGTTGCCATCCATGTTGAAAAAAAAAGCCCTCGCCGAATCCTCCAACCGCGTAGACAGCTCCGTGAATAGGTCGCGGTGCTCCACACGTTCTAGAGGGGACCATGAACGGATCGTAGCCGTGCACCGGTAGATGACCTGCATAAGAGACGGACTTTTATCAATTAAAACCTTATCATTTCTACATAGCCATAGCGACCAAATAACGGCAATCGCTCCCATCCTAATTAGCAGTTTAAACCTAGAATCCACACCATTGAGCCAATTGCCCAAAATATTTGCAACGCTTCTAGATGGGTACAAGTTAGCAGCTATCTGGATGACTGACCATATAGACCTAGCAAAATTATACTGAAAGAAAAGGTGTGTATTGATTTGTGTATGATTTTATTTCCACTGGTTCCCTTCAAGTTTTCTATTTTCCATATTTTTGTTTCTTAACATACAACTTGAGAACTACGGAGTACTAAATACTCCCTCTGTTCTACAATATAAGATGTTTTAAATGTTTCACATGTTGTCTAGATTCGGACTAAAAGAATGGAAAGTGGGTGAACACATACACTAAAACATGTCTAGATACATGTATTACCAATACGAATGTGGAAAGGGGCTAAAACATCTTATATTATGGAACGGAGGGAGTAGTAGTTTTGTTGAAAGTGCGATATTTATTTGTCCTTACGTAATCTATGCCAATTATACTCAAAATATACATCTCCTGTTTTGAAAAAAAAGGCCAATGTAAGAATAAATACACACTGAAACTGCCTACTTGCTTGCTGTCGCACGGCTCGTCTGTGTTGTCAGTCCCTGGCACGGCCTCCACATCAGAGAACGCCGATCGCCAATGGAGTCGCCGGGAGCCAACTGCTGCTCCTGCTCCCCATCATCACCAGCAATTTAGCATATCCTGGGACATCTCCTTGGATTAAAAAGAACAACGAGGCGATGCACATGTTAGAAGAAGAAACTTCTCCGGGCATATGCATGGAGGCAGTCCATTAACTGATAACTGGCGCGAGTTGACGATTGGCGCGCGCGCGCGGGTCGCTCTCCGCCGGCGAGAAATTATTGCAGCCGCCGGAGGCCTGGCTTTGGTTAAGTTAAGTGGCGACGACCTTAGGTTGGCACTGGAGTCGTATGTATTGTACCTCCGATTTCTGGTCGGTGAGATCCGGACGTGATGCTGGCGTGGCTTACGCAACACAATTCAGAGTGTATTTGTGATAGCTCAACCATGAACTGCTGCAATAGACTCGTCTGTATCTGCTTGTCAACCCTTTTCACACAGATTAACAAAAGAGAACGAGAGCGCTAGGCCATGGAAACATATTTCACTGTATATGTACCCTCTGCTCTGTAAATTTGTTCGAAGTCAAACAATGTAAAGATTGATCAAGTTTATAGAAAAAATACATATAGAATATTCAAGCAATATCATAAATATATAATGAAATTTATTTTCGTATTATGTCTATATAGTTTTATAATTGTCAATACCTTTTCCTACAACGCTAGTCAAAATTTCAAAGATTGTTTTCAGGTTTACCGACATTCTAGTCAATGCAAAGTTGCATAATACTAGTCTTTATGTAATGATGATATCATCGCTTAGTGGTCTAAGCACTAGAATATACTCAATCTATAACTCTGAATAACATTGCAATGTGTAAAATACATGCCTAAAATATTTGGAAAATATGCATTATTATCTTGGCAACTTTAGTTGTTTTTTGGTAACCACATTATATACAAATGGTAACTGGTGCGGAAAAAAATTCATCAAAACTTAGGAACATGTGATCAAGTTTTGAACCACTCGTAGATAGTAATACAACGGTAAAAAACAGATCGCTAATTGAATTTAATGGTTAATCATTTTGTATATTCAATTTAGCAATTAATGAGATGGTGTGTGATGGGCTGGCAGATTCTAAGTGCATGCATGTTCTCTATCTATAAGAGAGAATTCCCGTTGAAAACTCGTTGCACCATAAGACTAACTGGAACACGTGCCCGCAGGGGCGGACCCAAGCATAGCTGAGTGGGGACAGTCAGTTTTTTAAAAATCAGTGTACTTCCTTCATATTTTAAGGAAAAAATTCATAAAAATTTGAATTTCTACTAAAATTGCCCCTGCTCATCTAAAATGCCCCCACTCAATTCTTTGTCTGGGTCCGCCACCACGTGCCCGGTTAGATTAGGTAAAGATTGTTTGTGAAGGGTCGCAGCATAGAAAACAAAAAAATTTCCTACGCAAACATGGCGGAATAAAACCCAATGCTAGATCAGATCTACTAGATGGTGGTAGCAAGTAGGAGATCGAATCTCACCCTCGAAGAAAACCGAGCGTGTTTTGTCGAGGCAGGGGTTGGCTAGTCGATCCCCGCAACTAGACTTGTCTAGTCGCGAGGAGATGTATTATCCGATGCGTCGCACGAGCAACGCCTCCGAGAGATCCACACGTACGGCTCGATGAAGACTCCACGTTCTTGATCCCGCAAGAGTTGATGGAGAGACTCGCGAGATCAGCAGCACAACGATGGTGGTGTGGTGGATATGGTGGAGATCTAGCAGGGCTTCGCCAAGCGACAAGCTAGAGAGGAGGGAGAGGAGGTGGTGCGACAGGGGAGGGGGGCGGCGGCTAGGGAGCACAAGGGTGCCGCACCCCTTGCCCTAGCCCCTCCTTGTATATGCGGCAGGGTGGGGTGCGCCCCAAGGCACCTAGGGCCGGCCGACTTGGGTGGCTTGGCCCCCAAGTTAGCCGCCCTAGGGTTAGGGCCGGCCTCCCTCAAACCCTAGCCCATATGGGCCCTTGTGGGCTTGGTGCGGCAGGCCCATGTGGCCACTTCACCACCCCTTTGGTCCATGTGGGCCCCATACTCCTATGGGCCCCACTTCTAGACTCCTCTAGAACCTTCTAGTATATTCCGGTACCCTACCGAAAAATTCCCGGACCTTTATGCAAAACTGAAAGTAAAATGACACTAAACAATGCAAACTGAAATAACAAATGCAACACAAAATGCAAAACTGAAAATAAAATATGCAAACCGAAATATAAAGATGATATGCAAGACAAAAACAAAACAAAATAATATGATTTGAAGGTAAAGATGGATAAGATGATGCTCACTTAGGTGCAACCTCCCCAAGCTTAGGTGTTAGCACAAGTTGGTGATGAAGTTGACTTTGTTGTGAGATACTCCTTGGACAAATCTTTACAGCAATGATTCCCCGGCAACGGCGCCAGAAAATTGTCTTGATGGCCTTTAACTCAGCAACAGCACCAGAGAATGTCTTGATGGCAAAGGCGCCAGAAAACGTCCTTGATGGTGTAGTTACCTGCGTCAAAAGAATATGGTTAGGTTGAGACTCCAAGTGCAGAGTGTATAGTATAGGAAAGACAGTTTTCCCCACGAGGGATGACTCGAGGGTTTAATATCGAACTCTCGGGGAATCAGTAGTGAAAGATTTATCTTCTTATCATTCTCTTGAAAACCTACAAAACAAAGTAAATTGTTTTGTGCCCTCAACCTCACCAAGTGGTTGTCAAGCACAAGGTGTGAGAATGATATGAAAATATAACAAATGCAAATAAGAAATAAATATGCAAGGATGGTGGAAACAATGATGGATGATATTTTTGGGTTTTATATTGTGAATGCAAGATATAAAAGTGTTTTTGTAGTTCGGATTTTTAAATGGCAGAAAATGGAAAATGCTTATAAGTTGTTGGAAAGGTGCTTCTTATGATTTAAAATGGACCGGGGTTCATGGTTTCACAAATGCACTCTCTCTTTGATAAAGTGGTAGACAATGGAACACTAGAATTGACATATGAGATTGCAACAAAAAGGTTTCATGACAAGGTACTAATTATATGGGCATCTGAAAGAACAACTATGCCCGAGATGTCACCTAGAGGGGGGGGGTGAATAGGCGATTAAAACTTTTTCTAATTAGGGGCTTGATAATTGCGGAATAAAACTATGTGTTTAAATTAACAAGCCAACAACCTAATATGCTAGGGTTACCTATGTGCACCAACAACTTATGCTAAGCAATTCAAGCAACAAGGAGATAGCAAGATATGAACTTCAAGCACGAAGGCTATCACAATGTAAATTGCATAAGTAAAGCTCGGGTATAGAAATAACCGAGGCACGCGGAGACGAGGATGTATTCCCGAGTTCCTCCTTGTTAAGGGAGTACGTCTCGTTGGAGGGGTGTGAGCTCGCCACAAGAGGCCTACTCAAGATGCCACAAAGGCCTCACCCTATTCTCCGATGAACCTCACCCAAGGGATTGGTTCACCTTCCACTATCGGAATCCTTCGGGGCGGATTCCGGAGCCCTTTACAACTTCTTCTTGGGGCACACTCCCACAACTCAATTGGGGGCTCCCAAACTCGTGCCGAAGCTTCACAACACGAAGTCTTCGCGGCACCTCCAAACCGTCTAGGGTACACAATGCACCCAAGAGGCAACAAGCTCTTGGGAACACAATGCACCCAAGAGTAACAAGCTCTTCAACCTTCAACTTCACGTATCACCGTGGAGAGAGCAACCCAATGCAACAAATGCACGAGGCAAGAACACACAAAGTGGTCAAGTCCTTCACTCCCAAATTCCAACCAAGCAACAAATGCTTTGGGGGGAATAAGAGAGGAAGAACAAAGAGGAGAACCACAAAAGAACTCCAAGAACTAGATCCACTAGGTTCCCCTCACTTAGAGGAGAGATTGATTGGTGGAAATGTAGATCTAGATCTCCTCTCACTTTTCCCTCAAAAATATGCAAGATTCATTGGAGGGATTGAGAGGGGGGCAAGCTTTTCAAGGTCAACAATGGTGGGAGAGAGAGGGGAAAACGTGCTGCCTTTGATAGGAAACCATTGGGGAAGAAGGCCCCTTAAATAGGTCCCCCGAAATCTGACCGTTATGTGCAAAATCGTACCCAGCGGTACTACCTCTAGCCTGGCGGTACTACCTCTGGGCGGTACTACCTCTGCGCCAGCGGTACTACCTCTGGGACCCTTTTTGACTGAAAATGATGATTCCAACGGTAGAACGTGGCTGCTACCGCCGGGGTACCGGGGGGGATACCAGTACGCAAAAAGGGCGCACCGGTACCACCAGCGGTACCACCAACGGTACCGGGCGCTGTGCAGCAGCAGTTCCGCTCCAGGTGTAGCGGTACTACCGCTGCCGCAGCGGTACTACCGCCGGACAAAAAAACTGCAGAACAACCGGTACGAGAAAAATCATAACTTAATCATCCGGACTCCGTTTTCGATGATCTTGGGCTCGTTGGAATCGCAACGAAAAGTTCTACAAGATCATGCAGAGAAACATCATAGTCCATCAAGGGAGGATAAAACCAAATGGGGAAAGGTAAAACCTCTCTATAAAAGAACAACCGGTAAATCCTCCAACATCACAAATGCAATAAGATGTTCATCAAGACTCCGTTTTCTATGATCTTGGGCTTGTTTCGAAGATAATCACAAGCCCTACAAGATCATGCATATACACATCATAGTCTATCATGTGAGGAGGAAAACATAAGGAGAGAGTTTGACCTCTCGTAGGAGAGACAAACCGGTAAAACCTCCGATATCAAAAACGCAAGAAGATATTCATGAGATCCGTTTTTGATGAACTAGAGCTTGGTATGGAGATGAACACAAGCTCTAAATTCTCACATGGATAAAAGCCAAATAAGAACCAATAAAGATGATTGCATGGATGCAAAGGTTTGAGCTCTCCACGAACGATACGATCACGATACTCGGTCGAGAGCCCCTCTTGATAGTACGGCTATCTATCCTATAACCCGGTCTCTCACTAAACATAATGAGACCGGTAAAATAGAAACCCTATCAAGATCATACCTTTGCCTTGCGCTTAAACCACTTGAGGTCGATGAAGACGATCTTCATCTCCTCAAGGCAAACCACCTTTCTTGATTGCGCCTTGCTTGATGAAGATTCACATGACGCTCCCCCATACACCAAGATGGGGAAAGCACTCCTTCGGTATATCTTCACTAGGCCTTTCTCTCGATGACGAACACCTTGGCCTTGATCAACAAATGATCTTCTTCCCTAAACCTTGACTCCAACACATGGAGAACAAGCGAGACCTTGACTCCAACAAATGGAGACAAGCAAGCAAATGGACACCTACAAATAGAGCTCAATGCAAATATTAGTCCATAGAGATTGTCATTAATTACCAAAACCATGCATGGGATCAACCATGCACTTTCAATCTCCCCCATTTTGGTAATTGATGACAATCCCTTTTAAGAGGGTTTATATAAAGAATAAAGCAACCTTGCATGACAAACAAGCAAGGATGCAAAGCACATTAAAGGCAAATGCAACAAAAGCATAAAACCCAAATTCCCTTAAACCCTCTAAACTTCTCCCCCATTGGCATCGATTGCCGAAATGGGAAGAAAAATTTAGAGAGCCAATATAATATGAGTTCCTCTAACAAGGTGTGCATTTCTCAAGATATGAGTGAAATCAAATGCACTTATTCATTGACGAATAATTAGAGGAAATCAAACTATATTGAGGATCCAAAGATTGCAAAAAGGATGAAATCATTTTAAACATCTCCACCAAGGAGAAAAGCAATCAAAAAGATCCAAAGCGAGAGTTCTAAATAAAGCCGGAGAAGCTCCCCAATGTTCATGCACAAATAAGGAGTGCACAAATATGGTATCCTCACTCCCCCAAAATCATCTAGAACACTCAACAAGTGCAAGAGTGCATAATGCAAAATCAAATTATAGCACTTGCACCAAAGATGTGGTTGAGCCATAAGAAGATACCAATTTTCAAAAATTCATCGTAAGATAGGCCCAACCGAGAAAAGAGATCTTTTTAAAGAAATATGTTCACACGCTTAGGGATACCAATTGGAAACTAAAACCAATTGACAACTAAAACCAATTGAAAATGCCAAAAGCTAGTAAGAGCATTTAGCCAATAAAAATTCAACATGCTCACCAAGGTAGGCATGAAGACAAAGATCTCCAAGAAATACATGAGTGTGCAAAGATACCAATAAACAATAAGACAAGCACTCATGAGACAAATTTGGAACCACCAAAGATTTATAGAAGAAAAACAAGGTGGCTCAAAAGAAATAGGATACCAACTAAAAGATGACCTCTCTCATATGTATAGGTTTCTAATTAGACAAACCATTGAAGATATACATCCGCAAAGAAACATATACATACGAAATGGTTCGGGAAAAAGGTAACAAGGTATCCAAAAGGAAGTCATAAATATACAAACGAGATTAATGCATACAAGCATAGCACATAGCTCAAATTTACCTCATTGTATATAAATGAACTTCAAATATATCAAATGCATCACACATATCACTAAGGGAACAAGAGATAGTGGAGATGCTTTGAAATAGGCAACAAGTATCACAAGGAAATAATATCAATTGAAGAAAGGTTTTTGCAAATTCAACACACATATCACAAAGATATATTAAGTGAAGGAAAAAGCCAAAACCACAACAATTGCATATAAGAGCTTTCATGCCAAGAGGCAACCTACACAAGGTTGAATACTAGAAAGGTATGCATGAGATAGATACTTGTTACCGAGATGCATTGAAGATGAAGATGATGAGAGTTGGTTTGTCATCAAAGCTTGACTCCGACAATCACACGGTGAGAACACCTTCCTTATGAATGAGGCAAGCATCCAATGCATCTCCATTGTACCTAAAACAAAATTTAAGCACAAAATGGTTCCCAAACTCATTGGGTTCCATAGTAGTTAGAAACCCTACAGTATATAGGACATACTCCACATAAATATGTGCATATAGATATGAAATTGAATTTCATGCACATCTTAGCCGATTTAGGATTCGGTGGAGTATCCCCTATATATTGGAACTAAAAGGACTAGCATGCCATATAATATATATGTTTAAAGGACATACATACAAAGCCTTTCAAGATCCAAACGAGATACAATTTGGACAAAAACACCAAGTAAACCAAGAAGAGCACACACGAGAGTGTGACACTAAAGGTTGTCCAAATTATATCAAACTCCAAATCAACACATGATTGAGGAAAAAACAAATCAACAAAAGATTGATTCCAAAACACATCAACACATGAAGTGTGATATCAATAGGAATCAAATCAAACAACACATGATTGAAAAGACACCAATTGAAAATAAGATACCAATTAAAACAAAAAATATCAACTAGGAGAAAAGATACCAAAAAGAGGGTGATACTTGACCGAAATCAAGTATGGTTAAAATAAGGCAAAAGGTATCAAGACTCCCACAATAAATATCAATTGGAACAAATGTCTATGGAGGAGACATTAAATTCCAATTAATACCAATTGAAGGTGCCAACACAAGATAAAGAATCAAATGCCAATTGAGAGGATCAATAATTGATAGAAAGAATAATGTTCTAAATGAAAAGGAATGCTCCCCCAAGATTAATGCATTATCTTAGATATTTGCATTTGAATACAAAATGCATGCACAAGGGATCATTACTCTCCATACTTTATCTAAAACACTAAACACTACCGATTGAAAGATAGGATCCATTCAAAAGGCAAGAAAGGCAATAGATAGAGCAAATTAAAGCAAGAGCCAATGTGAAGATGATCTACAAAATCCACCACAATTACTAGAAACACTTGTCATGGACAAGGAGTATATAGAGATATTTCTCGGTGGTATAAAGGAATGATGTACAAGACCAACTTCACCACAAACTAGCAAACGGCAAAAGATAGGAATTAAAACACCATTTTTAAAGAGGTTTGTTGGTAGTTTCAATTATTCGAACCAACCGGCAAAGCCATGGTTAGAATAAAAGGAAACAAATGGTTTCTCACATAATATATGGAAATTCATATTAGAGAAAAAACCACACCAAGCAAACTCACCCAAACAAGAGCCACAAGACAACCACAAAGGAAAATTGGAACTTGTTTGAGCAAACATGCCACATAGGAAATAGATAATGTACAATATCAAATCTAAGTGGCAAACCTCAAATGTTCACATTTTTATGGGATTGTAATATGCACATAGCTTATTACTCCCCCATAATGTGATAATTCATTTTATTTTTAAACATGAGGCAAATAAAACCAACTAGAGAAATTAATGGACATTGTAGAATTTGAATTTCTCATGAATATGACATACCACATAGTAGCTAGATAATATGAAATATCAACACTAGGTGGTGTGCTTCATGTACGCACATTTTTAGGTTTGTGAAGTGCACAAAGCATTTCACTCCCCCAAAATGGGATGGTCCACTAATATCTCAAAAAGCCAAATTAAATCCACACAAGATCTAAAAAGCTCAACACACAAATTACACATACATGATATACAACTATCATACACAACCTTGAATAACAAGACAAGTAGGAAAGTAGCATATCATATACAAGCACATGCTAGGAACAAAACAAACACATGCAAGGGAGCAAGCAACTTTCAATGTATATATGAGTTAAATACAAGTTACCGCAAGGAGGAAGCATTGGTTATGAGATAGATATGTGATGATCCAATTGACTTGGCTTGATGAGATAAAACCATGAAGATCCCTTAATTCTTCAAAAGAAACCAAGTCACCAATGTCCTCCACAAACACCTATTGATCAAGTTTGAGCTTGTTGGTCCCCAACCGAGTTGGGTCCTAAGAGGTTAGTCACAATAGGTTTGGGAACCCAAATGGTGCGTTTCTTGACACCACTTTGAGCTCCCACATAGTTGGCAACCACATTGCCAACTCTATCCTTCCTAAGAGAATATACATCATCAAGTATGATAGGAGAGGATAGGTTACCGACGGTGCATGAAGAAGCAAAGTGACCCTTGCCACGGCAAAGGTAGCAACACCGACTCTTCTTCTTCTTCTTAATAGGCTCCTCAACTTGAGGAGCAATAACTTGAGTCTTCTTAGGAGGTGGCCTTTGTTCAACTCGTGGTTGAGCACGAGGTTGAACAAGAGGCCGCTTCCCTAGTTGCTTCTCACTAAGCTTCTTCTTCTTCATAGGGCAATCCCGGACATGGTGCCCTTCAACCTTGCACTTGAAGCAAGTGATCTTGGCCGGATTCTTGATTTGAACTTGGCCCTTCTTCTTCTCAACCTTGGACTTGTTCTTGATGTTGGAGTTGAATCCAAGTCCACTCTTGTCATTTGGGGATTGTTGCACACTCAACATGTTGTCAAGTGCCCTCTTCCCTTCATGACGCTTTTCCAAGCCTTTCTTCAAAGAAGTGGCTTGGGCCTTGAGCTCTCCTCTTTTCCCTACATGGTTAGTGACAACACAAGAACTAGAGGAGGTAGATGCATCATTGTTAGAGCAACAAGGCAAAGCAAGTAATTCATCACATGATGTACCAACATTTTTAGTGGATGAACTACTAGGACTAGCACATGGCAATAGAGCATTTTTAATTAAAGTTGTGCTAATATCCACATGAGGCTCACTTGATGTTACCTTTGTAGTGATGGCCTCATGAGCCAACTTGAGACAAGCATAGGAGGCTAGAAGTTCATCATTAGAGCTAGATAGCTTTTCATGTTTTTCTTCCAACTTCCCATAGGATGCTAGAAGATTATCGTTAGAGCTAGATAGCTTTTCATGACTTGCTTCCAACTTCTCATACTTGCTCGTTAGCAACTCAAGTTGAGCCCTTAGCTCAACATTCTCCTTTATAATAGATGCTTCACAAGAAGTGGAGTTAGTAGCACAAGCATCATTGACATTAGGAGTAGAGGAAGATAACATGACAAGCTCATTATTTAATCTAGCATTTTCCATTTTAAACACTTTATATTTAGCATGAGCATGGTCACGTTCTTTAATGATTTTAGCAATTATATCATTATGAGATTCCTCTATATTTTCTAATTTCTCCTCAAGAGAGACACGAGTCTCTTTCTCTTCCTCAAGAGCATCTTCTAACGATGTTTCTCCATAGCATCATCTCTTTCCATCTTACCCTTTTCTTCAAGACTTGCTTCCAAGGCCTCAATAGTTTCCCCACGCTCAATAAGAGTGCTCATGATTTCAAAGAGGTTAGCTTGAGCACTATTATTGCTAGGAAGGGCTTTAAGAATCATTAGACCTTTATTTTGAAGCATAGCATTAACCTTTTCCACATCATCTTCTTCATCATTATTATCATCATCATTATCATTATTATTATCATTGCTAGAAGAAGATTTAGCCATAAGGCAATGATAGGTGGATGAAGAGGGATAATTAATTTTTGAACTACTCAAGTTCAAATCTTGTTCCACAATTAATTGAGTTTCCTCTACATTTATATTCATGCAAGAGTTAGAGGGAACACAAGCATTTTCATCATTGGAACAAGATAAAGCAAGCATATCATCATTAGATTTATCTAAGCAATTTTTGGATGACATGCAAGGACTATCAACACTAGCATGTATGACATTTATAGTGCTATGTGTGTTTAGGTCCAAAGATGAAGCATTGCAACAAGATAGAGATAAGTGATCATCAACAATGAGCTCACTATCCAAATTGCAAAGCCTATCACTACTCACCATTACATTGGATTGTGGCTTACCACATTTTGGTGAAGTAGATGAAGACGAGAACTCGTCACGGCCGGAGGTGGAGGGAGAGCAATCATCCTCAATAGAGTTGGACACTCCGTATTTTTCTTGAAGCTTGGTCCATAATTCATGAGTATCCCGGAGAGGCATGATTGACTCGAAAACTACAACACTCACAAATTTGCAAAACTCATTAGAGGCTAGAGCATCTAGATATAAGTTTTTCTCATCCTCTAAAGTCGTACTTTCGTAGTCCTTTGGAGGAGAAAAACCTATATCTAAGATACGCTCAATATTGGGGTCCAAGACCCGTAAGTGACTAAGCATATGAGTTTTCCAAACATTGAAATTTGTGCCATTAAATCTAAACAAGGAATTGTGCACTAAATCCCTAGACGACATCTTTACTCTCTAGGCGGTAAAGCCAAACAAGAGAGATGAGGCTCTGATACCAATTGAAAGAACAACTATGCCCGAGATGTCGCCTAGAGGGGGGGTGAATAGGCGATTAAAACTTTTTCTAATTAGGGGCTTGATAATTGCGGAATAAAACTATGTGTTTAAATTAACAAGCCAACAACCTAATATGCTAGGGTTACCTATGTGCACCAACAACTTATGCTAAGCAATTCAAGCAACAAGGAGATAGCAAGATATGAACTTCAAGCACGAAGGCTATCACAATGTAAATTGCATAAGTAAAGCTCGGGTATAGAAATAACCGAGGCACGCGGAGACGAGGATGTATTCCCGAGTTCCTCCTTGTTAAGGGAGTACGTCTCGTTGGAGGGGTGTGAGCTCGCCACAAGAGGCCTACTCAAGATGCCACAAAGGCCTCACCCTATTCTCCGATGAACCTCACCCAAGGGATTGGTTCACCTTCCACTATCGGAATCCTTCGGGGCGGATTCCGGAGCCCTTTACAACTTCTTCTTGGGGCACACTCCCACAACTCAATTGGGGGCTCCCAAACTCGTGCCGAAGCTTCACAACACGAAGTCTTCGCGGCACCTCCAAACCGTCTAGGGTACACAATGCACCCAAGAGGCAACAAGCTCTTGGGAACACAATGCACCCAAGAGTAACAAGCTCTTCAACCTTCAACTTCACGTATCACCGTGGAGAGAGCAACCCAATGCAACAAATGCACGAGGCAAGAACACACAAAGTGGTCAAGTCCTTCACTCCCAAATTCCAACCAAGCAACAAATGCTTTGGGGGGAATAAGAGAGGAAGAACAAAGAGGAGAACCACAAAAGAACTCCAAGAACTAGATCCACTAGGTTCCCCTCACTTAGAGGAGAGATTGATTGGTGGAAATGTAGATCTAGATCTCCTCTCACTTTTCCCTCAAAAATATGCAAGATTCATTGGAGGGATTGAGAGGGGGGCAAGCTTTTCAAGGTCAACAATGGTGGGAGAGAGAGGGGAAAACGTGCTGCCTTTTATAGGAAACCATTGGGGAAGAAGGCCCCTTAAATAGGTTCCCCGAAATCTGACCGTTATGTGCAAAATCGTACCCAGCGGTACTACCTCTAGCCTGGCGGTACTACCTCTGCGCCAGCGGTACTACCTCTGGGACCCTTTTTGACTGAAAATGATGATTCCAACGGTAGAACGTGGCTGCTACCGCCGGGGTACCGGGGGGGATACCAGTACGCAAAAAGGGCGCACCGGTACCACCAGCGGTACCACCAACGGTACCGGGCGCTGTGCAGCAGCAGTTCCGCTCCAGGTGTAGCGGTACTACCGCTGCCGCAGCGGTACTACCGCCGGACAAAAAACTGCAGAACAACCGGTACGAGAAAAATCATAACTTAATCATCCGGACTCCGTTTTCGATGATCTTGGGCTCGTTGGAATCGCAACGAAAAGTTCTACAAGATCATGCAGAGAAACATCATAGTCCATCAAGGGAGGATAAAACCAAATGGGGAAAGGTAAAACCTCTCTATAAAAGAACAACCGGTAAATCCTCCAACATCACAAATGCAATAAGATGTTCATCAAGACTCCGTTTTCTATGATCTTGGGCTTGTTTCGAAGATAATCACAAGCCCTACAAGATCATGCATATACACATCATAGTCTATCATGTGAGGAGGAAAACATAAGGAGAGAGTTTGACCTCTCGTAGGAGAGAGAAACCGGTAAAACCTCTGATATCAAAAACGCAAGAAGATATTCATGAGATCCGTTTTTGATGAACTAGAGCTTGGTATGGAGATGAACACAAGCTCTAAATTCTCACATGGATAAAAGCCAAATAAGAACCAATAAAGATGATTGCATGGATGCAAAGGTTTGAGCTCTCCACGAACGATACGATCACGATACTCGGTCGAGAGCCCCTCTTGATAGTACGGCTATCTATCCTATAACCCGGTCTCTCACTAAACATAATGAGACCGGTAAAATAGAAACCCTATCAAGATCATACCTTTGCCTTGCGCTTAAACCACTTGAGGTCGATGAAGACGATCTTCATCTCCTCAAGGCAAACCACCTTTCTTGATTGCGCCTTGCTTGATGAAGATTCACATGACGCTCCCCCATACACCAAGATGGGGAAAGCACTCCTTCGGTATATCTTCACTAGGCCTTTCTCTCGATGACGAACACCTTGGCCTTGATCAACAAATGATCTTCTTCCCTAAACCTTGACTCCAACACATGGAGAACAAGTGAGACCTTGACTCCAACAAATGGAGACAAGCAAGCAAATGGACACCTACAAATATAGCTCAATGCAAATATTAGTCCATAGAGATTGTCATTAATTACCAAAACCATGCATGGGATCAACCATGCACTTTCAGCATCACGTTCTAACATAGAGATCTTTTATTTATTAATCTCTCTTATACTCCACCAAGATGTGAATTAAATCTTAGCACCTCAGTAATTAAGATAAATCAGAGCATAGCTTTACGTCTTATGACATGAAGTTAAAATAAGAACATGCTAGATCTAGTCATGGATAAGTGGCAATGGTCACACCTACACCTCCGGTAGCATGGTATTTTTCTTTATCCCTAGTGAGGCAACAAAGTAAGGTAAAAATACCCAAGTGGATCGCGGAACTTCTCTCACTTTCACCGCACTAGCCACCCCCTCATTACTCCAACTAATGCACACGTTTCCCCACACACGCTCTCATAAACATGCTTGATCATAGACAAGAACGGGGTACATAATATTGCATCTACTTTCATAGCTGAAACAAAACAATTGCAATCTCAAACATATATTAACTCATAAAGAGATCCACCACAAAGGTATTACATAGATGACCGTAATCATGTTCAGAAGCTCATACGGTGCTAATTAGTGAAGCTCAAAGAGAGGAGAGATATATAAGTTACTTACACAAACCCATAGTCCAGGGGTGGACTACTCCCACTTCATCATGGAGACGGTGGAGAAGTCGTTGGGGGGAGATGGAGACCACGCCGGCAGCGCCCCGTCGGAGTTTTCCCCCTCCAATCTGCAACTCCAGGTATCTGTTTCGGTGTTTCTGTGTTTTGACGGCGCTCCCTTCTAGAAAACGTTGGGGGACTATTTTTATAGTCGTTTTAGGTCAAAAGGAAGCTTCGGGAAGAAAGATCGACGGCAACGGAGCCACGAAGACCAAGTTGGTGGGCCCCACGCGGCCAAGGAATCTGGCCGCGTGGGCCCCCCCTCTTTTGGCCTTCGGGCTTCCAGTTTTTCGCTTCCTTCGCTCCTACGCTTTGTTCTTTCCAAAAACTAATGCTCGTAAATTTTCAGGTCATTTGGACGTCGTTTGGGTCCCTGAAACATCAAAATATAGAAAATAGGGTTTTCTGCCAGTGCAGGGTTAATTCCAGAAAAATAGGAAAACTGTGAAATCTTTCCATAATCATTATAAAATAATGATATAACCCTTATATGATGCAAATATGATTGAAATATGAGTATTATAATGCAAAGTTTATGTATGCATTTTACATGCATCAACATCCCCAAGCTTAACCTATACTCGTCCTCGAGTATGAAGGTGATAAAACTAACATGGACTTTGCATTTAAATGCTAACAATGGATATCAAAGATGATTACTATTGCTACATAAATTCAAATGATTCATTCTTCAAAGGAGTAGCAATATGCAAGATAGATTATGAAATGATATCAATTACTCAATGCAAGGATGTTCAATGATAATTCAGAAAGTGTAACATAGAAGAAAGTACTATGGACCAAATGTATGCATAATGAAAAGTAAAAACATCCTATAATGGTCATGGAGTACTCTTATCAAACTGAATATAAAAGTGGACACTTTGGAAAGATATATATATGAGTATAGGTAAAACATGAGCAAGTTTCATCTAACTTCCAAATACTTCTACTTAAGTTAATGTTTGCAATGTGGTATTGGTGTCAAGCTCTCATTACCCCTTATCATAACATCTTGAATGGTTAAAGTTTAAAGTGAAAGCAAATATGAGTAGTATGCTTGACAAAGAAATGGTTGAAAGTCTCATGCCCCGTGAATACGATTACCTACACCATGGTGTTACTCAACTTGGGATACAAAGCAAGTTCAAGTAAAAGTCATTGTATAATAGCATCATCAAGAGGGTCAATTGGGGTACCTCTTGTCCCAGGACATGGAACAAGCCCATGTCAAAATGACAAGTAAAAACAAACATAATGAACAATCTCAACACCCTTTTTATTTACTATTGATATAGCTTTTTATTATGAGGTGCATCACTGAAGGTTCACAATAGCATGTAAGTAAATTTCCACCATAAATGATGCATGGCTTAGAGTAGCGGCCCAGGTGTCTCTCTAGCCATTTATACAACTACTTAAACTTAATTAGTTTCCACATTTATTTGGCACTATGATAGGCATCCATAAACAAAAGTACATGATATCAACTAAATATAATTCTGAGCATGTTGAAAGCTTGCCATGTGACATCACATTTGGGCTAACTACCAACCAAGACTCTTGTCAATCTCACAACTTCATAATTTTAATCACAATGGTTCATGTTTATTAAATGCAATAGTAAGGTGTGAGAGCTATTTAACCAACTTTTCCCATAACAATCAATAACGTAAGCATTTAAATTCAGAGGTATAGATAACGCAGAGTAACATGATAAACATACTCGGAATAGCATAAAGCTAACAGGTAGATATGGTGGACTCACTGGAAAAACTTTGGTTTAAGGTGTTGGAAAACAAGTTTTTACTTGTTGGAATTTTTGGGCTAGCAAAAAGGGAGAAAGTTGACCGTCTAAATGCATGCACAAGTGTCCATAGAACTAACCAATCCATGTTAAACAAAGTAAATTAACATTAATCATCAAAACATGAATAAGATATAGCTCTTGATAAAACACTTGCAAATTAACACTCATTAAAAAGCACATGAATTATGCAACTATATGTATCTTTTTAAATCAAGTCAAACATCCCTTTCCCAATCTTATTATAGCATCAAACTTAATTCAACCCAAACTTCCAGTAGCTCTCTCATATATAAATGATAGTTGTGGTCTCAAAACAAAATTTAAACTAAAATAACAAGCAAACAAAAGACGCTCCAAGTTTATGCGATAAAGTGCATTGATCGAAAAACAGAAGTTAGACGTGTGCAAACCGAGAGTGTGTTGGTCCCGTGTGGTTGTCTTCACATACCCAAGCTTATGGTCTTTACCATACTTAGATAGCTCTTGGTGCATCTCCTCTAATCCCTGTGAAAAAACTTCAAAACGCTGTTTCTCCCATTTCTTTTCTGTGGGGGTGACATTAGTAGTGATAGACAAATGAATTACTTGCTGCATAGAATCCTTAGACAAAAATTCATATTAATGTCTAGAGAGTGTATAATGTTGTATTCCTAGTTATAAACTTAATTGGATAAAAAAGATTCAAGTTAACAGTTCAAAGAATGCATCAAACAAAATGGGACAGGATCTGTCCAGAAAATTAGCAGCAGAAAAACGCATATTTCTACCTGACTTAAACATGTCTAAAAATTCTAAACAAATTCAGTCATATATAGGATGAAAAGTTGTAGTTACAGTAAAAATATGAGCTCATTCGGAGTTACATATTAGGAATTAAAAATTATACCGTGCACAGATTCGTGCTGGAATAAAATCTCCGAATGCAAATAGCAACTTTTTCATACCAAAATAGGTAAAACTTGGCACTTTATTAATAATTCCAGAAACTAAAATAAAACTAAGTCTCTTTTTACAGCAAGAGGACACAAAGAAAATCAAAAATAAAAACAACCGGGTTGCCTCCCGTAAAGCGCTTTCTTTATAGCCATATAGCTAGGCTTCTTAATTGATACTTATTGTGGACGAAGCTCATGAGGGAACTTGAACTTTGGTGTGTCCCTCTTCCTTGGGAAATGTTCAATGCACTTATTGTGTGGAAATTGAAACTTCACATTCCCTTCTTTTGAATCAATGATAGCACCTGTGGTACGAAAAAAAGGTCTTCCAAGAATAATTGGCCTAGAGGTTTTATTCCCCATATCCATGATTAGAAAATCAACAGGTACAAATGTCATATGCAACTCTACCATAACATCACTTACTTTTCCTAAGGCATGTTTAATGGAATCATCAGCAAGTGCAAGTTCAATAGAGCATTTTTCAAGATTCTTTAATTCAAGAACTTCATATAATTCTTTAGATAAAATAGAGACACTAGATCCTAGATCTAATATAGCATGGTGTGTCTCTTTTCCAATGGTTACTAGTACTTTGGGAATCCATACATCCCCAAGCTTAGGTGGTATCATAGCTTCCTAGCAATCTTTTCTTTTAACACATGATTAGCAATAAATGAAACAAAACCTGCTTGGTCATAGTTGATGGAAGAATCACTTGCAAATTTTTGTAAGATAGACATTAATTCATGCAAGCTACAATTATCTAAGTCAAGTAGTGATTCCTTGACTTCACTAAGCATTTTAACTTCCTCAACTTTTCTTTCTAACTCAATTAACAGAAGAGATTCATCATATTCAGTTTCATTAACTTCTTCTTTAAACCAACAAGTTGAGACATAAATGGCAACAAATATTCAGGATAGTTCAATAATTCATTAAGAGTTTCCTCCAAAGTAATAGGAACATTTTAAGCAATATTAATAGAATTCATTCCAACCACAGGTGGTGCTTGTGGTTTCCCTGCAGACATACTCAATAAAGTGGCTTGGTTATCAGCTAGTTTTGAAAGGGCTTTGTCTAGTCCTGCAGCTTGGAGTTGTAAGCCTTCAATATCAGAACTAATAGAAGCAACAGACTTATTCAACTCTTGTATCATGGTATTATGACTAGCAACTTTTTCCATAAGAATTTTATTAGCCTCATGATTATCATTACTTGGTGGCATAGGCTTCCATTTATTATCACTAGTATTAGGATATGGAACAAAGGGACGGTTGTTGGGAACATATGGGGTTTTATTATAAGAATTATAATTGTTGTTACCATGCCCATTATTACCATAGTTCCTAATGAAGTTAACATCAACATTTTCAGGATTATTACCAACTAGTTCTTGCAAAGGGACATTTTCAATATTTTGTTTATTAATGAAAGCAAGAATAGTGTCCATTTTAGATGACAACTCATTTGTTTCTTCTATGGAGTTTACTTTCTTAGATGGATTAGATGCTCTTTCAGTATTCCATTGACTATAGTTTTGCAAAATACTTTCTAAGATGTTCTTAGCTTCTACTATAGTTTTTCCCATAAAAGCCCCTCCAGCAGCGGAATCAAGAATATTTCTAGACATGTAATTTAGACCATTATAGAAAGAGTGTAATATGGTCCATTCATTAACCCATGTGAAGGACAAGTTCTAAGCATAAGTTTTATCCTATCCCAAGCCATGGCAGCATGTTCATTTTCATTTTGCCTAAAAGAAAGAATATTGTTTCTATTTTGCAAAATTTTAACAGGAGAATAATGTTTCTTAATGAAAGCTTCTTTTAGATCACTCCAAGAATTAATGCTATCAGTAGGTAGTGAATGCAACCATTCTTTAGCTTTTCCTCTAAGTGAGAAAGGAAATAATTTCAGTTTTAGAATATCACTTTCCACATTTTTAAAATTTTGCATGTCACATATTTCAACAAAATCATGAAGATGCATAGAGGCATCCTCCATAGCACTACCGCCAAATTGTTCCCTAGTTATCAAGTTCAATAAACTAGGACTTACTTCATAACTATCAGTTGTTATCTCAGGTGTGGCAATGGGCCTACCAATAAATTGATCATTTGGAGTGTTTGTGTAGTCACACAACTTAGTTCTATCACCCATTTTTGCAAAAAAATTATGTGTTTTTAATTTTTATGCAAAACTGAAAGTAAAATGACACTAAACAATGCAAACTGAAATAACAAATGCAACACAAAATGCAAAACTGAAAATAAAATATGCAAACCGAAATATAAAGATGATATGCAAGACAAAAACAAAACAAAATAATATGATTTGAAGGTAAAGATGGATAAGATGATGCTCACTTAGGTGCAACCTCCCCAAGCTTAGGTGTTAGCACAAGTTGGTGATGAAGTTGACTTTGTTATGAGATACTCCTTGGACAAATATTTACAACAATGATTCCCCGGTAACGGCGCCAGAAAATTGTCTTGATGGCCTTTAACTCAGCAACAGCACCAGAGAATGTCTTGATGACAAAGGCGCCAGAAAACGTCCTTGATGGTGTAGTTACATGCGTCAAAAGAATATGGTTAGGTTTAGACTCCAAGTGCAGAGTGTATAGTATAGGAAAGACAGTTTTCCCCATGAGGGGTGACTCGAGCGTTTAATATCGAACTCTCGGGGAATCAGTAGTGAAAGATTTATCTTCTTATCCTTCTCTTGAAAACCTACAAAACAAAGTAAATTGTTTTGTGCCCTCAACCTCACCAAGTGGTTGTCAAGTACAAGGTGTGAGAATGATATGAAAATATAACAAATGCAAACAAGAAATAAATATGCAATGATGATAAATAAATATGCAAGGATGGTGGTAACAATGATGGATGATATTTTTGGGTTTTATATTATGAATGCAAGATATAAAAGTGTTTTTGTATTTTCGGATTTTTAAATGGCTGAAAATGGAAAATGCTTAAAAGTGGTTGGAAAGTTGTTTCTTATGATTAAAAATGGACCGGGTTCATGGTTTCACAAATGCACTCTCTCTTTAATAAAGTGGTAGACAATGGAACACTAGAATTGACATATGAGATTGCAACAAAAAGGTTTCATGACAAGTTACTAATTATATGGGCATCACATCCTAACATAGAGATGTTTTGTTTATTAATCTCTCTTATACTCCACCAAGATGTGAATTAAATCTTAGCACCTTGTTAATTAAGATAAATCAGAGCATAGCTTTAAGTCTTATGACATGAAGTTAAAATAAGAACATGCTAGATCTAGTCATGGAGAAGTGGCAATGGTCACACCTACACCTCCGGTAGCATGGTATTTTTCTTTATCCCTAGTGAGGCAACAAAGTAAGGTAAAAATACCCAAGTGGATCGCGGAACTTCTCTCACTTTCACCGCACTAGCCACCCCCTCATTACTCCAACTAATGCACACATTTCCCCACACACGCTCTCATAAACATGCTTGATCAAAACAAAGTAGACAAGAACGGGGTACATAATATGCATCTACTTTCATAACTGAAACAAAACAATTGCAATCTCAAACATATATTAACTCATAAAGAGATCCACCACAAAGGTATTACATGGATGACCTTAATCATGTTCGGCAGCTCATACGGTGCTAATTAGTGAATCTCAAAGAGAGGAGAGATACATAAGTTACTTCCACAAACCCATAGTCCAGGGGTGGACTACTCCCTCTTCATCATGGAGACGGTGGAGAAGTCGTTGGGGGGGGGGGGGGAGATGGAGACCACGCCGGCAGTGCCCCGCCGGAGTTTTTCCCCTCCAATCTGCAACTCCAGGTCTCTATTTTGGTGTTTCTGTGTTTCGGCGGCGCTCCCTTCTGAAAAACGTCGGGGGACTATTTTTATAGTCATTTTTAGGTCAAAAGAAAGCTTCGGGAAGAAAGATCGACGACAACGGAGGCACGAGGGCCAAGTTGGTGGGCCCCACGCGGCATGGGAATCTGGCCGCGTGGGCCCCCCTCTTTTGGCCTTCGGGCTTCCACTTTTTCGCTTCCTTCGCTCCTACGCTTTGTTCCTTCCAAAAACTGATGCTCGTAAATTTTCAGGTCGTTTGGGTCCCTGAAACATCAAAATATAGAAAATAGGGTTTTCTGCCTGTGCAGGGTTAATTCCAGAAAAATAGGAAAACTGTGAAATCTTCCCAAAATCATTATAAAACAATGATATAACCCTTATATGATGCAAATATGATTGAAATATGAGTATTATAATGCAAAGTTCATGTATGCATTTTACATGCATCAATCATTTATCTCGAGCCCTAACTACATCGAACGTTAAGTGTGTGACCCTGCGGGTTCGAGAATATGTCATATTAATAGCGGGACCGGGATGCTCATATTAATTCCTACATATTCAACGAAGTACTTTACCGGTTGAACCTCTATGTCTGGGATTCAATTAATCCATATATGATTCCTTTTGTTTCACGACATCTTACTTGTACGAGACTTAATCACTCATATCTCCATATCCGATTAATCTCGTTCCCGACAAGTTCTCTTTTATTCGTTCCCATAGGATAGGATCCGCTATGACTATACACTTAGTCATATGCTTGCAAGTGTTTGGATGCTATGCCACCGAGAGGGCCCAGAGAAATCTATCCAACAGTTGGACGAACAAATCCCAGTCTTGATTCATACAACCCAACAACCTACCATCGGGGATACCTGAAAAACACCTTTATAGTCACCCAGTTACGAGATGACGTTTGATGTCCAAAAGTACTTTTCCGGTAAGCGGGAGTAACATAATCTCATGGTTTAAGGAAACTATATTTGACATCTACTTTATTTTGGGTCTATCCATTATATCATCCCCATGATACAACTCCGTTTATCAAGTGATTCATTAATCCTTGGTCAGGAAATTTTTAACCAACACTTGATCAAACGAACTAGTTACTAGAGGCTTACTAGGGACACTTTTCCGTTTATATTCCACACATGTATTTGTTTCCGATTAATACACTTATAGCATGGATAATAAACATTTATCATGAACTGGAAATATGATAAATAATAAACTTTATTATTGCCTCTAGGGCATATTTCCAACAGTCTCCCACTTGCACTAGAATCTATAATCTAATTTACATTTGTAGCAATCTAACACCCATGGCCTCCTGATGTTGATCATGTTTTGCTCGTGGAAGAGGTTTAGTCAATGGGTCTGCCACATTCAGATCCGTGTGCACCTTGCAAATCTCAATGTCTCCATCTCGGACATTCTCACGCAAATTGTGAAAACGGCGCTTAATATGCTTTGTGTTCTTGTGTGAAGTTGGCTCCTTGGCAAGAGCAATCGCAACTGTATTATCACAGTACAGGGCCAGTGGTCTTGACACATTTGGAACCACACCCAGCTCGGAGAGGAACTCCTTCATCCAGACTGCTTCACTTGCTGCCGACGAGGCTGCCACATATTCCACTTCTGTTGAAGATTTTGCCACCACGCCCTGTTTGTAACTCCTCCAACTCACAGCGCCACCATTTAGAATAAACACGTATCCGGACTGAGAATTCGAATCATCCGGATCTGTATCCCAACTAGCATCGACGTTACCCTTTACCACTAGCTCTTGGTCACCTCCATATACGAGAAACATTTCCTTAGTTCTATTAAGATACTTAAGGATATTCTTAATAGCTGTCCAGTGTTCCACTCCTGGATCACTTTGGTACCTGCTAGTCAAACTTACAGCATGTCACACATCTGGTCTAGTACATAGCATGACATACATGATAGAGCCTATGGCTGAGGCATAGGGAACCTTGTTCATTGTCTCTCTATCTTCTGCCGTGACAGGACTTTGAGTCTTACTCAAAATCTTTCCTTGCAACATTGGTAAGAACCCCTTATTTGAATTTTCCATTCTGAACCTCTTCAGAACCTTGTCAAGATATGTACTCTGTGGAAGCCCTATTAGGCGTTTTGATCTATCTCTGTAGATTTTAATGCCTAAAATATACGCTGCTTCGCCAAGGTCTTTCATTGAAAAACTCTTATTTAAATAAGCATTTACACTTTCAAGTACTTCTATATCATTTCCAATCAATAATATGTCATCCACTACGCATGTGTCATGACAAATTGGGCCACATATGGCATGCCACAAAGTATCCACCATTAGGGAGGTCCAGGCCGAGTAAAGCCATTAGGGGCCGCAAAGATAAACAAATCAAAAGTTCTCTCAGTTAGAAAGTGAAATTGCCGCAAATCCTATACGTATGCCGTCCGCGCCGCCTCAACGACACCACTATTGGGTCGGCCCAATCTGAAGCGAGGTTTTTTCATTTTTTCTTTTGTCTACTTATTTCTTTTATGTTTCTTCTTTCTTTTTCTTCTTGTTTTCTTCTTTCTTATTTACATTTTCTTTTCATCTATGTTTATTTTTCCTTTTTATATTTTTCTTTCATGTTTTCTTTCTTGTTTTTATTTTAGTTTTTTTCTCTATTTATTATTTATTTTCCTAAAGGTTCATGGGGTTAATTATTTTTTCACCTGTTGAAAAAAATATCCATAGATAAAAAAATTGTTCACAAGTTCACAAAATACTTCCACGAGGTTAAATATTTTTGGTTCACGAGGTTGTTCATAGTCTACAAAAAAAATCTGTTTTAGAAAAAAATTTAGGAGCGTTCTAAAACATGTTCATGAGGTTCCAAAAAATGTTCGCGGGTTATATAAAATACTTTAACAAATTAAAAAAATGTTAATTTGAAAAATGTTCGCGTATTTTTCTACACTTTTAACTGATTTTTTTTAAATAAATGATGACTTGATTAATTTTTAATATTTACTGAAACAGTACTTTTTTTCTCTGTTGGGGCGCATTTGGAGCCACCCATGCAGCGACCGCTTCAGGCGGCCCGACCTACTAGTGCCACTAGGAGCGGTGTATAGGAGTCCCCAAAGTTGCATGGGCGATTGTAAAGTGGAAATTTCAAGTGGTCTATGGATGTAGACTAGAGACCAAAATACTAGGCGTATGAATATGAAGAAAAGGGTATACGGTGAACAAACATGTCGCTAAGAAGATGGCAAACCGTGGGATCAAACTTGTTGTCTCGTGACTATTTTTTTTGAACGGGTCTCATGAGTCATGACTAGTTCACCATTGCTCTTTGGCTACTACAAGCGGGATGTCTTTCAGAGTAATGTCTGTAATTTCTTATTATTCTTCTTCTTTGTGTATGGTTTCTAGTATTGGAAATGAGTACCTTATCCTTTGATAAGTACTCCGTCTGTTCTGAATTTTAAAATATTTTGGATATTTACTATTGATTATATACGGATTGCAATGAGTGAACATACACATTAAAATACATCTAGATTATATACAAATCAGATAGAAGGTAGAACATCTTCTTATATTTAGGAACAGAGGGGTAGGATACATTTCGAGTTCACATGATAATGTAGTACAGTTAATTTTTAGGGGCACGGCATTGCAATCGAGGTTGGATTAAGTATATATTTCACCCCCAAATGTCACACATTAGACACAATTCACCCCAAACTTAAAATTGGGAGTTTTGAAACCCTCAAATCCACAAAATCGGATAAATCACCCCCTAAGCTGGTTTTGGACAATCTGGGTGGTTTTTTGCTGCTGACGTGGCGATGACGTGGCGAAGCTGCCGTTATGTGCTTAACAGAGCCGTTAGCCCTTGCGCCTTGGCCCACCTGTCATAGCGGTGGGAGTTATCTTCTTCCCCATCGCGCGTCGCTCTTCCTAACGCTGACGAACCCTAGCTCTGCGCCACTGTCGCCGCAGCCCTCCGCGCACCGCCCCGACGTAGATCTGTTGCGCCTTCGTGGAATCGTCGCCATGTCCGCGGCCAGCTCGAGCTGCAGTGCGCTCCGCCGCCGGGGTACCTACGTCCCTCTGATTCCCTGCCCTGATTGCGGCAGGACGGTGCATCGAGGGGTGTCGGGGACGCCTGAGCACCCTGGCTGGGTCTACTACAAGTGTCACCACCACGGGGTAGGTCTTCGACTTAACCCTTTTCTGAAATTTCCATGCTTTGCTCTTTCTGAATCCACGGCTCTGAAGCAAATCCTCTCAGTTTGCATGCTTTGCTCCACCTTCTGAATCCAATACTGTGAATGAAATATAGGTTGAAATTTTTAGTAGACACATTTGTTGACAGCAAATTTTGTTTCTTTTGTTGTTTCAAATGGACAGCATGGTTGTGATTTCTGGCATTGGGAACTTGAGTATGTTGTGTATTTGGTTGAGCACGAGCACTTGCAAGGTGAAGATGCTGCTGTGGGCGCAATGGCTTGGGCTGAAGAAAGGAGGGAGAACCTGGAGCTGGTACAGGCTGAGAAGAAAGCAACAGGGGATGCAGGAGATGGAGCAAGGCATGTGATGCTGGTGAAGAACATCACTGCAGTGGCAGATGCAGTGAAGGAAGTTGTGATGCTTGTGAAGATTGCAATTGGGCTCATGTGTGTGATGTTTGCCATTGGAATGTTGAAGAACTGATGTAGTTGAAGTGCAGAAACAAGTTGATCTAGTTGAGTAGTTGGTACCTAGACTTGTAGTTGATCTATTTTGTGAGCAAATTAGCTATGTAATCATCAGTGCAATGGTTGGCAGTGTAATGGGTGCAGTGTAGTGGCAGTGTAGTTGATCTATTCTGTGAACAAGTTATGAATGTAACTGTCAGTGCAAGTTATTGCAGCTACCTATCTATGTAATGAACAAGTTTATCTAGTTGTTGGCATGTGAACAAGTGCACTCTAAATTTATTATGGCATTTCAGAAGATGTATCTGACAGTTGCTCAAGAGAAAACATATGAAATTCCAGATCAATTCAGTGTTCGATAGATAGCTCAATGTTTACTAGATAGCTCAATGGTTATCCAGAATAGCTATTACAAAAATATTACAAAAGCACATCTCCATAGTGACTACTTCTTTGTTGTGGATTGTTGAACTGCTTTTGCAGCCTTGTAAGCAGCAAGACTGAAGCTGGTGTGCTGTGGAGCAACAAATGCAGTCCTAGGAGTTTCAGGCTTGTATTTGGTGAAGCTTTTCTGATGTGAACTAGTTGTAGTTGCTCTTGGTGTAACAAATGGTTGACACAGGTTCACAATTTTCCTGTTATCCAGCTGGCTTGACACATGTTGGGAGCTGGGCTGGGAGCTGGGCTGGGAGCTTGGCTGGGAGCTTGGCTTGGTGGTTGGTTGTGAGCTTCTCCCAGGTATCTTCAGCCCTGTAGGCTTTGTTCTTAATGCCTTGGTTGCTGCATCTTCGTAGACAGCAATATTCTTTCCTTTCCTGTCTTTTGCAGCAGAAGCAGCAGCTGCTGCATCAGCATTAGCCTGTGACAGCTGCAAGTGTAGGTTGGAAATTAGGGCAAGTGTAGGTTGCAAAATATTGCAAGTATAGGTTGCAAAATAGTGTAGGTGTAGAAAATTAGAACAACTACATGAAATTCAGTACCTTTGCTCTCTTCCCAGCTTCTTCATTCTGAGCTTCCTTCTTTTGCTTCTTCCTTTTCCTGGTCCTATCTCTGACTATATGTGCATTGCCATGGTGCTTAGCAACAGGATTGTTTGTGCAACTGGTCATGTTGTGTCCCTTTCTCTGACAGTTGCTGCAAGTAATTTTAATGCCAGCCCTGCTCAACTTTGTGCCCTTGGGTCCTTCATCTGGTCCTCTTCTCCTTTCAGTCTTGGGCCTTCCAGGGAGTTTAATGAAACCAGGTGGTTTAGGTTTAGGTTGATCAGCTGTTGGCCAGCTCTCTTCACCTTCCATTGGCTCCAAGCAATGATCATAAATCCTATTGTACACCTTAATAGAATAGCATTCAGCAATGAAGTCATCTAACTTCTTTGAAGAAGCATAAATTGCACTGACTGCATGACAACAGGGAAGGCCAGAGAGTTGGAAGTATCTGCAGGTACATGTTCTTCTTTCCAGGTTTACAGTGAACCTGTATTTCTGGTACTCCTGCACCTCAAACCCTTCTTTGCCATTCCAAAGCACTTCACAGTTGGTAGATCTTGAGATGTTCTGCTTTAGTTTTCTGAATATGTTTGGACAGATAGTCCCTTGCCATTTTGCTGCCTTCCCTCTGTTTTGTTGAACCCTGACTAGCATCTTGCACCTTATCCATTCAAGCATAGACACAACAGGTAAATATCTTGATTCTATGATGTAGTTATTAAAGCACTCACACATGTTATTGTCAACAGAGTCACAATTAGCTCCAATTTCCATGAATGCCCTGCTCCAGTGTTGTGGATCAGTGTTCATCATGTCTTTAGCTCCATCAACAGTGAACTGAGCAAGCTTTGCTCTGTTGTAGTTGAAAAGCACCCTGTTTGGTGATTTGGCACATCTCCAGAATAATTTCTGTAGATCATGGTTAGGGTGCTTTTTCTTCCAATTTGAGTAAATGTGTCTAGCACACATTCTATGCTCAGCCCTGGGCATTATGTCCTCAATTGCTGACAGCAAACCTTTCTGTTGATCAGAGATGAACACCCAACCTGCTCCTTGATCTGCAATCTTTAGGTCTTTGTTGAGCAAAGCAAGAAACCAGAACCATGAATCATAGTTTTCTTTCTCAACTACTGCCCATGCAACAGGGTACATTTGATTGTTTGCATCCCTTCCTAGAGCACATAGCATCTGTCCAAAGCAAGCTCCTTTGAAAAAACAACCATCCACACCAATTACTTTCCTACATCCTGCAAGAAATCCTTTCTTAAGTGCTGAGAAGCACATGTAGAACCTTTGGAATACATAGGTGTCATCTGGTTGATGAGGATCCATTTTGACAGCAACAGTACTACCTGGATTTGAATGCAACAATGCCAGCTGGTAATCAAACACTTTAGAATACTCTCCCTGTGTTGAATCCATCATTTTTCTAAACACAAGCTGCTTGGCTCTTTTGCATTGAGCAATGGTAACATCTACCCCAACCTCTTGTAGCACTGTCTTCTGTAAATGCTCAAGCTTCCAAGTTGGATTTGCTTTTATCAGTCTGCCAAACCTCTTAGCAAGAAAAGTAGAAGTTACAAGCCTATTGTCTCTCCTTGGAATACAATTGTGCTGATTAGTCAAAGTGGACACTTGTAGCCACTTGTTCTTACTGGTCCTTGATGCATAGATCATCCAAGGGCAACTAGGCCATGTACAGTGTGCTCTTACTTTATCATACTCATCCTTTGTGAAAGCCAAATGGTGCTTTTCTTTGATACCATATTTGATAAGAGCCTTCTTCATCTGTTCCCTGCTTCTAAATACCAAGCCTAGCTGAAATTTCTGTCCTTCTTCTTTGCTATTGTATCTAGGCCAAATGCTCTTCTTCCTTATAGTTATCTTCCCCCCTTCTCCATCACTCTCTTCTGTATCTGAGTACTGATCATCACTGTCGAAATACTCAGTATCTGAATCAGAGTATGACAGTCCTTCATCTCCATCTGCATGTGCTACAACTGTGTTGTCTTTGATGATATGTTGTGTACCTTTTCCCAATTTCTTGTTCCTCTCATTTAATCTAATTTCTCTTGACAACTTTCTCATTTGCTCTGCCTCAGAATCCTCACCAGAACTATTTTCAGGAATTGGTTCATAGTCAGTGTCATCGTCTGATTCCTGTACAGGTGGTGCATCTTCTTCCTTGCCTGCATCAACCACATGTTGTTGGACTGCTTCTTCTTCCTTGTTTGCATCAACATGTTGCTGCACTTGTTCTTCTTCCTTGTTTGCATCAACCACATGTTGCTGCACTTGTTCTTCTTCCTTGTTTGCATCAACCACATGTTGCTGCACTTGTTCTTCTTGCTTGCCCACAGGTTTTGGTACTGACCAACCTTCCCTGAACAAAGTTTCAACTTCTTCAGTGCTTACAGGGTGCACATCTATCAATGGAAACTTGGTCCTCCCTCTATGGCATGAATAAGTTTCACTGACAGGGATTTCAAAGTAAGATCCTTCTTCTTCTTCTTCTTCTTCTTCTTCTTCTTCTTCTTCTTCTTCTTCTTCTTCTTCTTCTTCTTCTTCTTCTTCTTCTTCTTCTTCTTCTTCTTGCTCTGCAGCATCCCACAACACTTCTTCTTCTATATCTTCTTCATCTGCAGCAACTGACTGCACTTCTTCAACATAAATCTCTACAATTTGACCATAGGGAATGCTACTATCTATTCTACTGATGGCATCATCATCACCAACAAACATCAAGCCTTCAGTAAAAGATTTCCCAGGAACAAGCCAGTGAAGCTTCAGTGACAGATTGATGTCCACTCTACCCAACTGAATATGGTAAACATCCTTAGCATGCTCCAGCAATTCATTATAGCACAGAGTATCCCTGCTGATATTAACTGAATACTCTTCCTGATCGCCCACATAATCAACACTGCAGCCATCCCTCACAAAGCAACCCATACAATGTAAATTGACAGGAAACCAGTCCAGTCGGTCTGGAGGAGAACCTAAACACGAAAAGGTTCAAACTTTTAGTATAAAAAGTATGATCTGTGTTGTTAAAAACCTTCTAAGTATCATGGTAATCCATGCCAACTCGCACAAACATTTTAATTCATCACAGATTTCTGCCGTTAAGGTGGACAAGATCGACTTAAAACCCTGCACTTTAAACATCAGAACCATGGTCGGAGGAGGAACCAGAAGACACTAACCTTGATTGTCCATGTCTACGTGGCGTAGGAGCAGGTCACACGGCGCGCAGGTTGATGGCAGGTCGGCGGCGAACAGAGCAGACGACGGCGACGTCGGCGGAGCAGACCACGGAGAGGTCGGCAGAGCAGACCACGGAGAGGTTGACGGAGCACACCACGGAGAGGTGGGCGGAGCAGCCCACGATCTTTTCACGCCGACGGCGCGAAAGACCACCCGGCGGCGACGTCCATGCCGTGGTGTGCGCGGACGGACGGCGGCGCGGACGGGTGGCACGGGAGTCAGGACAAGAAAGCGAGGGAGGCAGGGAAGGCAGGAAAAGAAAGCGATCGCTTTGAAGCTGCAGGTGGAAGGACTGAATTGCAAATTCGGAAAAGTACGGGGAAGTTTCTGTACAACTTGCGCTGTCTGAAAGCCCGACAAGGTCAAGCTCCTCTCCGCCGCGCCGCTGGTTGCCGCTCGACGCCATGACTGAAAATTGGCACCCTCTTCGCCGCGCCGACACGATGACAAGCTCAAGCTCGACGCCGCGCTGCTCACCGCCTCCACCCCTGAGCTCAGCTGGGTCTTCCCTTCGCGACGTGAGTGCCTCTGTTCTCGGATAGGGTTTCTGCATTTGGGGGTTTTTTTAACCACGAATCACTCTTCATCGCCTGTTCATAGATCACATATAGAGACAACGCGCCTGATTCTATCAGTGATCCCTACTTCTGCGGCATCGATGCCGCTGCACCTGTACTGTGCCGCATCCACAAGCTGAAGCCCGAATTGTTTGTTGCTTTCGAAGGAAACATGACAGGAAGGCGCTTGTACCTTTGTCCAATCAAGAATGTGAGTTCCACTCCGAGTTTGTACACACTAAAATTCTTAGGAAACTGAAATATTGAAACTCTGAACTTTCTGACTAATTGAACACCCACTGACATACTCAAAATCTGAATTTGTAGGAAGCTAAAAACTGTGGATTTGTAGGTTGGATGGATCCAGACTGGCATGGAGGTTTGCAAAATGCCCTAGCTAGGTTATGGGCTATGTATGAGGACAGTGAGAATCGTTTAATCGCAAGCAATCACCAAAATGCAAGTTTGCTCCACAATGTATCTGAACAGAAGAAAAAGATGGACAAGAAATACTCCAATTTGTTGGAAGATATGGACAAGTGGATGGATGAATCTTACCAAAAGATCAAAGATGAGCAGAAGACAGAGTTTGAGGCAGTCAAGAAAGAAAAGGATTTGTTGTTTGAGCAGTTGCAGGTGCTTAAAGATGTGAAGCAGCATGAGCAGCAAGAACTGGAGGAGGTCAAGAAAGACAGGGAGCAGTTGCTTGACCAGTTGCAGGTGCTTAAAGATGTGAGGCAGCATGAGCAGCAAGAACTAGAGGAAGTCAAGACAGATAGGGCTCAGCTGATTGAGCAGTTGCAGATGCTTAAACATGTGAAGCAGGATCAACAAAAGGAAATGGATGAAGTCAAAAAAGATATGGCTCACTTGGCTGATGTCAGTGCAAAGTTGAAGGAGGAGAAGAAGAAGTTAGAGTATGCACTCCATGACCTTTGGAAATTCAGTAATGGGACCAAAGAAAAACTGAAAAAAATCAGGCAACTTTGTGATGAAGGAGAGTGTTGAGTTGAACCATTTTGAGATGATGTAATAATCATTTGATGTAATAATGATCTGGTGTTAAACTGTTGGCTTGGTCCTACTGGATTCTACTTAAATAGCATGATGTTCTAGTGTTAAACTGATTGAGCATATGGTTTCCATCTAGTGTTTAACTGGACCATATGGTTTGCATCCTGACCATATGGTCACACATTAACTAACAATTACTTGGACCATGTGGTTTGCATCCTGACCATATGGTCACACATTAACTAACAATTACTTGGACCATATGGTTTGCATCCTGACCATATGGTCACACATTAACTAACAATTACTTGGACCATATGGTTTGCATCCTGACCATATGGTCACACATTAACTGAAAATAAGATAACACATTGCAGGTTTGCATCATCCTCAAACTGAAACTATATCATCCTGACAAACAAAGAGCAACTGACAAACTGAAACTGAAACATAAGAGATTCTTACATAACAATATAATAGAGATCCTTACATAAGAGGTTCACAACCTGACCACAAGTCATTACATAAGAACAAGTTCATCACATAACCTAACAAGCTTGTTACTTCCCAGCTCATTGCATCAAAAGCAACCAACCCTCATTACATAATAAGAAGCAACTATCCAACAGGCTTCTCACTTCCCAGTTAATTACACCAAAAGCAACCAACCCTGGTTCATTACATACTTCCCAGTTCTAAAGCACTAAAGAAGACCATGAGCATCCAATAGGAGCCTGTGCTTGTTGGTTCCCAGTCCAAAAGCACCTGGCTCAAGCTTGTCAACAACCACCTTGAAACCATGGAATGCGGAGCGCCGACACCAGAACATGACAATATCACCCTTCTGAAAAGTGGCATTCTTCACTACAGTCATCCAGTTTGAGGTCATGATGGCATGCTTAGTTCCTTTGGCAATCTTCATCTTCACTTCCTCAGTTACCTTGTTTTTGAGAAAGTGGACAACTATGGTGGTTGCAGTCCGCGAAAGGTGCTTGCTGAGGTACCTATTGGTGAACTCTTTGTTGAAGTACTGCAAAGAAATGGCAAACAAAATTCTATGTTAGGGTTTACTATGTGATAATACTCTATGTTAGGGTTTAGTATGATCATACTCTACCTTAAATAGCAAAAAAGAGGAGGTGCCAGCACTTACCATCTTGCCTTTGCCCTGAACAACATGAGTCATCTGCAGGCTGCAAATGTACAATGGTGTCGTTGGTTCCTGTTCAGCACAAATGCTCTGAAGAAGTATAACTTGTTGAGGGGACAGTTCCACTCGATTGGCAAACATACAGAATTGATCAAAGCTGGAATGCCCCATAACACCTGGACCTACATTTCAGCAACACCATGTAAATAAAAATGCAAGGTAAACACACTAGCACAAGTATATTGAGTTAAAGGAAAACACAGTTGCACACCTCGGATAGTCATGCCTATGAAGGAATCTTCCTCAGAACCATCACTCTCAGAACCATCACTCTCAGAACCATCACTCTCAGAAGAATCACTCTCAGAAGAATCACTCTCAGAAGAATCACTCTCAGAAGGATCACTCTCAGAAGGATCACTTGCTGGAGAATGAGGCTCACTTTTTGGAGAAAGAGGCTCACTGTCCGAAGCATCAAGCACGATCAATGGCACCGTCTTCGGCTCCATTTTCACACTAGCAAAACAGGATCCAAATTAAAAATCAACACCTTCAACAACACAAAACCCTAACAGAATCCAAAAGCAGTAGCATTTGCAACTCCTCCATCCGAAACCCTATCATGAATCCTAAACCCTAACCCTAACCGAATTGAACTGCAAATCGAACCCTAACCCTAACCCTAACCCTCAAACCCTAACCCCTATCATGAACACTAACCCTAACCCTAACCGAATCGAACTGCAAATCGACCCCTAACGCGCGCGGGCTATGAGGGCAACCACACCGCATCGACAGGGCTAGAGATGAGAAGGGTGAGATTCGCGATTAGGGATGAGGAGGCGAGATTTGGGGTGGAAAGGACTGGATCTTACCTCGTCACCATCCTCCGAGGCTAGAGATGAGGAGCTGCGACGGCGGCGACCTCTGCGGCGGTCGGTGACGGCTGCGGACGGCGCGGGCTCCCCGCCGGCGAGCTCGACGGTGAGTGGAGGCGGCGGTCGGGACGGGGATGAGTGGGAAGCGAGTGGGGACTGGGGAGTGGTCAACGCGAAAGAAATAGGGCACAGCGGGAGAGAGCGACTGACAGGTGGGCCCCACCGCGCACTAACGCCGTCAGTTAGTCGCCATGTCAGCAAGCCAAGTCAGCACGCCTAAACAGCCCAAAATTGCCCAATACCACTCAAAGATTGTCCAAAACCACTAAAATTGAGTGGCAGGGGGTGATTTATCCGGTTTTGTGGATTTGAGGGTTTCAAAACTCCCAATTTTAAGTTTGGGGTGAATTGTGTCCAATGTGTGACATTTGGGGGTGAAATATATACTTAATCCATCGAGGTTTAAAACTCGGCGTCAACCCTTGGAATTGGCAAATGGCCGGCCCGGACCATGAACAACCCCTCGTAGACCACCCCAGCAAGCGGCCCACCGATCATGGGGCCAACCCAGTAAACCCAGTGACCAGCCCACTCGCCGGAGGCAAGCGCGGGCCCGAAGGAGCGTGCCGGGTTCATGGACGCGCCGGAGAACGGCCCGCCAGCGAGCACATTGGCGCCAACCACCAGGCCCACCAGCAGCGGTCCGAGGTTGCCGACGCTCCGGCGCGGGTCCACGACGGTAGCGTACACGACGAAGAGCAGCGAGAAGGTGAGCACGGCCTCCCAGAGCACCCCCTGCGCCGCGCCCACCCCGGCGGCCAGCGCGTGCACGGGCATGGCCGCCCCCGCGCCGCCGGCGAGGAAGGCGAGGAGGAGGGAGGCGAGGGAGGAGCCGAGCAGCTGCGCGGGGACGTAGAGCGCGGAGCGGAAGAGCGTGATGTGGCCGCCGGCGGCGAGCGCGAGCGTGACGGCCGGGTTGATGTGGCCGCCGGAGACGTGGAGCCCCGCCGACACCATCACGGCCACCGCCATCGTGTGCGCCAGCGCCACCGCCGTCAGGCCCATGATCGTGTCGGTGCCGCCGGCAAGCCTCCCTGCACATATACATGTACGTATGTCGTTTCAGGCTCTCGGTAATCGGTTCAAAAATCACAACTGTCAACTACGCAATGCGCAGGCGTGAACATCGTTTCTATCTCAATCACTGTACCGGCGGCCATGGCGGAGCCGACGCCGGAGAAGACGAAGAGGAAGGTGAGGACGGCCTCGGCGAGCACGGCGCGGACGCAGCCGGCCTCGGTGGCCTCGCGGTGGTGCCCGAGAGCAAACTTCGCCATAGTCTAAGTCTACCGTGTACGCCTCGCCGGCTCGGCCTCGATCGGTGTCACGGTGTGTGTGTGGATTATCTGATCTGTCGTCGGTAGGTGATCACGTACTGATCAAGGAAACCCGAGTTATGATCCAGTTGGATGGAAGCTGAAGTGTGTAGTATAGCTGACGCCTGACGGTTATATAAGGCCCTGTGTGATGGGTTAAGGAGGCGGGAAATGATGGAATTGCTGACGAACGCGCAATAGCAGCGGGCGGTTGCCAGCTTGGGGCTCACACGAGAGGTACCGGCCTATCGAGTGCACAAACTCCAGAAATCTTGAGCGCGAAAGCAAAATCTTCACGTACTATATATGTTAGTCACTAACTGGATCTCAGTTTGTACCCTTGGTTCGCCGTTGCCAACTGCAGACAGGGCTACACCGAAAGATCTCATATTACTGTACATCCCCTGCGTTGATTGATACAGACTACACACCGAAAGATCGATCAACCTATCATCCAGACTTCGCTGTGGCCTGTGGAGCAGTTACTTGCAAAGTAGACTTCAACTCCGTCACAAGACATGAGCTGAGCTTGTCAGCATTCGGTGCGCTCGCAATCGATCGGATCAAGGGCACCATCGTAGGGTGTAGGAGCGCATCCTTGAACAGTCTCACAATTTTCGTTTTGTTGTTAGTGTTCACTGACGCTGCAGCCTATCCTTCTTAGGTTTTGGACATCGAATTTAGGTAGAAACAAAGCCGCTTTTAACGCGCGCTTTCGTCATTGCATTTGGCAATTCGTGAGACAGAAAGCACGACATCGACTGAAGGAAACCAAACGGATTGAGCGAAAAAGAAGCTCTATTGCAGTAGTAGGATGGTGATCTCAGATCTTTTTATATCAGATAACATAGGATTGGAGTGGTGATGGGCAAGCGACAGTTCAGATTCAGCAATAAACGAGACGCCAGCGAATACAAGCCCTGACCTGAATGTTCGGAACAACAGAAGCAATTCCATGACAGCAAACTAACCATGTACTGGTCCTACGGGCAGAAGATTGATCGGCTTTCGCCGCTGCCAGGTTTTGAGTACTTCGCTATATTGAAACACACTTAGCTCACTCTGTTTGAGTCGTCTCTCGCTCGGGCAAGGGAATTGAGCAACAGCAATGGTAGTATCCACTCTCGTCGAACTTGAACCTCTGCGAAAGGTGGACCGCGGGAACTGGATACTCGCCCCATTCCTGTTCACCGTACTGTCTGAATATGTTCCGAGCGTCGAACGAATCGTTTCTTGGGTTCCGTTTCTTGCTGCAGTGAAACATGCAGACAAGGTGAGACAACTGTACGATGAAAGCGCGTTACATAGTTGCAGGTAGAAAATGATTTGTTGCTTGCACCTCTTCCTGTGGCGCACATTCATTATGGTTGCGTGCAACTGCAGTTGCAAAGGAAGAGGCAATTTTAGAATCAGATACAGAAAATGCACAGAATCAAATTTATGGAGTACGTGTATACAAATAATGAGAACACACCTCAATAGTTCTTTCTGCAAATAGAGATTTAACAAAATTACTTGCACATGCAAAGCGTTTATCCCATCATAGCGGAAGTAACTCTCAAACATCTAGTGACTGCTTGAATTAATGAAGATGGAAAATCTTATCTTAGGGGTAGAAAACAAAAGAATAACAATTACGATGTCATACAATGACATAAATGTAGTGCTAAAGTTTGCAAGTCGGTGCTCTCTACAATTTCAGCATATTTTGGTAGACAATGCCTCTCTCTAAAATCCAAATCTACATAACTGGTTATCAGCTTGGACAGAATAATTATATATTGCTATCGAGTGCCAAGTATTAGGGACTACTGTGTATAAGCTAATCAGCTTATAAAGTTATACTCACCCTCAATTCTTGTCTTGCATCCCTTTCAAGCACTAGGCCTGACTTGGCAAAGGCTTCAGTTATTACTTCTAGAAAGTGTCAGTAAGGAAGCAACATTGCATAGGATGGTTTAATTTTATTAATAGTAATAAAACAGATACTGAAATGATGATAAAGGAAACAGATAAACTGCTTGTCAAAAAATCCCAAAGGACTGACAAGTGACAATAATATACGTACTGCTTATCAGCTATAAAAAATTCCAAAGGATACTACAAGCACGTACTAGGCGTCCTTCTCCACCAACTTCTAGTACTGGAGCATATACCACCCGGGCTCTAGCTGGTGAGCCTTTCATGCATGTCTGAAATGTAATGTTCATGTGAATCACCACAAAATTTGTTTAAAACATCAAAACATTCAATAGCGCTGTAAAAAGTACTGTGAGTTGTCTAGAAAATAGAAAGAAATGATCTGTTCCTAGGCTCAAATTTTATTCGACTAACAGTCTAATTTGTCATGTATAAATCAGCTTCCGATGAAGATACTAACAACAGATATTCAATAATAACATATTTTCAACTATAGATGAAACTTACCAGACCCCTAAGTTGTATGGAGATAGGTCGGTTTTCCAAAGCTTCATTTACCTGGGAAGATAGTGACTGCATTGACAAGGCAGTGATTAAATTCCTTGCTATTGCCAGCCCATAACATAGTATAATCCTAAAATGACAATACCTGGAGCACATCAGAAGCCTTAGCAAGACGATCCTTGTTCCATAACTTCAACATAAGAACCGTTAGGTGAAACGTTTTGGGTTAATGAATATTGACTTGTCAATGCTGAACTCTACAGGTGAAAAATAAGAGTATTCAGTGTCTGAATGGACAATGTACTGTAATTTGGAAGTGCATAGGACAATAATAATGATGTGCAGCATTGCTAGTATAGCACCAGCATACAACAAAATAATGAGGAGTCTAAGGGCCTGTTCGGATCCCCTCCGCTCCGCAACCGTGCTCCCGGAGCGGACGGCAAACTCAGCAACTCCGCGGAGCTAGAAGAGCGGAGCGGAAGGGGCTGCAGGCTATTTTTGCGGAGCGGCTAAACCCGAGCTCCGCGCGGCTCCGTGAATCAGAAAAACTGGAGCGGAGGGGAGGGGAGGGGATCCGAACAGGCCCTTTATCCTGTCTCCAAATTAGAATTTCAGAATTTTCAATACATCAAACATTTCTACTAGCCTTTCTTATTTATTTTTTCAAGAAAACCCAAAGGAATTTTGCGTTTCATTTCATTGAAAAGGTAGGAGTTCTATCACAGCCCTCCTAGGAGTAACAAAAATGCATCTTGCTATAAAAAAGCGATTTACTAGGTTTTCCAACATCAGCATGTCGCTTTGGAGCTATCAGGATGAAATAAACTGCATGGGCAGTAACAAAAACATTAAGATACCAAAATTTACTCAAGACAAAAATTAAGATCAAATAAATCACATATTCTCATCTTGCACAATGCTCTCTATATTAATTGCATAGTAAGTTGTAAGTTGTGACTAACTAGAAAACATTGTTATCTTCAGGTTTCTTCTTTCACTCTGTTCCACACTTTCATAATCGAAACTTGGAGCACAATCATAAAATTTCACAGTACATACAGGCCCCTTTTCTTTTTTGAGAAAACGCAAAGGACCTTTGCGTTTCATTGCATTGGATAGAAAGAGTTTGTTACAATCCTCCTAGGAGGCCAAGCGCAAATACAGAAAAAGGAAAGTCATGTTTCTTCACTCTGGAGTGTTATGTGCATTTCATTGAACATTGCTACTGCTCAAGAGCATATGTTTCATGCATGTATCTTACAGGTACAGAATTATGATACAGTTTTTAACAGAAAAATAGATGTAGAAACAAAGTTTCATGAGCAAAGTTGATAGGATTGACTAAAGAAATTACTCCAATTAGCACGAGGAACTTGTAAAAAGAACAGCAAAGCTTAGACCTGGATGTGAGCCTTTATTATCCACAGGCCTCTCTACTTCGACCTGACGCTTGGTCCAAACACCCGGGCTTTCTGCTTGACCATTTTCATCAGCAGAATCTTCACTAAGGCTTTCATCACTATCTACATCAGAAGCAGACACCCCGAGGATCGAGCTCTGGAAGTTGTTCAGCTTCTCGACAAGATCCGGGTGGATTGCCAACGGAAGGGATATGAAATGAGAGTAATCCAGCGTTGGACTTTTAACAGCCTGGAACATAGGACAAACAAAATTTAGCAGCAGAGTGAATACTGCTAAAAATTGAATAATAAAAATATTCTGCTACCCATGAGGGTAGCTAGGCACATCTGTATCAATGTCGTACGGTCATGATCTTATTTGTAGGGCTGCTCTCAGTTAGAAGGATTAACAACAGATGATGGCATTCTGTATCTACTACTCATTCGTCCCTGTAAGGTTGAACCTTGGTAATGGACGCTTCAATTCTTCCAATGGTGGTACCATTTTCGAACAATTTATGAAAGGAATGAGTAGACAATCACAAACAATAGCTAGTAGACAATACCACCATCACTATTACTGTATTACATGATGTGTTCATTAATTCGCACAAACACTTCTGCAACAAATATAAGAGCTATGTGGTTCAGCACTTGCACTTTGATGCATTACAAAGTTATTCTTTCCACAATTATTGTCGTGAGCTGTGTAGGAATTTGTACTAGTGTAGTATTCTTTCCACAACAACTATATCGTGTCATGTATCCTGCACTAGCCATCTATCCCAAAATCCGAACTGATGGAAAGACTAGTGCTGTAACACCCCCTCTCACGTGTGACTCGGGGAGGGAGAGGTCACACGTGCAACCGGAAGAAAGCGACGGCGCGCAAGTCTCAGAGGTATGGCGCAAGACAGGCTCATACTTGGACACAATGGGGGTTGCCGGCAATTTTTAATAAATTGCGCAAACCAGGACTCGAACTCGAGACCTTCGGCTCTGATACCATGTCATGTATTTTGCACTAGCCAACTATCCAAAAATCCGAACTGATGGAAAGACTAGTACAATTCACATATACTGTAACATATTGGACCGGAGGGAGCAGATAAAATTTACCTTGAAGTTATACTTGTTAAGTACGCTAGCATGTGATTTATGTGGTAAGAACTTTGGTGCCACGAACCTCAAGAAAAATAGTAAATATAACAAATGTAACCAATTATGATACTTAGACAGTGATCCCACAAAGATAAACATGTGCATTGGTTCAGTGAACGATATAAGCATGCAGTAATCATCTGTTGCAGCAGTGTGTTGAATATCTACCTCTTCAAGAACCTTTGTGATTCTCTCTGATGCTTCTCTAATACTTTCAGCACTTTTGCCTTTGAGCACTGTATTTTCCATGCAGTATCACAAAGTAACTTCTGTTAGCTCTGAAAATAACTAACAGCTTACCTCACTGAACACAATTTCAGAAACAAAGACGGGCATATTTTTACCAACAATTGTTTCCCTCTTTGAAGATGGAAAGATAATTTTGACTCCAGTTTCCTGTTCAATCTGCTTCTGCATAGATCCACTACAAACAAAAGAATACAAGTTACCCTAACAGATAAAGGCCAAGCATTATCGACAATTAAGAATGGTCGAGATATGAGACCAATACCCCTTTCCTTTCAGAAAACGCATCAGAGGAGCATCTACCTGTATAAGAAAATCTGAAGCTATGAACAGTATTTGGAGACTGATTGTAAAGATCACAGACATATGAAGCTTTGAGGGAAAATAGCTTGGATGAACGCATGTGTTTAGCATACCTCAATAGAAGAGGAATAATTTTCTCCAATTACATCCATAGTGTCGTTTATTACTACTTTAGTTGCACTGGAACCAAAAGTGGAATTATTTTCTGACAATGAAGCATTATAGGCCAAATTCTCACTATTAATAATGGAAGTCTCCACCACTTGCTTCCTTCCAGAATTGGATATCACATCAAGGTCAGCTGCATCATGTCAAAACATAGGGTCATTCTGAAATGTCACCATAGCTCCACAGACACAAAGGTAAATGAGAGAGGGGTTGAATTAAGAAAGACAGGACTATTAATTGATTTGCAGAATATTATGGATTATTTTTCAGGCAATTTTTTTGATTTTCTATTCTCAGAAAATAACATGCCCCTAAATGTTGGGCTCCTACTGTTTCTATAGGACGGATGCTAATTAAAGGAAACATAATTCCTGAACTAGAAATCAAAGGGATTACTAACTTGACACTGAACGTTTAGCATCCAAATTAGTAGTTCTATTGTGCACACATTGAAGTATCTGCAAAGCGTCCTAAATGTGGGTTTTATCTCCTCTGGCACAAGCGGAGCTGGGAAGAGCTAATCAGGTGAATGTTGGAAGCGGGAGGGCCATGTTGCTGGAAGGTCCGGGGTCTGGGAGCTGATCTAGTAAAGCTACAAGTGTGGAATGGTGGTTGATGTTTTGAGGGTGTATTTTCCTGGAGTTTCCTTTGTTTTGGGTGGTTTGTTATGTTTTATCAAAAGTAGTTTGAACTCTCGCGTGTCTTAGTGCCGATAGGTTTTTGTCCCGTAGTGAGTGTTCCGATACCGGGCACTTATCAGCGGGTTTCGGTGCGAGGGCGCCTCTCTTTCCCGTATCCTCTTGTATGCTGGTCGGAGAAAACTTTGTATTTCCGTTATGAAAGTAATGGAAAGGGGGTAAAAGCCCGCTTGGTATCTCCTCTGGCACAATCTGTACGGCAACTGTACCAATCAAAACCGAAGTATTACCTGCATTGGAATCCAAGTTTCCTTCCTCGTTTGTGTGCACAACAACATCAACATCTTGGCGTCTTGCTGGTACCACGTACCTCCGTGAGCCGGAATTAGCTATCAGATCAGTAGCAGGCGTAGATGGAGCCGCATCAGCACCTTCGTTGTTCAGTATAACAAGTTTGAAAGGGCCAGTTTATGAGGTGAAGCCACAAATAGGCAGATTAGAACGCGGTACAAAACATGAGGAACCTTGAGTCGTTGTGGGAAATAAAACACCAGGCAGGAAATACCTTGTTGGGGAGATACTTCTGTTGAGACTGGCCTCCATCTGTGCACTGGTGAGTTTGTTTTCCTGTGTTTCGCCGCATTATCTGAAGCTCCATCTGCCCGTTCCATCGCCAACAAGGGCAAATTATTTTGACCGGCTGATCCCTGCCAGTCAAAGCACTACTATATGAAACATTATGATCCAGGTATGTGACACAGAAGCACAGATATGGGCAGAAGCATACAAATGGGGGAAGAACATGTATGTAGAAGCATACAAATGGGAACAAAGTTCATTAGGGGCAAAGGCTCTTGACCACTCGATATTTTTGGTACGGCAATCTAAGAACCCCCAAGGAGTTAAACAGCTGAAATATTTTTCCTAGCGACTGCATCTTGCCAAACAGATGAAACCCTCACTCACTACTGTAGTATTTTCCTCTAAACTAGCAAACATGCCATGGATGGAAAACAGAAGAAAAAAGCTTACAGAAGCTCCAATTCAACACAGAAGCTGAACAGCGAGAATCGTGTGAGAACCTGCAGGTAGCGGAGCGGGGAGCCAGCGGCGAGCAGGGGGCTTCGAGCGAGCCGGCTAAACCTAGCAAACAAGATAAGGGGGAAAGGGGGAATATTAGGATCTAAGAGTTCGCCGGGGGTCGCATGCACGGGAGTAAATTCGGGGATCTCGTGGAATGGGCCGCCGCCGGCGGCGACCAGAACGATTCGGCTACCCTGCCCTCTCGTGTTCCGATTCGGGGATGGGGAAATTTTGAGTTGGACTGGTACCTCGCGAGAGAGCAGTGCGCGAACATGACACGCGCCGAGAAGGAGAGGGATTTGTCCCGAATCTCGAGCTTCACACGCGGCGGCGAACGGCGGCGGCTACTGCTCCCGATGCGAAAAACAGAGCGCCCTGCAGCACGATGACTCGTGGCGCTCCCTCACAAAAGATTTGCTCGCGTCCACGAACCACGACGAGTTTCGTTCAGTAAAATCAGGCTACGACAAATCACACTTTATATACATGCAAATCTCAGCACGAATCAGAACACCGTTACTGACTGGTTGCTGCTTCCATGAAATTTTATTGATTTACAGGGTGATTTTTCGTGTTCATGTTATCGCGGCGGTGGATCATCTCGGTGATGCCCTGGATCCACTTGAGCTGGTCGTGCCTGCTCCTGCACTCGAACTCGACCACCCTCTCCTCCGTCCTCACCCCGAAGTAGCCTCGCCGGCGGCTGCCGTCGTCCACCTCCCTGCCTGCCCACGCCGGCACGTCGGACCGGACGTCCAGGACGACACCTGAAAACGTACACGTGGACGTGAGGTGAGAACCTGTCGATCGATGTAACTGACAAGCGTCTCAGAGAACTCGGAAGCTGCTTACACTTCTTGGTCTTGATGAACGTGCCGGCCATATGCGCGCTCTTCATCTTGATGATCACCTGCAAATTGGGATCTTTTCTTGTTGGTAATGGTTGTTGATGGATTGATTATTTGTGACTTGTGAGATGCCTGTGTTCATTGTACCTGGAAGTTGGTGTCTATATACGCCGTGACAAGCTTCCAGTGAAGTATACCTGGAATCGGAGCATACTCGTGTCAGAAAATACAGTTCTTGCCCCGTGTTAAAATCCATGGATCATCCGTCGTACCTTGTCTTGTGCGCTTGAGGAGCTCGCCGCCACGAGAGACGAAGATGAGCGGCGAGATATCCCTGTCCGACGCCCTGCCGGTGTTGTCCCCGGGCGGCAGCGCCGTGGCCTGGATCTCCTTGTGGAGCCTCGCACGCAGCATGGCGGCCCCGCGCAGCGCCGTCGCCGCGCCGGCGGTGAGCGCCATGATGTCGCCGCTCGTCTGCGCGTTCACGGCGGACTGGATGGACCCCAGGATCTGCTCGTGGCTCGCGCCCATCGCCTGCGCCATCTCCACGCAGTGCGACGCCACCAGCGCCGCCGCCGACGCGATGGCCGCCGCCGTCTTCGCGCCGCTCCCGTTCCTGTGGCCGCGCTCTGGCGGCGGCGCGGGAGGAGGCGAGGAGGAGGAGAACACCGCGCCGGCGACCAGCGCGGCCACCGCCGCCGCGACCCCGGCCACGGACGTCGCCGCGTAGGCCTGCGCGTTGCGGGACCGGGCCTCGGCGCGCTTCTTCTCCTTCTGCTCCTTGATCCACGCCCCCATCGTCGTCGACTTCCCACCTGCTCTCCCCGCGGCGACGGCTCGGAGAAGCTGCGCGTCCATGTTGGCCGCCCTGGGAGAGAACGGCGGGCTCGTCGCTCCTCCTGCGCAGCCGTCGCCTGATGCCGGCGCTGTCACCATTACCGCGTCAAGTGACGGCCGCGGCGGCGACGATCTCTGCTCTTTAACTACATCCGCGACGACGCCGGCGGTGGCGTCGGGGATGTTGCAGACGCCCTTGCTGCTCAGGACCTTGAGCGCCTTGGATATCTCCGCAGCCGACAGGCTCCAGGACCGAGCGAGGAACTCCATCGTCTCCGTCGGGGTCTCCGGCGCCCGCACCGTCGTCGCCGGAGGCCACTTCCCCGGCATGATGCCTTCCTCCTCAATGCCCTCAAGCCTCTGGAGTTTTCCACTGTTGCTCTTCTGCTGCTGCTGCTGATCAAGGCATTCCTCCATTGCCTGACGGAGTGACATGAAACAAATGTTAGTAACTTAGTACGATCAAAATTACAATAAACTCAGCAACATTTTCGAGTCTTGTTACTGCTTAACAATGCCAGTACACAGTAGTTATTAGTATCTGATGATTTCAGCTGAGAAGATCAGGCACGTACACAGTAAGATCGGCAGGTAAATTTGAGAGAGATATTGATGGTAGGATGGAATACAATTAGCATCAACTTATAGTAGACGTACTGTGACACTAGTATCTGCCATAGGCAGCTCAGTTCAGACAAGTACACTGGGATGACACTGTCAGGGTTGTCCTATATACGGGAGCTAGGAAAAGACAACGCAGGCAGTGCTGTTAATCAATTGTGCTTAGGCTCCTGCTGTTAGTGGGTGCTAACTAAAGTCTCCATAAAAGTGCTCAAAATGTTGCTTTTGTCAGCACTGGTGTAGAGTAGAGCATCTTTTGGTAGTCTGTTCTCCCGTGGAGCCCCTGTGTCACTGGTATGTGGTTTGAGAGCTCAAGTTTTGTTTTGTCCTCACATGAATGTTTGAGGAAGATAGGTGGTTGTGAGTTTTGTTGGCAAAAGATCTTCACTGAGATATGCTCTATCTCACATTACAAGGACTCAAGCGACTTATTCACGGTCGACCTTCATCGTGATTCACACTGCACAATGCTCCATGTTCAATAGTGACGCCGGGGTGCTCTCTTTTATGGTCTCCGACTCCCCCGTTGCAGCCTCCACCACGACCGGTTATGGTTAGGGTTTAGGGTTTCACTATCGAGGGTTTTCCTTGTTCTATCGAGTTTGGGATACGGGAAGAGGGGTGGCACGACATTGACACCAGTTGTGGGCAGGGGGAGAACGCCTTGAGTGTCGATGGATGTGCCGACAAGGAGCCACCAGAAGGCCGCGAGCCACTAACATAAGGAGGCGATGTTGCGACAATATGGCTAGAGAGGAGGATGTGACAGAGATGGCTCGACATCATTAGGGGAGAGTTCAAGGGCGAATGGCTTAGGGTTTGTAGGAGGAGCGGTTGTTTAAGTTAACCTTTTGAAATGAAGAATATGTTGATTCTTTGATACAAATCACAAGATGGATGTTTATATGAATTGTGGGTGAGATGAGATCCAATGGACCAAAAAATGTCTATTCAATAGTAAAAAAAACACACACATCTTACTTGGTTGACTATATAATGAGCAAAAGGGAAAATAATTCGGGGGGTTATGGGTTATGAAGCCATCTGCTTGGTTTGTATACATGAAAATTTAAGAAAGTACTATTTGAGACGATCTAACTTCCAACATTTCAATAACGAATATGGTGGAAAAAGCATTTGTGATCCTTAGTGGTGACTTATGTTAGCAAGTTAGAAGCTTCGGGTACCTTTGATTCAAAGGAATTCATAGAACTTGGATCCTTGAGAACTTTTTCTATGTAGATCATTGATCCGTGGGATTGGAATTCTTAGATATCTGCTCCTTAGATTTCCATTGCATTCTGTTTTGGAGGAAAAAATGTGTCCACTCAAACTTTTGCTATAATTTCTTTTGTTTTTATATGTAGTGTCAAATACTATTTAATATACATTTATCTAGTTTTCTCATTTATAGGATTCAAGAGGGCATGATATGCATGATATTCTGGTCATACGATTTACCCTATTCCCAATTTGAGAATTATGCTAATCAAGTAGACCCTAATTTTCCATGATCTCCCTTCTCTCCTACCATATAACTAGGGAGTGGATTACCAAATAACTCCATGCACCATACCCAATCTCAACCATATGGATCATTTCAATGTAGAGGTTGGGCTTTCCCCTTTTCGAAAAAAAACAAGTCTCTCTACAAACACATAAATCTAAACTCTCTTGCCTCGAGTGCGCCGTTTTAGAACTCGGGCCCACTAGAGTCCTTTCAAAATAAAAAAAGTGAATTCCACATTTTACCCTGCAGTTGTGCATTTGTGACACTTATTACCCCATTTAGTAAGGCAAAATCATAAATACACCATATATCAAAATTTCAATATGATTTTACCCCATTTTGACATTCTGCATAATTCGTTAGAATAGGCCGGAATGTTAGGTCTATGTGGTACGTCAAAATTTGAAAAGATCGGAATGTGTCATCGATGATAATGTTCGGCTTTCTCTTCACCATATGTTCAGTTCCATATCTTTGTTTTGGCATTTTAGAGTCTCAATCATCCCCTCACACCTTTACCAACGAACATGTATCCGAAAAAGAGATTCCAAAGGTTCTAAAATAGATAGTCTAGACGATCTTACATTAGATGGGGTAATTAGTGTCATAAATGTGTAACTAGGGGGTAAAAAGTGGAATTCAGTCAAATAAAAATAAAAGATGCTACTTAAAAGTTTCAAAGAACTATAAGTTTTTTCATGTGTGGATACATACTGATATGATTTACGTACATGCAAACTTTTCTAAAAATACTTTTTATTTTGGGCTGCATAAAAATCACAAAATTGTGGATCAAGAAAGAAAAAAACTTGGTTTTGATCCCCACATTTCTCTTTCTTATGTAGATCACGTATGGAAATATATTTCGACACAACTTGTGTCGTACAAACTAGGTATGTAGATTCTCCTGTATGTTTCTTTGGGATTTGAAGATTTTTTTCTTAAAAGGGCTCCAATAGAACTTATCACTAGCCAAACAGAAACACCGCCTACATAGAAATGTGAGGTTTTCTAAAAAATTCACTGATCATGCTACCGTTCATACAGAGGTGAAACTTCAGTTACTGCATCCACGCACATAATTGTCGATAAGAAGAAACATGATTTAAAAAGATAAAGCAAATTAATCACATCCACTTCGTGGTCACTCTTACGTGCGTGATTGGAAAATCATTGGTGGCAACAATGAATAAAGTTCAGCTAAGGTTCCACGATATCTGAGGCAACTAGGTCTGTAGATAGGATCATAGGAGTGTCTACAACTTCAGGAACATAAATGTGTGGGTTTGGCATGCACTGATGCACATTTCAATATGAACCTCTGCTCACATTAATAACAACTACTACAAGCTTAGGCTAATTACTGAACAGCATTTGAAGCTTTCAGCAAACACGCGAGAGTTGGAGCTTTACCTGGTGCCTAGTGCCTTGTTTGGGGATCCTTTCTTAATGTTCCCAGGAAATGATGGAAAGAAGGTTCACGATCGGGTGCTTAAGAAAAGACCTTTTCTGGTCAGAGAAAATGATTCCACCTGCAATCCGGGTTTTCCGCCATCGGTGCGAAAGCATTCTGATCCTCGAATGGAGAGAACAAACTGTAGATTCCTTTCTGAATAAAGGCAAGTTGAAGATTCAAACCAGGGTACGTTATTGTAGTTTTGCTTGTAACATAATTTTTGTACTGGATAATTAACATGGCTGTGCTAGAATCACCTGGGGGTATATATTGTGCAGTCTGTATTGTAATTTTGCTAGTAACTTGATTTGATAAAACTGTCTTCTCAACGAACCACTGTGCTTGCTGTGATACGGGTCGCAAATGCAAAATGTTTCCAGGTTCTTCCAAAAGGAAAGCTGAAAACTGCACGATGTTCGCGATAGGGTTGCTCGGCCATGATGCGATCCACTACGGAATGCTATGCTTTGCTTTCCATCATTGCTTAACCTGGCCGTGCAGGGACAGACTAATGGTTCTCGCCGGAAGCTAAAGCCTATTCTTCAAAGCTCAAAGAAGCAACATGGAGGTTGGATACTCGACCTATCTTTTATGTCGTCGTGATCAACAAATTATGACGCCAAGTTCATTCAGTGCTCCCTGACATCAAGTGTCGTAAGACAAAACCATTTGGACCATTTTGTCATCGGTAGGCACTGAAATTATGCAACATGAAACTGTAGTGCAAGACTACGTTAAGATAGAAATTATTCATTTTCGCGCATCCAATCTCAGTGCTTTATGTTTACTAATAAGACCTCGTGTTGAAACATCTGATATTTTCCTTCCCAGTTCTGCAAGGACGCCCGGCGTCAGTGTAGCTCTGTTAGCGCGCCCGGCCGTTCATCCTGTAATCTCACAAGGGAAAAAGTAACGCAACGTCTACTTAATTATGTAACGGTGAGAGCATCTCCAACAGAAGCGCTAAATAAGGCGCGCGCGAAAAACCGCCAGTTTAGCGCGCGCGGGGCCAAAAGCAGCGCTCCAGCAGACGCGCTAAAATGACGCGCGCGGTAAAAAGGGGCCAGCGCGCGCGGAATTGATGCATCGCGCGGTGTATTTTGCGCTCCCGCTCCAGCGCGCTGGGTGAAGAGAAACTGAGCGCGCGAATCCAACCGCCGCCCTGAAACCTCCGGCGCGCCTGTCCTCCCCCCTATCCCCGTGCGGCCACGGGCAAAATCCCTCCGATGGACGGCGTCGCCGACATCCCCGCAACCCCTACGTACAACCGCGCCCCCTCGGCCGCCGCCGCCGCAAACCCTAGCGCGGGGTTGGCCGGAACCGCACCGCTATCGCGCGCGGCCTCTTCGTGGCGCCGCGGCTGAACTCTGCCGCGGCGCCGGCGCTCGGCGGGAAGCCTCGGTCCGGCGTGGCCAAGCGGCCCGCGGCGGCGACGGCAGGCCAAAACGCCGCGGGCCAAAAGAAGGGGAAGGCGGACGGCGTTAGGCATCCGAGGAAGGCCGCGCCTCCTCGCGCGACTCCGCCTCCACCGCCACCGACCGCGACTTCGACCGCGGCTCCGCCTCCACCGCCACCGCCGCCCCCGCCTCCACCGCCCGAATTTGCTGCGCCGGCCGGTGCGCCCATGGTGTTTGATGAAATGCCCGAAAGGTATAAAATTTAGTTTCTTTTAGTTTCTTGTTTGTTGTTGTTAGATAAATGTTTGCACATGAGGAATAGCTTCATTTAGCTTGTTACACCTTGTAGTTTAAATGATGAAACATATTTCACAACTATGGGTGTTGGTTCCAACAATTGGTCTCACACCAATGAAGCACATGATGAATACGATAATGAGAATTATGAAGTGGATGAGGAGGGTGAGGGTGTGGTCGGTGGATCGAAAGGTAGGGCGGCCAACTACACCGTGGATGAAGATGTCTTGCTATGCAAGACTTGGGTGTACGTGTCCATGGATGCCACCATTGCGACGGACCAAACTAGAGATCCATATTGGAAAAGGATGAAGTACCACTTTGATGCACACAACACAAGTGGACATAAACGCACCGATAGATCTCTTCAGTCCCGTTGATCAACAGGGATTGTCAAAAGTGGGGGGCGGCATTGACGGCGGTTGACAGGATGAACCCAAGTGGCACTAACTTGTTCTCAATGTTCCACATTGTCTAGTTTGTGATTCAAATGGAACTAAGTTGTTCTGTATTTTGTGTAGCTCAATATTGCACAAAACTTGTTCTGAGGAGAACCAAAAAAGAGCAAGAAAGGCAAGGTTACACAAGGGAGGGCACTTGTGTTGGCTCATTGCTATGAAGTGTTGAAAAATGAAGAGAAATGGAAGAACCGTGATGGCTTAGAGGTGCCAAATAAGAATATTGATGCGGTGGTCTTAGATGACGATGAAGAAGCATCAAGTGACGACGCCAAGAGGCGCCCAAAGCCAAACTCGGTTGGCTACTCGAAGTCAAGAGACCAATTGGCACTAAACAAGCAAAAGAAAAGAAGAAGAAGAAGAAGAAGAAGGGAGGAGGTGTGAGATAAAAAATGCTATGGATGGTTTGGTGAAAGCAAGAATGGAAGCAAAGGAGGAGAGGAAGATGGCCGAAGAGAGGAGGGTGGCGGCCGAGGAGAGGAGGGTGGCATTGGAGGAGAAGAAATTGCAAATGGAGGAGCAAGCTAGGCTCAGGGAATGTGAGAAGTAACTCTTCTTTATGGACACATCTAGCTTCGACAATAGGAAAAAGGAGTATATCAACATATGCCGTGATCAACTCTTGGCTCAAAAAAGAATGATGGCCATGGGAAGCATGGAAAGCATGGGAGGCATTGGTGGCTTCGGAGCCATGGGAGGCATGGGCGCCATGGGAGGTATGGGTGGAATGGGTGCCATAGGGGGCATGGGTGGAATGGCAGCCATGGGAGGCATGGGAGGCATTGGTGCCATGGGAGGAATGGGTGCCATGGGAGGCATGGGTGCCATGGGTGGAATGGGTGGAATGGGAGCCATGGGAGGCATGGGAGGCATTGGTGCCATGGGAGGCATGAGTTTTAGAATGGGAGCATACGGAGGCATGGGTGGTATGGGAGGCATGGGAGGGATGAGTGCACCTCCAGTTGGCATGGGAGGGATGAGTGCACCTCCGGTTGGCATGGGAGAAACAGGTGCACCTCCGGTTGACATGGGTGGCATTGACGGTGTGGGAGACATTGGTGCCTCCGATGTGCCTCCTATGCCTACCGATGGCGCCTTTGGAGATAGTGGAAACACCGTTCGAGTTTCCAATGATGACGAGGATGCGCGTGAAGATGAAGAGGAGGAGGAAGAAGAAAATGAGACATGATTGTTGATGTTTCAATTGTTTTCTATGAATTACTTGTGATGAACTTGCTTGTGGTTTGATGATTTTGAACTATGTCATAAATTTGAACTATGCTATGTTGATCAAGTCATGATTTTGCATATTTTTTTTATGTTTGAGATCATCCTTGTTTCATTTTATCAAATTGATATGTGTTATTTCATTTTTGGCAAGCGCCGGCTGGCTGGGCGCGCGCGCTACATTTTAGCGCGCCTGGTGAAGTGCTACCACCGCGGCGCGCTAAATTTCCAGCGTCTGGAAAAGCAATTCGCCTCCCGTACGCGCTAAAACGCTATTTCGGCGCGGTAAACTAGTTTTAGCGCGCGGCATGATCGCGCACCTGTTGTAGATGCTCTGATACACCTTAAACCCGAGAAAAGATGCGTGCTTCTCTCCCCCTTCTCTTTTGCATGAAGGGAAGATTCTGTAAAGCAAGTGTCGCATCCATACGGTTCGTATGTTCGTGTTACAAAAGCTGAAGGCGTTTAGTAGTGGAAGTAGCAGCTCGCTCGACAAAACGCTCAGGGCCCGTTCGGCAACCCACCACTGGCTCCGCTCCACTCCGCGCGACGATCGCTCGCATGATCAGGACGAGGGAGCAGGAGCTCCTATATCGCATGTTGCGCGTGTGTTACGAGGGTCCACATACCTCCACGCGCAAATCGGACGTAAGTGGGCCGGCCCAGATATTTTGCCTTCTCCTCGGTTTTTCCAGGTTTGGGAAGCTTCTGGAAGCTTCCAGTCTGGTTTATTTTTGTTCGGTTTTTTTCTTTTTCCTTTTATTATTTTTTGAAAAATGTATAAATTAAAAAATGTTCAAATTTGAAAAATATTCAGATTTTTGTAAATGTTTAGATTTGAAAAATGTTCAAATTAAAAAATGTTCAGATTTAAAAAATGTTTAGAGTTTTTAAAATGTTCAGATTTGAAAATGTTCAATTTCAAAATGTTTATTTTTGAAAATATTCAAATATGAAAATTGTTCAAACTAAAAAATGTTCAGATTTGAAAATGTTTGAATTAAAAAAATGTTTAGATTTGAAAATTATTCAAGAAAACGAAAAAGAAAACAAAAAAGAAAATAAAGAATGAAAAGAAAAAGGGAAAGAAGAAACCGAAAATAAAAACGAAATAGGAAATAGGAAAAAAAAGAAAGAAAACAAGAAGAAAAAAAGAAACGAAGCACAAAGAAGCATTGATGGGATAATTGGGCCAGGCTCATAAGCGACTGCGGTACGCGGGGTATAGGGTTTGCTCGAGGGAGCGAGCAGAGTTCGGTTGGCTCCGCTCTGCGAGAGCGTGGGCTGCAAGCCCGTTTGGATGGTTACAATCCAATTCAGTCAACGAGGAGCTTTAGGATGACGGGCTTTGAGCCCATTAGCACACCTAAATATTTTCTTTGCTGAATATTGAAAACAACTGGGGTCGGGATCGATCTTTAATCGAACAACCGTTGACTAGGGAAGTCGGGACAAAACGCTAGGATCTCATGGGCTCATGGTAGTGGAGCAAGGTCATGGTGGCGTGGTCCAGGCAGCGGAAAAACGCGTGATTCATTAAGTGAAAGACGCTACCGAATGGGAAGATCGTGCTCGATTCGGCAGCACACGGCCTCGATTCAGCGGCAGCGCATGCATGGGATCTCATGGTCATGGGACGAGCTGCAGCTCGATTTGCGCTTCTATTATGGTGGCGGGTACGCCGTTTCGGTCGCCGGCGGCCTTGATTATGTTCTGTGGTAGTGGGCATGAATCGTGCAGTAGCAGACCAGCAGTCGAGGCAAAGCGTCAAGAGTTTGGGAACTGGGAAACTGCTCGGGAGAGAAATGCAAGAGGTGAGAGAAATAACACCTGGTAACGATTCGGCCACTTATCGGTGGCAGTAGGACGTAAATAACAGCCTCTCCGCGTTTTTTTCCGCTTTGTGGATCCCGGAAAGACTCGCTTCGCGTTTTTTGCGTCAAAGGCCGGAGTGCTCCGTGGTGCCAGATCTGAGGAGCTGATGCGTTCGGTGCAGCTCCACTCGCTCCGGTAGAGGAGTTGGCAGCCGGAGTGTTGCCGAACAGGCCCTCAATTCTAGGGGCGCTCCAACTCCCAACTCCCAAGTGGAAGGAAGCAGTAGCTTTTTTGAATTCAGGAGAGGATAAACACAATAACCGCTTGCACCTACGAAAAGGAGGTTACAGAAAAATAAAAGGGAGAAAATTGCAAAAAGCCAACACAATTAGGTCTAGAGTTTCAAGGAATCACCACTTTACAATTTTTTGGCAAAACCCAACCACTATTCAGTAATTGCATGACAAAACCGTTGAGGCGTTCTCTAATGATTTTTGACTATTGTCAGGCTTATGTGGCAGGGGATAACAGTCCGAAACTGTTAACAACCCTTGCCTGAGTTGAAGCCGTTCGGACCGGGCTCGTGCTCACTTGCTCTCCCCATCTGTGGTTCCTCTCTCGCGACCGGCCTCCATGGATTCCTACGGCGATGGGGTGGAGCAAAGCGGCGACGTGGACGGCGAGCCTCCAGTAGGCGTAGATTGGGGCGGCGATGGGGATGAGTTCTTGTGTGATGAGGACGGCTACTGCGACAGCTCGAATCCGTCTGTGACCAAGCAGTCGACGGCAAAGCAAGCGACGGTGGTCGTGGCCAAGGCCGGGAAGATCAACCCGTCTTCCAGCCATCAGGTCACCACCTCTCTCGGGGGAGCTGAGTAAGTCTCTATCTTTGTCTTTGCCGCACCCATTTAATTCTACTAGATATCGATTTGGTTCATATGGTTTGCAAATTTAAGTAAATTTAGCTAAATTTGGTTCATTGTATCTTGGATGAAGACATATGTGACATTAGAGTGCACTTCACTTGTAGTGATAATTTGGAAAGAAGATTAGAAAGTTCAGACATAACCTATATGAATCTGCTAGCTTTGGTAGAGACAGAGGGACATGGGATAAGAGATAAAATTTATTATGTCAATGAGAAGGGTGTAGGTCTGGCTGGGATGGCACTTGTTGATGGCATGTCCAAGGTGACCGAAATGGTGAAGCAGTAAGAGGATGAGCATTTCATAGCTATCACTATCATCTCGATTTTTTTTAACTTAGTTCAAATATTAACTGTCCAGACGTTGAAGAAAAGTTCCATTTTTGGAGATTGGAGCTCCTATTGTTTATTAAGTTGATGATGCATGAGTGCTCTTTTTGGTCACAACAAAGTGCAGAGAATTTTTTCTATCTATGCACTTATGAGAGCAATAACAGTAATATGCAGAAGAAAAAGCAAACTATTGCAGTATAAGGGGCAGAGGATTATATGTTAACACAATAGAGCAACACCTTGAGGAAAGACAAGCATGTTTGTGTGTCTGAAAAATTGTTAGATACATAAGGGTTTTTAGGTGATTCAAAATAAGATGGTGTAGAAGATGCAGATTCGGAAGAAGATATTGATTATGACATGGGAGTACATACCAAAAGAACATGAAGAAAAAAAGGAGGCAAGAGGAAATAGAGCTAAAGCTAATTGGCTTGAAGAGAAAGAGGCTGAGGCAATGGGTCACTATGAAGGGGATTCAGAGGGGGGATTTTTTAAATTATGATAGTGAAGAATCATATGATTACATTCCTATAGCTATCTATAAGAAGCTGCAGTTAGAGAGGGCCCACCATCAGATCACATGGTAGTAAATCAAGTACTGAAATGCCTGATTTTTTCCCACCTCTAGTAAGAGAACTTTGAGGAATAAGAGGATTCACAAGACTGTACTTAGTTAAAGATGTGCTTCAAAGTGGGAGAAAGTCCATGATAAATAAGAATAATCCAAGGGTGTGGTATGATGAGAATATGCTAGCTATTGGATGAAGAAAAATCTGTCTGAATATGTGTTTCATTGATGTTTAGCAATTTAGACTGGCTTTGCAGAGTATGCCATATCACAACTCTGAAATTTAGGTATCATAGGAACTGCAAGGATAGAATTATTGCTATGTGCACAGAGAAGCGCTTCCCTTTCTTCGTGACACAAGTAAGGTAGCTGGGAGAATCATTTTTCATTTCCAACACACCATGTGCCAAATCGGGTGAAAAATGCAATGTTAACTGCAAATGGGTTGCCAAGACATTTGAGCAGTCTTTCAAAACAAATAAAGTGATAGATAATGCAAATCTCAAGTATGGAACATAAGTTCCAAAGGTAATGGCATATAGAGTTAGGATGAAATCTCTAAAAGTGGTTATTGGTGATGATGTGAAGCAGTACAAAAGGATAAGAGATTATGTGCAGACTGTAATTCATACAAACCGTGGAAGAAGATACATTGTGACAACAAAAGTGTTACCTGAGCATCCGAGCCTGGTGGCTACGGTGGTGTAGTGATTTATCGTCAGTGGGCCCAATAGGAAGGTGAATGTCGTAGCAAGCAGTAATTTCCCTCAGTTAAGAACCAAGGTTTATCGAACCAGTAGGACTCCGGAGGTTTCCAACAAGGTGCTTGGAGGCGTGGAGCTGCACACAACACAAACAAATTACTTTGTCCCCAACGGCAGGAAGGTTGTCAAGCTTCCTGGTCTGCTGAAAACAAAGGGATTAAATCTTATGTGGAAAAGAGCAATGCGAGTAAAACAGACCAGCGAGCAAGTGAAGGTTGAAAGCAAGTAAAGAAGGTTGTAAACAATGTAAAAAATATGGATCGAGGGCCATAGTTTCACTAGTGGTGTCTCTACAAAAGATAAAAGGCAAACATGCTGGCAGTCAATTGATAGAATTGGGACAACAAACTAATTATAATAAGCAAAGTTCATGTAGATATTCATGTAGGCACCACGTCAAACATACATAGACCGTAATCCAACCTCATCTATGACTAATAATCCATCTTGCGAGTGCTTCTATGCTTGCTTTCCGTTGGTATTAAGTTGCAAGCAACAGACTAATGCATTAAAGCACAATACATGATGTAAAAATATTCAGGATCAACGAAGACACAAACACCGCGGGTTTACCCTTAGTAGCAATGACACAACACCCTCGCCCTTAGATGTTTATGTCACTCATCCCAGGCACGGAGGGGGCATGAACCTACCATCTAGCACAAAACTCTCTCTTGAGATCTAAGTAATCACTTGGGCCAAAGTAACCACAATACATCGGAGAGCAATGTAAGATCATAAATAACACATATAAAAGACATGAACAATCTGATCATAACTTCACAATTCATTCGGATCCCAACAAACACAACATGTAAGCAGTATATAATATCGGTCTTGATCATGTTAGGCAGCTCACAAGACCATAAACAATCTAGCACAAGGAGGAGAGACATCCATCTAGCTACTGCTATGGACCCATAGTCCAAGGTTGAACTACTCACACATCACCACGGAGGCAGCCATATATAGCGGTGAAGAGGCCTCCGATGACAATCTCCCTCTCGCAGGGTGTCCGAAGAGCTTTAGAACCCTTCCTAATTAGGGTTTTGAGATGACGGCGGCTTCGGGTAGGTTCATGAAAAATAATGGCCGCCCCTGACTATAGGCGAAGAGGGGGGCCGAGAGGAGGTCCAGGGGGTAGGGGCGGCCAGTGGCCGCATCCCCACCAGGACCCACGCCTGGGATCCTCTTCGGTCGCCCTTCTTACTTCGTCTTCATTTTGTTGAATAAATTATTCTCGTAAATTATGCTAGAGTTCCGAGGATATTTCCTTAAGAGATTTTATGAAATATAAAAACTGCAAAAGCGAGGAACAATCATTGGGCATCTTGTCAATAGGTTAGTTCAATAAATTTTTGCTTGCATTTAAAAATACTTAGAAATAATCTAGTATTTTAAGTTGATTTTCTTGCATTAAAAATACTTAGAATTTGTTCTAGCATTTTCGGTTGATTTTTTTGGCTTGCTTTAAAAAATGCTTACAAATTGTTCTAATATTTTTAATTGACATTCGCTTATATTAAAAATACTTAGCAATTGTTATAGTATTTTCACATTGATTTTTAGTGTGCATTTAAACGTACTTATAAACTAGTCTAGTATTTTAGTTGATATTTGCTTGGTTTAAAAATACTTAGAAATTGGTCTAGTATTTTTATCTGAATTTTTTGTTGCATTAAGAAATACTGTGAATTTTTCTAGTGTTTTTAGTTGATTTTTATTACATTAAATAAACTTAACAATTGTTCTAATATTTTTTAGTTCATTTTTGCTTGCTTTAAAAAAATACTTAACAAATATTCCTAGTATTTTTAGTCGATTTTTCTTGCATTAAAAAAACCTAGAAATTGTTCTAATATTTTTTATAGATATTTCTTGCATTTAAAATCTTTACAATTTCTAGTATTTTTAGTTGACTTTTGCTTGCTTTAAAAAAAGCCTAAAATTGTTCTAGTGTTTTTAGTTGATTTTTCTTCAATAGAAAATACTTAGAATTTGTTCTAGTATTTTTTTATTGATTTTTTTGCTTGCTTACAAAATGCTTCTAAATTGTTCTACTCCCTCCGATCCATAAAGAGTGTCGTCCACTTAGTATATAGTTTTACTAACTTAGTACAAAATGAGCGACATTTTTTATGGATTGGAGGGAGTAATATTTTTAGTTTATTTTGCTTGTATTAAAAATACTTAGCAATTCTTCTAGTATTATTAATTGATTTTTTCGCGTGCATTTAGTCATATGTATAAATTCCTCGTATTTTTAGTTGATTTTTTGCTTGCTTTTAGAATTATTATAAATTTTTCTAGTATTTTTAGTTGATTTTTGGTTGCATTAAGAAATACTTTGAATTTTTATAATATTTTTATTTGGTTTTTTGCTTGCATTAGAAATACTTAACAACTGTTCTATTATTTTATTTCATTTTTGCTTGATTTAAAATACTTAGCCGTTGTTCTAGTATTTTTTAGTTGATTTTTGCTTGCATTAAAAAATACTTTAACAAGTTCTACTATTTGTTTGAACAGGGTTTGCTCAAGGCAATAAACCAAGTATTTCCCAACTTCCCTCAAAGGTAGTGCCTTAGTCATATTTATGCCAACTTCCAATCTGCTGGTTCGGAGGAAAAGAATTGGAAAAAAATTATGGACAATGCTAGCTATTCCTACACTAAGAATGTCTTTGACATAGCAATGCAAAATATAAAAGAGGAATCTGAGAAGCATGGGCACCACAGGAATGGGATTTGACAGGATTGCCTTGCCACCATATTATTTCTGCCATCTACAAGTCAAGTCAGTACCCGCAGAACTTTGTGCATGATTTCTTTTAAAAAATGTACTTGGAAGCCTAGAATCCAGGTATCTATCTTGTTCCTAGAGAAGATTCATGGACAAAGACTGATACCCCTAACATTGACCCACCTCTTTGCAAAATTAAGAAGGGCACACAACAAACAAAGAGGAGGAAGGGGCAGTCTGAAGTGGCAGAGCCCAAGATTACTTCAAGAATGGCATTTATCACATGTAGAAACCAAGTTAGTAGGGCATAAATACAATAGCTGCAATGTTCCACTGAAACCATCATGCATATGAGGAAAAATCAGCACTAGGTAACTATTGTTGATTATTTAAATTTCTTCATTTTTTCATTCGTTTATTTAGTTAAATTCTTAGGAAAATAGAGGTTCTGGTAAATCACCATCAACATCAAGATCAGAGACTCTGAAGATCATCTGCTGGAGTTACTTCAACAGGTCTTACTCCATTAGCTCCTGCTCCAGCAACAAGACCTGCATCCTCTACCCTAACTCAAGCAGCAAGACATGTATCCTCTCAACCAGCAATGCCACCACTACCTCCAACAAGAGAAACAATATCAGCAATGCAATGCCACCACCAGCAGCAAGCAGAGCAACACTAGCAACAGCCAGAGCAACATCATCAGCAACCACAGCACCAAGAGCATTCACAGCCCCATAAAAATTAACTGATTCCTCAACCAGAATCTTCAATTGCTGGTGGCAGGCCTGTCAGAGTAAGGAAACAAAGCCAAAAACTTGAAGGGTACTTGACTGTTAGCAGAATCATCGATGAAAAATGAATTGAGGACCTAAAAAAAGAAGGCAGATGGACCTTGACTTGATCTGCTTGGAACAGTTTATTTTGTGATCTTTCTGGAACCTATATTATTGTAATGATTATGCGATTTGTACTAATATTTCTGGTCGAAACAATGTGTGATCTCATTTGTATTTGTTTGAAGTTGGTAGCTGAACTAATTTTATAGTATGTTCAGTATTGTAATGTTTAATTTTTAGACTTTGAATTGTCTTCTACACACAATCATTATTAATTCCAGTACCTAATAGTGGTTTTCTGCACCTTAGTGTACAATATTGGTGGATTTTTGTAAAAAATCTTGAAGATCACATCCAATTCAGAATCAACAATTTCTAACAGGAAAATTCACAATAGCTAGTAACAGACAGTGAGAAAGCAGGAGAGTAATTTCAGAGATCAATAGTGCTTACAAATACAACACAAACCAAGTCTATAAATGCTTAGAAACTGATCTGTATAATCAGTAGTGCACGTACACTTCCGAGTCTTACAAAGACAACACAAACCAAGTCTTTAAATGCTTACAAACTGATCTATATGATCAGTAGTGCACATACACTCTTCCAGGTCTTAGAAAATAGTACAAATATAAATATTACATCTAATATTGCATTCATCTTCTTCAGCTTTTCCTTGTTCTTCAGCTCGTCCCTCTACTTCTCCGCCTTATCCCTTAGCAGCTTATGAAGATCCAACACATGTTGTGAAACTGCTGCCACCTGCCTATTTTCTGCCACCTTGCTTTTATTCAATGCCTTGCTCAAATCTGCCAACAATTTTATGTTCTTTTCTTCTAACTCACGATTTCTCTTGTATCACCTTGTAATAGTGCTCTGCTTGGGCAACAATCCTTTATTCTCCCAGAACTTTCTAATTCATATATTTCCTACAAAGCAACAAGGCATTTCTTAAGATGTTCTGGCCACTCTGGATCAAGCCACTGCACTGTTGAACATACATCACCTCTCTAACAAATAGAAAAAACTATGTAAGCACTAGATTATGCATATTATCCAATCAAATAATCACAATCATAGATCCATTATACCATAGTGCTATATAAAACAACATAGCTGCAATTACAGAAAGATGGCTTAAGTATTTTCGACAACAATCATTAGCAACAATGGTACTACAACAACAGTAACATGTGTAAACCAATAAATATTACACATTATGAGACAAATGTTAACTGGATATAACTTTTCCACTGACAGAGCATCAACAGTACCAAGTAATATGAATTTTGCACATAATTATAGTACAAACTAGCACCAAAAAGTAATCCTCACCGGTCTTGCACATTCCTAAATCCTTCTACCAGTGTTGGCTCATTCGAAAGCAACATACTTCATTTGTTTTTCCCAATGATCACACTGATATTCACAATGCCTCTCAATCCCACTGAAATCTGGGTCATACAGTTTCTCGGGCACGTAAATTAACACCGAAATCAACTCAATTGTCGAAACACACGATCGGTTGAGAAATTTTAGCTCTAATCGACGGTTTCCCGCAAGAAAACCTAATCCCAACTGAAAGAGGCCCAGATGCACGGGGAAAATGCACTCACATCAGGGTTTACCGAGCTCTCGCCAAACAACAGGAGGTCCTCGCTGCTGGTCTCGTTGCGAGTGAGCACGACAGGAGGTCCTCGCTGCTGGTCTTGTTGAGAGTGAGCACGAGTTTAGCTTAGACCAGGGCGTCGTCGTTACCGACCGTTAACGGCCATCGGTTTCGGACCATTACCCCCTGCCAAGTAAGCCGGATAACAGTTAGAAACTCACTAAGAACGCCTCAACTAAGCGATCAGTGCCTTTTGTCACCCTATTACTCAATAGTGGTTGGTTTTTCAAAAACATTCTAAAGTCGTGGTTCCTGGCAGCTCAAACCTCCGATCGGGAAATGGGAGTTCTAACCGGTCCTAACCCCAATTCCAAACAAATTGATTGGCTTCAGTGAATTGTTTGCTGAGCCTACAGAGTGACCTCCTAGGGGGACAATAGACCACAAAATACCCTTACTTCCAGGGAAACCCTATCCCCGGTTGGGGTGGTTATTTGCAATTTTTCTCATTAAAAGGAGACACATACTACTACGGTTAATCTCATTATATCAGAACTGTGGTTAAATAATTGATGTACAACACAAGGTAGCATTTGGCTGCCTGGAAGGCCAAGCCAGACTGCGAAGTGCAGAAGCTTCATAACCTGACTAGATCTTCCCATGAAGCTCAAGCAACTGCAGAGTTACGTGTGTGCGCGCGTGTTAGGGCCCTCCCTCTGGTCTAACTCCACCAACCGAGCCAAAAACTCGAAACAAGATTTAATCACTGAACAGAGCACACAATTCGGGATTGGGTGCGATGGACACATCATCTCATTTTGAATTCCTGGCAATCAGTGGTTGTTTGGAGCCGAGCCGTCGATCGGGCATGTCCTTTCGGACGACCGGAAATTGAATTCAAGTCAACCAGCGCCTAGTTCGCTGATCGTGATAATGCTATTCTGAGAGATGGGAATTGCCATCAGCGCCCTTCGAGATCGGACTCGAGAAGGGTAAGAGAGCTGGCACACGCAGTGCAACAACCCGCCACAATCCCAGCTCCATCCGGTTCATTCCGATCTGGTTAGCAATACAAGGGCAACATAAAAAGCAAGCAGACAAAGCTCATCGGTGCCAGGAACTAGCGGAAAGCCAGTTCGCAAGCTATCGGTAAACAAATCCATCCAAGTTCCTGAGTTAGAAGAAAAATACTTTCTCCGTCCCATAATATAAGATGTTGTAACAACCAATATAGGTAAGAAGTTATTTATGTAGATGACCTAACCATAAATATAGAATAAAAAGGATAAAGGGGGGTATTTTAAGAAAACCGAAAATTACCAATCCACTAGAACTCCCTAACATCTGCAGGTTATTAACGAACAAGTATACAAAGATCTTTTCTCATCAAGTACATTTACTAAAATGCACATCACCGTACAAGGATCATGCATTTCAACAGAAGGAAAATACTGGCCATCTGAAACGGAAAGGGAATACAGCACGTAACAGTTTACACAGCAAAAAAAAAGGAATGACAAGAGAATATACCAGCTTCCATGACTCCACTTAGACATCCCCCTTCGGTTCTGTTGCTTTCGAGCCAAAATGCTCTGCTAAATATGAGTTGTGTCTATGAGCAACTCAACATGTGATTCCTAGAGTAACTATGTGAAGTAAAAAACTACAGTAATCATAAATAACCTACTGAAAACTTCCTGCCTGACGATCTCCATGCAGAAACAATCAGCTTAGGGTTAGCCTACTGCACTCTTGTTCAGTTCTCGAGCGTTTTCAATACCTAGCGCTGAAAATATTTCAGATCATGATGCGAATTTCAAGAAACAATCCTATCATAAATATTGGATAGATACAAGACACTGAATAGAGTCCACATCATCATTGTTGCAATATGTCCATGACACTTATGTACACATATGAACAATTTACATGCCATCGACCACTGTGAGAACAACATATCTAAGCAACGGTCCAACAAACTGCTGGATTATCCAACACCACAGCGAATAAACCTTGCTAAATTAGCAGGCAGTATCATAATCAAACTCCGGTTGTCGGGGACAAATTTTGTCGATTGGTGGCAGAAGGTCACCATTTCCACCCTGCCGGCTATGAAGCAAGGCACTTCTTCGGCGATCATGCTCACGGCCTGGTGGATTTGGAAGCAGCGGAGTGCGGTCGTCTTCGGCAACGGGCAGCCCAATGTTGCCAGCTTGCTCGTCACCATCCAGGCTGAGGCCAGACAGTGGGAGTTAGAAGGGGCAACCAGGCTGGCAGTTCTCCTTCCTCCGGTGCTTCGCACTTTTTAGGGTGCCGCATTGTAATTCTTGGGTGTTGACCCTGGGGGCTGCATTGTACATAACTCTTCTTCACTACAAATGCACCGAGACTCAAGACTTTTGCGTTTTCTCGAAAAAATAATCAAACGCATCTGTAGCCATGTTAGTAGCATGAATTATGCCTCATCATTTTGAATTCTGATTTTTGAATCTGAACCAATCTAAAAGAAATGGAGTCTCTTCTTAAGCATTTCCTCATTGTTAGCTCCATAAGTGAGGTGACCTGTAATAGCAACAGAAATTCATTAGAGCTACCACATTAAGAACACAAGAGTCTAGACCTAAAAATTGTACATTAAAAATAGCATAAATTCATTGTACCACTGTTATAAGTTTACCTGTCACTTTGCTGGGGCATTGTGCGGATATGTCGGAAACAAGCACTAGATGAGCCAGTATTGCTGACAAAACCCTGATTTTGATGAAAAGCATCAAAACGCACTATGTGTCTTGAATGACCATTATTTCTCCCAGGCGCAACAGGTAGAGCAATAGATGATGTAGGATGTGCTTCTCTGGCACTGGCAGCCATATTTTGTCCCTGAAATGACCACCATCTTATGATGAAAAAGATAACTGCTCAAGCAACAAAAATATATACACCTTCTTGTAAGAATATATAATGCTTGTGTCATTTCGAGGCTTTCTTAATACAAAATGGCATGCATTTGGGTGCTTGTTCGAGATAAAATAATCAATATATGCCACTTAGTCAATATACACACCCTAAATTTTAGTCAATATACACACCCTAAAACTTTAGTCAATATCGATGTTAACAGGAATCTGTAACAGCAACACGACTAGTCACACATACCAGTAGAGAGCCTGTAGGTTTTATGTGGTGGACTAGTGATGTCATATGGTAATATTAATTATATTTCCCATTATGTATTTCCTTTACATTAGAAAATTTAATCTCAATATGCACTGCTATGGTACACTTGCATTTGAGGGCACATTCGAGTAAACATAAAACTTCAGCGGAGTAAATTTCCACCTAGAATTTCCTAGAGAATACCAATAAGTTGTTTGGTTCAAAATAACAATGTTATTTAAGTATCCATGTGAACGAAACAACTAAATGAAGCTAAACTCATACTGTATTGGTTATTACAGTGTTATTATTTACAATTAAAAAGGTAATAAGAGAACTGATCAGGAGCGGTCCTCGATCAGTAGTTATGCTGTATGATAGGGTAGGGATCTCTCCAGTTGCCTATTTCACCTGCAACTGTGCAGCTAATCCAGCAATATGGCTTGACCCCGTCTGTTCATGTGATTCCTTTGGATGGACACCTGATAATAAGGAAGACAAGAGATCAATATTATAATAAATGTCATCATACATATTCTGACAGAATCTCTAGTCTGATACTCTGATATACTAACAGATAAAACAATGCCCCTGGGTGCTAGTGCCTGGTTGGTCAAGTTTTTATCTACTAATAACAAAATCCAACTATAAAAACAAGCAAATACTATGAGTTAGTATTTCAGAAATGTAGCATGTTATAGCGGACAAAACCATGCCATGTCTAATATCTTCATCCTCAATTAGAAGCCAAAATCATTCTAAGCAATCATTTGGACCCATTTCAACTATAGCATCAGCCAGTGATACTACAGATTTAACACCAAAAAAACAACATTAGTAGAACATTCCATAATAAGATTTCTCGCTGATGGCAACTTTCACATGAATCATCATTTATACGAGTATCAAAAGGTGCAATAGGCTATGTTACCAGTTCGTTTGTCAAGATGTACTGGGATTTCTCGAGTACCAGTTGCTCCAGGAACATGCTACAAAAAGTAAAGGGATTTTTCAAATAGACATTAAAGTTGCACCATAACTATACAGAACAGATTGAAGAATTGTTCTGAACCACTTGAATGTTCTGCAGAACGTTTAATTGAAATGAAATATACATAAACTGAATCCATTTATGTAAGAAGATGAAATGTAATTTAAACATGATATTGGAATTTCATTATGAAAAGTGAAACATCAGATTTATTCCAAAAAAGTATCATTGTTAAGGAACCATCATATCTTTTGGAAAAGATAACCGGAGGAGGGGAATTCTGGAGCAGGATCAAATGTCATTGTCAAACTATCCAAAACTAACGAATGATAAGATAAATGTCATAAAACTTGCATAGCTTAACCCATGAAAAAGTACCTGGGTCTTTTGGCCTTGTTTATGTTTCAGAACAGTCCAGTCGAAGACATAATCAAACTCATAACCTGTTGCAAGATGCAGAAAACACTTGCTGATAATATGGAAACTACAAAATCATTTAGAATCTGTTGAAATAATGTACACCCTCTGTTCCAAATTATATGGTGTTTTTTTATTTTGGACGATATCTAATATGAAACTTTGACTATTATTTTTTCTATGAATTCATAAGAGATAATACATGCTATACTTCGAAACGATTTCCGCTGAGGAAATATATTGGTACCACTTGCAACTAAACTACTCATATATTTTTTCTATTAGTTTGTTACCGAAGATAAAGAACTTTGATTCCAGGCTTTCTAAAACGTTTTCTATTTTGGAACCGAGGTAGTAACGTTTAACAATCATTCGTAGTACATAGTATACTGCTTAATCAGGGGATACCTTGGCGGGCAAATAAGTCTCGAAAAAGACGCTTCACGAATCCATAATCAGGCCTCTGATCAAATGTCAATGAATGGCAGTAATGGAAGTAAGATGCAAATTCCACCGGACAAGATTTGCATAGTACCTGATAAACATATTTCGTCAGCTACAGATACATAATTACATGTTCTTTGAGAAGCTTAATTTAATATGTTTTTGAGATATAAACCTCGATAGGCATTGAAATCTTTTTCTCACATATCTTCTCATACTTCTGCTTTTTCGTTGCAGCTTTTAGTCCCTGCCAGGGGAGACTTTACACAACAGCACAAACCAAAATAATTAGATTGAAACTACCCAAATATTTAATGAGACCTCAATAATTTTGATAGATCTAATAGTATACCTACACTAATGAGATATTGTTACCAAACCCTGTTACTTTCTTCACACACAAAAAAAGTCATGTGGAAGGCACAGATTCGTAAAATTTGCTGGTAGAACTTGGGAGATAGTAGATTCTCATTATTCATTAACCAGTTGCAGAAATGTTCTGTACACATTCATATGGCATACAGTCATCCTTTTAAAATAATAGCTACTTGGTACTAAAAATTACAGATGAAAGTCGGAAATGCACAATTTGTTCTGAGGAAATCTTTGTGCAGATCAGATGCAGCATAAATGGTGTTTGATGACAAAACAAGCAGCACTATAAGATCCTGCATTCCTGCACTACAGACTACATGGCATATTTTGAGCTGACCAAATTCAATTCATACATACAGCTAGAATATCTACAAGCATGAAGGAAGTCACAGTTGGAACTTGACTAACACTGCATCTTGGGTGAGGTTTTCGAAACCGCTTACTTTAGATATGATCTATTTAACAATCAAATATCTTAACAAAATTTGACTTTCATTATTAATCCCCATTAGTTTTCAATTACACTCCATCGATGTTGTGCTCATGCCTCATAGGCAACACCACAGTTCCACAGTGCAACAGTATAAGCCTACCTCCCTTGCAGAAAATATAGGAGAACATAACCAAGAGATTCCAAATCATCCCGTCGACTTTGTTCTGCAAGTAAAACCAACAAAAAAGTTCAGAATCAAATCTAAATGATGATTTGACAAGTAACCAACTGGACATAGCTTACCAATTCCAAGGTGAGTGTTGCTACTTGCGTACCGTGCAGTGCCAGTTAAATTTTTATGTTCTCTACAGCAAAGCAGCAACTCAATATCAAATAGCCGAATCAAAGATTGTGAATAAGGGACATTTATCTATGCTGATCGCACGGAAGGTACACAGGGCAGTATAATAAGTGGGAGAAAAATGTGAGAACCATATGACTGGGCAGTAGGAATAATATGAACTTCAATTCTGGCATTATGTAGTGTATATTACTTTTTTTGTATAGATGATCCAGAGTGGTCTTTAAACAGTAAAATATTATGATATCAGAGGGCATATTGTTGATGGAACCTAGAAGACTAAACAAGGAAAATGCTGTGCTGAATGTTCCACGCACTAATGAACAAAGTAAGCGGTCAAGTACAACACAGCAAAAACACATCTATAAATTCATAAAATAAGTGAGTCACCAAGGTGGAGGCCAAGTCAGTGCACTACCAGTGTAACTTATAATTTCCATGACGCCAAAAGGCAACTAGGAGCAACGGACTCGACAATAGGTAACAAACATTGGTCAGCTTAAATCGATTCTGAAAAGCAGGATTGAATTTAGTTTAACATTTGTACAAAAGTAATCCAACAGCACCATATTTTACCAAAAAGTACATCTTAAGAAATATATATGTACCTGTAAGGAATATGTCGATTCGTAGTAGAATCTCGGTATCTTTTCGCAAGCCCGAAATCAATTGCGTACACCTAACAATCACATGCAGAGATATCATTGACTAGATTGTTTAGTACACTATTAACATCTTAACGAGCTTTGATATAGCACACCAAGTACCTGATTTGCTTTCCGACCGAGACCCATCAGAAAATTGTCAGGTTTTACATCTCTATGCAAGTATCCTTTGGAATGCATAAACTCTATCCTTGTAATCTGTTAAAATTATATACAAAGAAGAAAAGTTAGCATTACTTAATCAGCAACTGAACTCAATGCATGCATGCAAAAATGATATGAATATTTACTCGGACAAGGAAAAATTCAGGCAACTGCATTCCACATGCGGTTAATTAACTACATCATGTATGTAAGCTCTACATATCAAGATCAACTACAGATTGTGCGAAACTATGTAAATACATATGAAGCGGATAGAAGCAACACATAGGAGGAAATGTACGCTAGTGGAGCCCTCCATTGAATTCCTGGCACTGATGATTTGATATGTTCTGTAACATTTAAGTTTTCTTCAAACTGACGTATTTCTTTGTTTATTATCTTGCTTTTAAAGTATCGATTGGTCTATAGTCTACAGATAGATTTACCTTATTTATTTGCTGAACTAGTATTTGAAGTGAACAAGACAATAGTGGAACTCTCCAAGAAAATCCTCAGGAATACACATTCAGAGTTTGATTACTAACAGAAACATATATAATTCCCCTCGAGATCCACAAGTGATAAATTTTCTGAACAAATGTTGAAATTTTTCCAATAATTTTCAGCCTTGTGCATAAGGTATCGAAATAAACTGGATACTCAATAAACTGAAGTAGACAGTGCCCAGTGAAAAATTACCATTTGGTCTGCCAACATTAGGACAGTCTTGAGCGTGAATTTCCTGCCGCAGTAGACAAACAAATCCTCTAAACTCGGCCCCAGCAGATCAATGATAAGAATATTTTCCTCCCCATCTACACCACACCACTTAACATTCGCAATGCCACCTGGATGCCAAATATGTCCCCCATCAACTCAGCGTCTTATCTGAATAAGCACGCCGTGGTACTACAGAGAATTGGATGGAAGTGCATACATACTTCCTCCTTGCAGGGCGTTGTAGATCTTTGCCTCGTAGAACAGCTGGGGATGCTTCGAATTGCTACTTTCCTGCCAGTGAGGTAGCCACAATAAGGTTTACTTGTCGACACAGTGTGCATATAACAATGTAAGCCATGATGTAGGATGGGGGGAAAGCAGGGACACGGATTGCTCAGCTTTGACAACACAACAAACAAACTTTCGGCCCCCCACTGGTATGCTTGCTAGTATTAGAACTTTTCCTCAGGGCTACAAATACAATTCGGGCTACGCCAAGCGCAATTATGACCAACCAACCACCAACCATATGCGTGTCGATCATCATAAGAGAGAACAGGCCAAGTGACATTCTAGAAAGGAAAAGAACAGGCCAAGTGGCCCTACAACTGAAAAAGGCGTGAAGCTCCGACCTTTCTAACCGCATGATTACCGACATTTTAACCCCATTCCTCCCATCACAAAATCCACGATCATATAACAACCCCCCCAGAGCGTCGACCAGCAGACAAATCCAGCAAATTCAGAATAAGGCTTGACGCAACAGCAACCCCAATCATCGACATCTCCGCTTAGCTCAACAGCAACCCAACCAATCAATCAGAGTAGAAGAATAGAAGAGAGATGTGTATGGACTCACAATCTTCACCGCGACGATCTCGTAGGTGTCCATATCCGTGCCTGCAGGCAGGCAGCAACAACAGCACCATCGACGACGGACAGAGTTAGAAACAGAACAGAAAAGAGTAACCTTGAAACGCGGTGGCGGGATTGGAATGGCGGGGGGAATCGGACGGACGATCGCTCACCGAGGTAGATGACCCCGAAGGAGCCGCAGCCGATCTTCCGGCCGAGCTTGAACTTGCCCCCGACGATGCGGTCCATGCCGCCGCCGCCGCCGGCCAGTCCTTCTGGCCCCCGCCCGATTACAGCCTAACAGGGGACGGCCGCGGCGGACGCGTTGCGTCGTCGGGGCTTCGGTTGGCGCGGGCGGAGAAGTAACGGACGGTGGTGGGGTTCACTCCTGCTGCGTCGGCCGCCTCGCTCGCTTTATTTTGGTCGAGTACGTCGGCCAAGGGAAGGAACGTGGAACTGTTTGGTGCGTAGCGGCGCAGCGAGGGGTCGGCAAATGGACGGCTTCCGGGTTATCTTCCTGCCGCGGCGCTTCTCACGCGGGAATGTACCAGTACGCGCCACGTTGTGGACGCCACCTGGATCCTTGCGTTGTCGGTCTTGCGCGTCATTCAGCGGCGGGTCCAGGAGTTGAAGAGTGGGTATTTACAAATTCGAAAGCTAATTTTGTAAGTACGTAATAGCCTAAAACACATCGAAATGTTTGAAGTCCTCTTTGGATGGTAGAAAGTTCATATGATTTTCGTAAGATTTCAATTTTTAGGATTTTCTACGAAACACGTTTGGATTGTATATGACTCAGTTGCATAGGATTTTGAGCATCCACTACAAGCTCTTTTTAAGACTCGGTCGCGTAGGAGCAAGATAATTTTCCATACTTTTTGCGTGTTCTATCCAAACGACTATTCCTATAACTTTTCTGTGTTTTGCAATGTTTTGTTTTGTAGCGACAAACCTATCAAATTGCATTCGGGAGTTTCCTACTCGCCACATGCCGCAAGTAGAAGGTAAACGTCTCTCTACTCACCACTTGTCGTAAGAAGAAAAGAAATGGAGATAGGACGTGACGGGAGTATTTTCGCCTTTTTTTTCTTAGGCGTGGCCAAAGCCATATTTTTGGCTAGGATCTCGAATTTAGGCTAATGGACCGGAGAACAAGAGATGGGCATGTACCAAGCGTCATCGCACGCCATGTTCCGGTGGCAAGAGGCGGAGGTGCAATATTTAGTTCCACATTCCTAGTGGAAGGGAGTGAGATAAACTCATATATTTGGAGTCTTTCCACACCACTTAGTAATGAAATAGGAGAGGAATAGACCACCACATGTTTGCCTCGTTCGCTTGTTTACGAATTGGAGAACTAGTCTGTTTAGATCATGATCATGACACGAGACCGTTTGATTCTCCTATATATATATGCTAGAAACAGGTTAGGGTTTTGCCCTTGATGTTTGCGCTGTCATCGTAATCTGCTCCATCATGAGCGTCGACGTGGATCGTTGAACGGGAGAACGGGTCTCTGGAACGTCTCGCCCATGTTCTCATGCACCGAGAGTGGGCGAATTAGGTTTTTATAAAGAACTCTACGCGACAGCTCGTGTTTTTCACTGGCGGTATATCATCCAAATCGGATGGTGTCGAATACCGTTGTCTACTTTGATGTATGTCGTGGTGGTATACAAACAGATGTCATAGGTAGGCTTATCTTGGGGCCGATGGACGCTGGAGGTACCGGGGAGGGTAGGTGCGTGTAGAGATGCACACAAAGACACACAAACACACACACACGGTTTTACCCAGGTTCGGGGCTCTCGTGAGGAGATAAAACCCCTACTCCTGCTTGTCTGATCTATATATGAGGGATTATAGAAGAGCTACAAGCTGCTCCTCGAGCTGTATGAGAAGAACAATGATCTTAGGGCTCAGTACCGAGTCTCGGAGTGGCTCTTTGGCTCTCTGTTGGCTCCTGAGGGAAAAGTCTAAGATGAGGCAGAGGTTCGTTCCAGCGTCCCCGTAAGAGGAGCCCATGGTGCTCCTTATATAGGGAAACCCAGGGAACAGAGTTAGGGCTGACGTTGGTGCTGACGTAGGCAGCACTGTGGCCACGCCTGGGCCTCTGACTGCTTCCGTCATGCCTGCGTGGCATGTCCAATCCATCAACTCATGTGCACTGCTCCCAGGTACTGCTTCGGTCAGCAGCATGGAGGACTGACTGCCCATCCCATGACCACCGAGTCAAGGGTTAGGCAGTGCGTCCCATCGTGCCAGTGGCAGGACGCCTGCCCCGTGATTGTAGGGACACGACGTGAGCCTTGACCAGGTGCCGAGGTAGAGCTTCATTCCTCCCGATCCGGCATAGGCATGCCAGATACCTCATGACTCGGTTTCTCCTTCCCTGCACACAAGAAGAACAAAGAAGATTCCGACATATAATCTGCATGATCCGACATAAGGGTATGTCGGTTGGCCTTGACCCGGTCAACTCCGGGTTCAGCAATACGGTATGTGGATTTGGGTTGACCCGGTCAACTCTGGGTCCACACATATTTCACCATCTTGACCCTATTCGGGGGCTGCCCCCGACATTAGTCCCCGAAGCTGGCGCGGTCCTGCAGCCTCGGATGGAGGGCCACGGCAGGTTTACCCGAAAACCAGCATCTTTATTGGTTACTGACATCACTTACGTCGGCAAACCCTTTATATGTCGGAAAGCAGTTTTGCTTCCCCTTATGATATCCGACTTTATGTCAGATCGCTCCGACTCACAGGAGAACCCCACGGCTCCTCCGAGTCATTGGTTTATCACGTGGCAGAGTATCTCTGTTCGACGCCTCGGTTTTTGCGCATGGATGGACAGGCCACTGGAACGCTTGCCACACGTGTCACATCTGTCACTCCGGTCTCTGTACCCACGCTAGCACTTAAGTGCACTTGGACCGTGTCCCCGCGCGTCGCCTCGGGTCTCACCCGATCGGGTGTACCGCAACGAGCCGTTGGCTCCCTATGGCCCATCGTGGGGTAAATCGTGCGGTGGTTACACGATCGCGGAGATCGTGGCGAAGATCGTGGGGTAGTTATTCCCCGTCCGTTGCGGGGATCGTGCGCAAAACATCCCGTGTCCACGATCTCCTCCGGCCTCTCATAAATAGGAGGGAGGAAGCACACCTTTCTCCCCCTCCGCATTCGCTCCCTCCTCCTTGCCTCTTTCTTCCTTAGCACACGGAGCGCAAGTGACACAGAGCTCGCCGCCGCCGCACGGACCCGCGCACGCCGACGAGCCACCGGACGCCAACGCCACGCACGCACGCATCGACGTGCCGCCGCTCGCCGACGCCATACGCCGGTAAGTTTTCTTCTTCTTTTCTTTTCCCCCTTTGCGTATTAGCATTTTCCGCATCTAGGATAATCGCTTGCTTGTTCCTTTTCTGTTTCTTGCTTTGTTCTTCATTTTCTTCACCGCCGCGCCGCATCGCGTGCCGCCGGTGGCCTTGCCGCCGCCGTGCCTCTTTCCTCCTCTCTATTTTCCTCTGGCTCTACTTTTTCTTCACCGTCGCAACGCATCGGTCGTCACCGGTGATCTCGCAATTTTGCCGCCGTTGTATCTCTTCTCCTCTTTCTTTTCTTTCTTCACCATAATGATTTTAATCTCACTGCCCGTGAACCTCCTTTTGCAGATCCCGGCAACCCTTTGCCGATATGTCGGACAACTCCGCCCTCGAGGTGGTCGAAGTCATAGAAGAGGGAGTCGTGGATGGATCCACTCGGGCAGCCTGGGAAGGCTCCGATGTCTCCCGCGCCGAGATAGATTGGCTGATCCGGACTCGGCGGATCCCACCCGGAGTAGAGTGTCGGCTACCGGGCTCAGAGACTGCGCCGGATCTCCACGAAGGAGAACGCGTAGTTTTCATAGCCCACTTCGAGCGAGGATTCGGTCTACCCGCCAGCGCCTTCTTTCGCACCTTCCTTGACAAGTTCGGTCTTCAACCTCATCAACTCCCGGCTAATGCCATCACCACACTTTCTGCCTTCGTCTCTTTCATCGAGGGTTACCTCGGCCTCTGGCCCACCATCGACGCTTGGTCCAAGTATTTCCATTTCCGGAAACAAGTCGTCCCGAATCCCGCCGAACCGGAAAAGGAGAAGGAGATGACCCAGTGTGGGGCCGCCACTGTCACACCTCGGCGTGGCTCCATCTTTCCTCGGATCTCCGGTCTGGAGTCATGCCGGAAATGGCAGCGCTCCTTCTTCTACGTGAAGAACACGACCGAGGTTGACATGATCAATCTGCCGACTTTCGCCATCGGCCCCCCTACCGCACAACTTAACTGGGGGTACAACCCGACGGATAAAGTACTGGAGGTCAACCACATCCACCAGGTTGTCGAGCAACTCAAGGGCGAAGGGATGTCGGCTGACGACCTGCTTGCGACATTCATCAGTCGCCGGGTCTTGCCCCTCCAGCGCCGAGTCCACAAGATTTGCCACATGAGTGGCCCGCTGGACCCGACCCGGGTCAGCACCGTCGAGCTGGATAATGCCCAGATCTGGAGGCGCATCAAGGCCATAGCCCGGACAAAGATGACTGAGGAGTGGGAATGGGGCAAAGAACCCCACAGCCGGAGCAATCTTCCGCCCAAAGTAAGCACTTCAACCGACATAACTTTTTTACCGACATAAACTCTTATGTCGGCGCAACTCTATACATTGTATCAATCGTTTTCCGTCTCTATTACGCAGAGATTCGGCCGGCAGTTGAAGGAGGACGGACAGGACCCCTCCGCCCACTGGGGTAAAGACCGGGTCGAAGCCGACTTGGAGGATCCAGACAATGATGACAACGTGCCGATACCCGATGTCGGCACGATTCCTGCCACGGGTAAGACTCGTGCTTCCTCCCTCCGAGATTGGTCTGAGGACGAAGATGACGATTGTCGGATTTTAGAGGTGTATGACCCTCGTCCCGTTGCATACTCATATCCGGTGTCCCCGCCCTCAGCTGACTCGGACGAGGTACTCGAGGTGGCACCCCTCGCCATAGGACCAAAAGGCGCAGTTCGGAAGCGCCCAGAGGCCGCATCCGCAGATGCCGGAACCTCCGGCACCTCGGGTCCTCCGCGGAAGAAACCGAGGAACAAGGTGATTGTGAAGCGCCAACGCCCTGTCTCCAAGGGGTAAGATTCCCTTTTGCCGACATAAGCCCCATACTTTTGTTTATTCTTGCTTTCCTCCTTCTGACTTTACACTTTGCTGTTTTGCTTTGCAGCATGGGTCCTCTGGAGGTCCCGCCGACCGGGTCCACTGACCGGGTCCCACCAAGGACGCCAACGCCACCTCGGCCCGACGACACCCGGTTACCAAGTCCGCCGAGGGCGAGTCCAGCAGCAGACATCTCGGCTCCGGAATCCGGAGCCGGAAACGTGGACTCGGTCGTGACCGAAACTTCGGCGCCCGACCAAACTCCGGCGCCCGACCAGGTGAAGAATCTCGCAGCCAGCTCCTCGGCCCCCGAGGTAGAAAAGACCGGTGTCTCGGAGGATTCGGGACATCCGAGGCAGCAGCAACAGCAACAGCAGCAGACTCGGCCGCAACAAGAACCGCAACAGCAGCAGCAAGAGCAGCCACCACCGTCACAGCAGCAGCCGAAGCAGAAGCAACAGCCTCCAGCACAACAGCAGCAAAAACACAAGCAACAGCCATCGCCGTCAAAATCGACGTCGACGGCCAAGCCACCACCACCATCGGCACAGCCGCAGCCACAGCAACAGACACCCAAGGCCCCGGTTCCTGCAACCGGGAAAACAACTGGAAAGGCACCGGTGAAAACGGTGTCGGCTAACCCGGAAAGACAGCTGATTGTGCCGCCGAGCCAAGGCGCAGCAACATCATCCAGCATCCAGACCACCAGCTGGGGGTTTGCCCCGCTGCAAACCCTTAGCGGGAAAAGCTTGGGCTCAATTGAGCAGTATAACATGGATTGGAATGCTGCCGACTTAAGCAAAGTGAGCTCGCAGTCACCAGCGGGCCTGATCTCGGAGCATCCGGCGGGACCAAGCTTGGTTGCCCAAAAGATGCATGCAGCAAAGGCCGCCCTCCTCGCAGCCGACCAAGCAGCCGCGGTAAGTTATGCCGAGTAAAGATAACTCGGTTCATTTCCTTAAAAAAGGTATCACCTATCCCCAGTCCCCGAGATTCGGGTCGAGTGACCGAGATTCGGCTGAGTAAGATTGACCTGGTCGAGTAAGGATAACTCGGCCTGAATCTTCATCAACAATACTAACATTTCTTCTTTCCAGGCTTGCATGTCCAAGCGTACACAGGTGCACCGCAAGCTCCTGCTGGAGCACAAAGCACTTTCCGACAAGTACAAGCTGCTGCGAGCCAAGCTGAGCCAAGTAGCTGACTCGGAATCCAAGGCTGAGGGTAAGTCATATTTTGTCTTTCAACTTATATTTGCATTAGTTTTTGTATTCTGACCTCTGCCATCTCGGCACAGCCGCACAGAAGGAGCGCGAGCTTACGCACCAGGCTGAGCTCAAGAAGGAACAGGAGGAAGTGTCCCGGCTGAAGGCCGAGCTGGAGAAATCCCAAGGTCAAGCCGCCGAGCTGGAAAAATCCGCTGCCGAGGAGAATCAGCTCCGAGCCGAAGAGACTCGGAAACTCAAGGAGTCCCTTGGGGAGTCCGAATCTCGCCTGACCTCAACAGAGGGTGAGCTCGACACCCTGAAGGCCAAGGTTACCCGGTGGGTGGGGGAGTTCGCCTCCATCAATGGCCAGCTAGACAGTAAGTTTCTTCTTTCTCTGTTATCCTCCGATATTCTATTTTTACCTCCCTGCGACTTACGCTGGTGTTAGCTCTTTTCGATTTAGAAAAATTTCCCCATTCCAAGGATGTCACGGTTAACAGCACCAATAAGTTCCGGCAGCAGAAGATCCTCAAGGGCCCCATCTCGTCCGAATGGGACATGGATGATCACTTGGTGGCCTTGAAGGCGCAGATGTCACCGCTGAAGGCTGTAGGAGTAGAACTCCTTTCCGCTGCGATCCGGGCTTACAACGTACTCTGGCCCGGGTGCGAGCATCCCAAGACCGTTGCTGAACTAGCCAAGTGCCTGTTGGGTAGCGAGGAGCGACTTGATGATTGGCGATCGTCCGCCGCCCGAGTCGGCGCAGACGAGGCGTTAACTTATGTACTGTCTTGGTACGAAGGACTCGACCTCGGGATGCTCAACACCGTGTGCGACGGATCAAAGTGGCTCTCTGACCCCGAGCTCATCCAGCGTCGCCAAGAGCTGGCTTATTCCCTCATCCAGTACGCTCCGGTGCATAGCTTTGTTCCGGGTGAGCGGGTTCCTCAAGCAGAGGAAATCGAGCAAGCCGATGAGGGTGAAGAAGAGGACGAAGACCGAGTCGACGAGGAAATCGAGGTCGATACACCTCCTGGCACACCCGCAGGCACTGCTCCGACCCCCGCAACCGAGGTCACGACCGAGGAACCGGCCGAGACGGACACTGCTCCTTCTGCCCCGAGTAGCTAGGATCCTGCTGCCTAACTCAGAAAAAACTCGAATCATCAAATCCCCGGAATGCCGGGTGCATATGTAATATAAACCTTAAGCTCTTTATGTTTGGCACTTGGTTCTTTACTTTGCACATTTTTAGCATGGTTATTTAGTATGCCGGATCATTCTGAACCGAGTCCCCGAGTTTATTTTCTTGTTTACCATACTTTGCAACCCTTGCTCTTGTCTACCGTTTTCGGTGTTTTGACAGTCGAGTCACAAGATTACCGAGATACGGCATATAATACTAAAAAACTTTGAGTCAAAGCTCGGAATCATCCGACATATAAGTTAAGAAAAGAACAGCTTATGCCGAATCGCACTTAGGCCGAGTCCCCGAGTTTGTTTTCTTGTGTACTAGGTGCCACCATCCCAGCTCTTGTCTACCTTTTTCGGTTTTTGACAGTCGAGTCACGAGACAACAAAACTTAGCATACAATACTCAAAACTTTGAGATACGGTCTAGAGCCATCCGACATACAACAAAAGGATGCAAAAAGAAACCGAATCACTCCTAGACCGAGTCCCCGAGTCTGTTTTCTTGTTTACTACCCCTTGCAATCTTTGCCCTTGCCTACCACTTATGGTTTCTTTGGCAGTCGGGTCACAAAATCACAAAAACATAGCATACAATACTTGCAAACATGGAAGCACGATTTTTGGAGCCATCCGACATACAGGAAACAGACATAAGCATGCATACAACATTAAATTCACAGCAAGGCAGTCCCCGAGTTTCATTTCGGGGTGCCGACATTTCATTTCTAGGTTGTGAGATACATACAGTGAGTCCTTAAGAGTAGAAAGGGCGAAGAAGAGCTACATTCCAAGGTCGTTTGGTCTCCTCTCCGGATCTGTCCATCCTGTTCTTCACCTGCGCCTGAGCATCAATAAGATAGTATGCATCGTTGTTCAAAGCCTTGCTCACAATAAATGGCCCTTCCCAAGGAGGTGACAGCTTGTGCACTCCAGCTGTGCGCTGCACAAGCCTAAGGACCAGGTCCCCCTCTCGGAACTTGCGAGGATTCACTTTCCGGCTGTGATAGCGTCGGAGATTCTGCTGATATATCGCTGATTTGGATAATGCCAATTCTCATGCTTCCTCGAGCAGATCTCATCCAACCAACAACCCGGAGAACGCAACAGTGGCTCAATTAGCCGAGGTTTTATGCCGGATAAGACCAAAGCATTTGATCTTTCCACTTGTCCGTTGGACTGTGGATGTGCGACCGATGCAAGGTCCATCCGGATCCTTTTTTCCTCACAGAACCGAGCAAAGGCTCCCTCGGCGAAGTTGGTTCCATTATCCGTGATAATGCTATGCGGATGACCATACCTTAGGATAATATCCTTCAGGAATGATACAGCTGTGCGGCCATCACATTTTCTTATTGGTTTCACCTCTATCCACTTGGTGAACTTGTCCACCATCACCAGAATGTGAGTCATATTACCTCGGGCTGGCTTGAAAGGTCCCACCATATCCAGACACCACACTGCAAATGGCCATGTGATGGGGATAGTTTTGAGAGCTGACGCCGTCATATGAATTTTGTGTGCAAACCTCTGACACCCTTCACATTTTCGGACAATGTCCTCTGCCTGCTGCAAAGCACTGGGCCAGTAAAATCCATGCCGGAACGCCTTAGCTACTATGGCTCTGGAGGATGCGTGATGACCGCACTCCCCCTGATGAATATCTCGGAGAATCTCTTCCCCCTCTTCTGGCTCGACACAGCGTTAGAGCACGGTGGTCACACTTCTCTTGTACAGCTCCTGATTGATGATGGTGAAGGATTTGGATCGCCTCTGGATCTGTCTGGCCGAGACCTCATCACTCGGTAGACTACCATTTAACATGAATGTCATGATGGGTTGCGCCCACGCCGGTACCGGTCGAGTGCCGAGTACAGGCTCGTCGATCTCCATTGCATCAATCGACATTACCATGCCCGATATAGGCTGGCGAGTCCCCGAGTCCTCCCAAGGAGTCCCCGAGTTCTGCCAAGCGGCTTTCCAATTTTCGGGTGTAGTAACCGAGTCCTGCTGAATATACTCGACATCCATAGGAGTCCCCGGGTCCTGCGGCGCAGTCCCCGAGTTCTGCAGCATGCTCCCGACATCTACGTCCATTGGGACGACGTCGGATTCCGGGTTATCCGGGATAAAGATTGACTCAGACTCGGGTGAGGGCTTGATTGATGGCTTGTGAAGATGCTCCAGCGACACCCCGGGTGGGATGACCTGCCGATATGACCCGATCTTGGATAGCATGTCAGCACTTTCATTTTCTGTCCGCCGAATGTGGTTGAACTCGCAACCATCGAAATATCCCGAGATCTTCTGCACATGGAACCGGTACGCCGCCATGTTGGCATCCAGGGCGTCCCAGTTGCCTGATGTTTGCTGAATCACCAGATCCGAGTCACCATAACATATGATCCGGCGGATTCCGATTTCCTTGGCCACTTTGAGTCCATGGATCAGAGCCTTATACTCTGCAACATTGTTAGATGCTGCAAAATGGACTTGCAGAACATATTTCAGCTGGTCTCGCTTCGGCGAGGTGAGAACCACGCCGGCTCCCAGGCCCTCTTTTACTTTAGACCCATCAAAATGCATTTTCCAATAATTGGAGTCCGGCAGGGACGGTTCATACTGCATCTCGGCCCAATCCACGAAGAAATCTGCCACCGCTTGAGATTTGATGGTATCTCTTCTCGCATATTGCGGCGCGTAAGCCGCGAGCTCAATAGCCCATTTGGCGACTCGGCTTCTTGTTGCCGAGGATTTCCGACACAGGGGCCGCACTCACTACAGTTATGGGATGCTCCTGGAAGTAATGCTTCAATTTCTTGGCTGCCATGTAGACACCATAGGTCATTTTCTGGTAGTGAGGGTAGTCTTGTTTTGATGCGGAGAGCACCTCACTCAAATAATATACCGGCCTCTGCACGGTAGCTCCTTCTTCTTCTCGCTCCACCACTACTACAACACTAACAACTCGGTTAGTAGCCGCAATGTAGAGCAACATGGGCTCTCTCGGTAATGGCGAAGCCAATATTGGCGCAGTAGCCAACATCTTTTTCAGCTCATGGAACGCTGTATCCGCTTGTGGAGTCCAGCTGAACTTATCCGATTTTTTCATCAGTTGGTATAAGGGCAAGGCCTTTTCTCCCAACCGACCTAGGAAACGACTCAGAGAGGCCAAACATCCGGTGAATTTCTGGACATCCCGGAGGCATCTCGGTAACTTCATATTTTCTATCGCCCGGATCTTAGTCGGGTTTGCCTCGATACCTCGGCTTGAAACGAGGAAACCGAGTAACTTTCCTGCCGGCACACCGAATGTACATTTATCCGGATTAAGTTTTAGCCGGAATTTCCGCAGGTTTGCGAATGTCTCTTTGAGATCATCCAACAAGGTATGTTTTTCTTTAGTTTTAATGACTATGTCGTCGACATACACCTGCACATTTTTTCCTATCTGATCGTGCAAACATTTTTGCATACAGCGCTGATAAGTAGCACCGGCATTTCTCAACCCAAAACACATAACACGATAGCAATAAGCCCCGTACGGGGTGATAAAGGCAGTCTTTATTTGATCTGAAGGATTCAGCGGTATCTGGTGAAAACCAGAGTACGCATCTACAAACGATAGTAGTTCACACCCGGCCGTGGAGTCGATCACCTGATCGATCCGGGGCAACGGGAATGGATCTTTAGGACATGCCTTATTCAGATGTGTGTAATCAACACACATGCGCCAGACAGTAGCAGCACTCGGGTCTTCCTTCTTCTTTTCTACCAGGACCGGGTTAGCCAACCAGTCCGGGTACTTCACTTCTACGACAGCGTTTGATGCGAGTAACTTGGCTAATTCGTCACCCACAACCTTTCTTCTTTCTTCGGCAAGACGCCGTGTCGGTTGCTTCACTGGCCTAGCATCTGGCCTGACATGCAATGAGTGCTCAGCCAACTCCCTCGGAACACCCAGCAGATCCTGACTGGACCATGCAAAGATATCCCGATTCTCACGGAGGAAGTGGATGAGCTCGCTTTCCTATTTGCTGTCCAACCCGGCACCGATGATGACGGTGTGGTCCGGGTTAGACTCGTCGACCCCAATTTTCTTGGACTCCTTCGCCGCCTGAAAGGTTGCAGTCTGCTGCGAGTTAACCAGACTCGGCATGCCGAGTTGAGCAGACTGGGCCAGAGCCACCACCTCATGGATTCTCTTCTTCTCCGCCGCGATCACTAATGACTCGGCTAAGAGTGAGCCAGCTGAGGCACACTCCATGGAGCGCTTGTAGTCACCCGAGATGGTGATGACACCATTCGGACCCGGCATCTTCATTTTCAGGTAGGCCACATGAGTGGACGCCATGAACTTGGCGAGTGCTGGCCTACCGAGTAAGGCGTGATACGGACTTTCGAGGTCCACGACCTCGAACAGCAGACTCTCAGTTCTGCAGTTGCCTTTGTCGCCGAAGGCGACATCAACCCAGACGGTGCCCATGGGTGCATGCGACACACCCGGCACGATACCATGGAAGGTGGTCCTGCTTGGCTGCATCATGTTCTCGGTAATTCCGAGTTTGACCATGGTGTCCTTGTACATGATGTTGATGCTGCTCCCGTTATCAACGAGGGCCCGGCTAAAACTGACATTGATGCTTGGTCCGACGAATGTCGGATTCACCACTAGAGCATAACCCCCTGGGTTGGGCATGACCCTGGGATGGTCATTGATGCTCCAGCTGATCTCATCCTCAGACCAGTACATGAATTTGGGCACGGCCGGCATGACCGCGTTCACCTCCATCGCACGCCGGTGTTGGCTCTGTTTGTCTGTTGGCTCGGTCACAAAGACCATGTAGCTCTGGTGGGGCTCTCGGTACTCATTCCGCCGACTCGGGCCGGCATTGTTGTTGTAGTTGTTGTTGTTGTCGGCCACCTGGTTGACATTCTCCGGCTTCTGCCGAGTGTTCAGAGGCTCAGTGTTTGCTCCGTTGAGAGGTGCAGGTCTGGATGTCGGACCGGCAGTTACCGGCTTGCGCTGGTACCAACTGCAGTTCCGGGTAGTGTGCTGTGCCGGTCTGCTGGGGTGCTTGGTGTGAAAGCTGCAGGGGCCATCCAGTATTTTCTCGTAGGTGTATATTTCCGAGTCATCCCATTGTTTCTTGTCTCCATTCCATGGCTTCCTCTCGCCATTCCACGGCTTCTTCTCACCGTTCCACAGCCTCTTTCCTTCCGAGTTTTGACCGTATGAGGGACCATCATTTTTCTGGCGCTGGCTGCCGCCGGCACCCACTTGATCTTGGTCTATAGCTGCGACCTGGTCTGACCCGTACCGGTAATCCGGCCGGTCATCTCTTCTCTTGTTTCGGTTATCCGGGCGATCGCTACGCCGGCCCGATCTGTCTCGGTCCTGCGCAGGGTACCTCCTGCCCGAGTCGACCTGAGCCAGTAAAGGCTGTGTCGGATCACCCAGAGCATAGCTGTCTGCTATTGCCATTGTTTCGGCCAAGGTGGCCGGCATCTCCCTCTGAAGTCTCTGCCAAAGCATGGAGCCATGTCGGCACCCTTGCGCAAACCATGCAATGGCTTGCGACTCAATTACCCCTTCACAGGAGTTGCGGATTGTGCTCCACCGGGTAAGATACTCCCGGTCCGTTTCGTCTTCCCTCTGTCGACACATGTACAGCTGCTGAGGACGATTCGGCCTCTTGTACGTGCTGGAGAAGTTGCTGACGAAAGCATCGGAGAAGTCGAGCCAGCAATCAATGCTGTTCTCCTCCAAGTTGTTCAGCCAAATACGGGCTGGCCCCTCTAGCATTTGCGGTACATACCGCACAGCCCATCGACGGCTGCCACCAGCGATATGCACCGCGGTGACATAATCTGTCAGCCAGTCCTCTGGCTTAGTACTACCATCATATGTCTTGGCACCCTGGGGCAGCTGGAAGTTCGGCACCGGTGCCTGCTTCATGATCCGGGGTCCAAAACATGCTGGACCCGGTGGGCCTTTCTCCTCCAGGAGCTCAGACAGATAGATTCTGTCAAGCTTGTTGCGGACGTCATGAGCCGGTAGCTGGCGAGCTCCCAGCCTAGCATCGAGTGCGCCCTCGGTCGCCAGATCCCTGAATCTCGTGTACCCGGCCCGCTCCATGCCGAGTAACCATCATCGTATCGGTCAGCGGTCTGCTCGGCATACCCGGCACCCTGTCGTTGCCGAGGTGGATTGGGTACCGGATTCCGAGGTGGCTGACCCGGATTCGCCGGGTTAACCCGGCTGACACCTTGCCTGCCCTGAACGGGTCCTGGTGCTCCCTGACCGGGTTGACCTTGGCCGGCTATCTGCTTTCCGGCATATACCGGATCATACGCCTGCAACTGTTTGTTCTTTCCAGAGTTTACACTCTGGTCGCGGCTTCCGCCGACATGTGGCGAAGAGGCCTGTCCCTTGGACGCTCCTCCAGCACCGCCAGTTGAGTAGAGGTACCGGGATCCACCTACATCCGGGTTTGCATTTCGGAATGCCTCATTCTGATGATTAGCCACAGCTACCAACTCGTTTACCCGGTCCTGCTGCCTACGACGAGCATCACCGGACAAACTAGGTAACTCTGCGATGGCAGCCTCAGCAGCTCTAAGGTTCTTGCCAGGGGTACTGTACTTTGGCCTATCCGCCGACACATGACTAGCAGTTCTACTAGATTTGGCTCTACCATCTCTAGCTATCTCGGCATTGAGGTCTCTACCTCTGGCACGTACCTCATCAATGCGACTAACCGGGTTCGCTACCGGCGTAAAACCATGAGCCTTGTTATACTCACGGAGAGAAATATCAAACTCTTGCCTGACTCGGGCCACCTCTAGAGCCTCCTCGAATATTTCCTTGCGCTGCTGATCCAGCTCCGCCTGAGCCAGAGCAGCATCTGCACTCAGAGCCACTGGGGTTGCCAGCTTCTCGATTACGTCCTGAAGAGGACTCGGCGCCACCGGCACACGCAATGTACCGGCCTGCACCGTGCGGTTCTCCGGCCTCTCCAGCGGCGGGCGTGCCGTCCGGGTGGACCTAGTGCTGACCTCGGCCTCACCGGCTGTGGCTACTCCGGCACCGGTGACCGGAGCAGTCATCATGACCTCTGCACAGCTAGCGGGGCGAGCGGTACGCCGGCCGCGAGCTGCGTAGACTGTGTGAGGATCCGCAGCAACCTGCACCCTTTCAATAAACCGGCAAGGGACCTCGGTGGCGACGTAGACAGTGAACGAGCCGAACTCGATGAGGCAGCCGTTCCGGGGCAGTGGCCTGCTGCCGAAACAGCCCGCATTGTCGATGACGGCGTTGAGCGTGCCGAATCTGTGGACAAGGCCACTGAGTACGCGCTCGCCCAACGCGATGAAGGAGCCCGTCCGGATGAACACACCAGCCAGCGCCGCTGCTGGCCCCACGGTGGGCGCCAACTGTCGTGGTGGTACACAAACAGATGCCATAGGTAGGCTTATCTTGGGGCCGATGGACGCTGGAGGTACCGGGGAGGGTAGGTGCGTGTAGAGACGCACACAAAGACACACAAACACACACACACGGTTTTACCCAGGTTCGGGGCTCTCGTGAGGAGATAAAACCCCTACTCCTGCTTGTCTGATCTATATATGAGGGATTATAGAAGAGCTACAAGCTGCTCCTCGAGCTGTATGAGAAGAACAATGAGCTTAGGGCTCAGTACCGAGTCTCGGAGTGGCTCTCTGGCTCTCTGTTGGCTCTTGAGGGAAAAGTCTAAGGTGAGGCAGAGGTTCGTTCCAACGTCCCCGTAAGAGGAGCCCATGGTGCTCCTTATATAGGGAAACCCAGGGAACAGAGTTAGGGCTTACGTTGGTGCTGGCGTAGGCAGCATTGTAGCCACGCCTGGGCCTCTGACTGCTTCCGTCATGCCTGCGTGGCATGTCCAATCCATCAACTCATGTGCACTGCTCCCAGGTACTGCTTCGGTCAGCAGCATGGAGGACTGACTGCCCATCCCATGACCACCGAGTCAAGGGTTAGGCAGCGCGTCCCATCGTGCCAGTGGCAGGACGCCTGCCCCGTGATTGTAGGGACATGACGTGAGCCTTGACCAGGTGCCGAGGTAGAGCTTCATTCCTCCCGATCCGGCATAGGCATGCCAGATACCTCATGACTCGGTTTCTCCTTCCCTGCACACAAGAAGAACAAAGAAGATTCCGACATATAATCTGCATGATCCGACATAAGGGTATGTCGGTTGGCCTTGACCCGGTCAACTCCGGGTTTAGCAATACGGTATGTCAGTTTGGGTTGACCCGGTCAACTCTGGGTCCACACATATTTCACCATCTTGACCCTATTCGGGGGCTGCCCCCGACAATGTATTTTTCGACCGGTCTTCACGAATGTTATCCTGGACAACGTCGTTACTAGAAACGACCAGTATGTGTTTCGTGCTCTAATATACAGTCTAATCATGCTTTGTGATTACATGAGAAAATAAGTCCACCACATGTAAAATACTAATGTCTTAATATCCGTGCCAAAACCTTAGACACCTTATATCAAGGAAGGGAGGGAGTACATGTTAGTACTTGCATAGTTCATGATTTATATTTTGAATTAAATCGATAAATTGCCGAATTTCCCAATAGATGCAAACATGCTACATTATTATTTATACCGCCCAGAGCTACCCTACTCATCTACTAGCTTTGAAATACACAAGAATGTGGTGGCACAGAGTGGTTGTAATGTCGTCCACGAGGTCAATAAACTTGCTTATTTGGCACCCGCAAGGAAAAAAAACTCACCGAGGGCGTGTTTGGTTATCGTTCGAGTTTTTCCGGTCCCATACGTGACGGCTCAACAAAGTCTGGGCAGGCCACAGGTGCGTAGAGGATGTGAGCCACTTTATGTGGCCCGTTTGGTTGCTTGTAATGTTTTTTCTGCATTGTGAAAAACTGATGCATGTTGTGTTAGGGTGTGGCTGATGCAACGACTCATGTTCGGCCGTGTGCAAGATGTGTGGTGTGGTAACCTATTCTCCAAGTGGTGAGGATACCAGAAAAACTAGCAACATCAGTTAAAAGAAGTAGTAAACAATCACATGTAGATACCATAAGCAGATTAAGTGTACTTAATAACACTCATAGTCATAATACTACAGAGAAATCAACATAACATCAGAAGAACCATCACTCTAATCATGGCAAGGGCTGGATCATGTTCGAAGCACCTCCTGACAATCTTTGCACAGGAGTAGTCGAACACGGTGACCATGTACACTTCCTGCTTCAAGACTTTGATGGTCAAGAAGTAGACGATATTAATTTGATGAGTAATGGAAAAGCTTTCCCACCAGGGGCGGATCTTAGTTGGGGCAAAATCGGGCCATGGCCCGCCATCCCAGGAGATTTTAGCCTATCTATTTGTAAAAGTTAGCCCATTTTACTCTGCTTCAGTTTATTGGCCCCTCCAGCTTTTTGGGAAAGATCCGTCGCTGACTTCCCACCCTTTATCCATGACATCTCTCTCGTTAACCTCCTGAGCCATACCATCCACCAGGTCATCCAATGTTGGTCTTCATGACGATGTTGTTATCCGCTACACACAATAATCGATGCAGAAAAGTAAGGTCAACACAGGGGAGCCAAGATTTTAACGTGGAAAAACCCTTCAAAGATATGAGGAAAAACCATGGGCGCCAGTCAGCAAATCTTCACTATTCCAGAAGAAGTTACAAGTCAGGGATGTACAATTGTATATAAATAGGTGGTGATGACCTAGGTCGGTAACAATCCATACCGCGGGGGTTGCGTCCCCACACCCCGCAGGCGTCCCTGATAGGGTTCGGCATGATGGGTCTTTTATCTGCATAGTCTTTAACTGAATATGGATCACAACAAAACAACAAATGGAGAGCTCCCATCGGCGATCTAGGTTTCCTCGCCTCCTTTCGGCGCCGCCGCCGATCTGCCCCGCCTCTGTGGCCTTCGGGCCATAGAGGCGCGGTGTATCTCGGCTCCCGCCGGCGGGAGGGGCTCCGTTTTTCGGTGTTAGGGTAATGGTTTATTGGGGGCGGTGTTCAGATGGCGGCGGCACCGCCTCGTTTCAATAAGGTCTCCCCGTCTTCAGTCCCATCTCGGCGGCGACGTCGAGAAGCCTGTGGGAGTGGTGTGGTCTTGAGGTTTTGTTCTGGTGGTGGCATTCTCCGGATCGTCAAGGAGCTTCATCGACGGTACTTCCTTCTTCGTCGTCTTCGGGACGGATGTGGTCTTCTAGACCCGTTCGGCGACTTCCCGTCCGCAATCAACAACGTCAGGCCGGCTCAGGGAGGAGCGGCAGCGGCGGCGCGCCGTCGACACGGTCTGGAGGTTGAAGACGAAGGGCATCTCAAGGATTTCGTTGTAATTTTCGTTTTTGTTGAGATGGTCTGTACTGTTCGATGTTTCTTTTAATACCAGGGTCCCTTTCGCAAAAAAACAAAACAAAACGACAAATGTTCCTTGGTAGATATTGACAGAAGGCATCAAGGATGAAAAGCAATTCCAACCCAGGTGTTAAGATCACCTTGCAGAAGTGGGTTGGAGACATGGGAGAGCATTGGGTGGTTTCCTGGTGTGGCCGCACACACAAATATGCCATATATTGCGGTAGAGCTTATGTCGCCGACGGCAGGGTCGCCATTTTTCTAGTGCTGACAATGAGGTAGTGACAAAGATTCTAAGTTTCTCCGAGATAGCTAGGGGTAAAAGAATGACCTGGAGAAATCCAAAGATGAGCCTCGCTTGGGAGGAGCTGATCAGGCCAGATCACAAGCGTGCGCTCTAGCCAACCAAGCACTGCTCGGTTCAGATTCGAACTGGAGACATGTGATGTGAAATAGGTTCAGATTTGAACTGGACACTTGGGAAGGCCAACGCATATATATAGGGTAGGACTATTCTGCATAACCCCTTAAGTGTTTGTAGAATAGCTATTCAGCACAACTATCCCATCTTAATCACCTTCTTATCCCGTGTTGGAAAAACCGTACCGAATTTCGAAAAAATTTCTTTACAAAAAAGTTGTCCCTAGTGAATATCTTTCCAACGCCATATCATTTGTTACGTTTCGATAAGCGGTTTGAAAGTAATTGCTAAAAAACTGTCCGCTGGATTTAAAACAGAATGGTTTATTTTTTAAACTGCTCTTAAACCGTAATGAATTTCGAAAATTAGCTAGAGATAGAGAAGTTGCGCATTTTCCATAGCTTTCCAACGGTGTATTACTTGCATCAATCCGACATACGGTTTGAAAATGGCGTCCAAAATACCGTACGGAAACGGACAAATCCGCGAAAACAGTATTTAGTATTTTTTAAATTGTTTTAAAACCTTGCGTAATTTCGAAACATGACAGAAGAGTAAAAGTTGCGCATTTTCTGTACTTATCCAACGGCATATTATTTGTATCAATCCGACGAGCGGTTTAAAAATGGCGCCTCAAATACTATACGAACACGGACAAAATCATGAAATTCGTGTTTAGTATATTCGAAATTGTTCTAAAACCGTATAGAATTTGAAAACCATCCAGAAGAGTAAAAGTTGCGCATTTACAATACGAATCCAACGGCATATCGCACGCACCATTTGGATTAACGGTTTGAAAATTATGACTGAAAAACCGTCCGCCAACGGTTTGAAGTTCACGTATGGGAGTTCAAATCATTTATGTCGAAGGTTCACTTTTTTAAATGACAAAAATTCTAAATTATTCACGAGTAAAAAAATTTGGAAGTTTTACTATCAGAAAATTTTGAAGTTCAGTATATATAATGACGAAGTTCACTAACACAGAAATAGAGCTTCACCACTTTATAGGTTGGAAGTTCACTAAACTCTGTTTTTCGGGACGGAAATTTTACGCATATAATCGTTCATACGAGCTCCGGTTGGTTAAAATCGACCGCTCCCGCATATAATTGCTATGATATGAGTCTAATTTAACTCTCCATACCGCCAAATCACCCGATGACCACAAAATTTGTTAATTTTGAATCGTTTCACATGTCATCTCGTTTTTCCGTTTTTCGTATTTTCAAATTAATCCAAAACGGTAAGGAATTGGGAAAACCTTTCTTCACACAAAAATTGAGTCTAGTTAATATCTTTCCAACGCCATATCATTTGTTACGTTTCGATAAGCGGTTTAAAAGTAATTGCTAAAAAACTGTCCGCTGGACTTGAAACAGAATGGTTTATTTTTAAAACTGCTCTTAAACCCTAATGAATTCGAAAATTAGCTAGAGATAGAGAAGTTGCGCATTTTCCATAGCTTTCCAACGGTGTATCACTTGCATCAATCCGACATACGGTTTAAAAATGGCGTGCAAAATACCGTACGGAAACGGACAAATCCGCGAAAACAGTATTTATTATTTTTAAAATTGTTTAAAAACCGTATGTAATTTCGAAACCTGACAGAAGAGTAAAAGTTGCGCATTTTCTGTACTTATCCAACGGCATATTATTTGTATCAATCCGATTAGCGGTTTAAAAATGGCGCCTCAAATACTGTACGAATACGGACAAAATCATGAAATCCGTGTTTAGTATATTCAAAATTGTTCTAAAACCGTACAGAATTTGAAAACCATCCAGAAAAGTAAAAGTTGCGCATTTACAATACGAATCCAACGGAATATCGCGCGCACCATTTGGATTAACGGTTTGAAAATTATGACCGAAAAACCGTCCGCCAACGGTTTGAAGTTCACGTCTGGGAGTTCAAATCATTTGTGTCGGAGGTTCACTTTTTTAAATGACAAAAAGTCTAAATTATTCACGAGTAAAAAAATCTGGAAGTTTTACTCTCAGGAAATTTTGAAGTTCAGTATATATAATGACGAAGTTCACTAACACAGAAATAGAGGTTCACCGCTTAATAGGTTGAAAGTTCACTAAACTCTGTTTTTCGGGACGGAAATTTTACGCATATAATCGTTCATACGAGCTCCGGTTGGTTAAAATCGACCGCTTCCGCATATAATTGCTATGATATGAGTCTAATTTAACTCTCCCATACCGCCACATCACCCGATAACCACAAAATTTGTTAATTTTGAATCGTTTCACATGTCATCTCGTTTTTCCGTTTTTCGTATTTTCAAAATTAATCAAAAACTGTAAGGAATTGGGAAAACCTTTCTTCACACAAAAATTGCGTCTAGTTAATATCTTTCCAACGCCATATCATTTGTTACGTTTCGATAAGCGGTTTGAAAGTAATTGCTAAAAAACTGTCCGCTGGACTTAAAACAGAATGATTTATTTTTTAAACTGCTCTTAAACCGTAACGAATTTCGAAAATTAGCTAGAAATAGAGAAGTTGCGCATTTTCCATAGCTTTCCAACGGTGTATCACTTACGTCAATCCGCAATACGGTTTGAAAATGGCGTCCAAAATACAGTACGGAAACGGACAAATCCACGAAAAGATTGTATAGTATATTTGAATTTTTTTTAAAACCGTACATAATTTCGGAAACTGACAGAAGAGTAAAAGTTGCGCAATTTCCATACCTATCCAACGGCATATTTTTTGCATCAATCCGACGAGCGGTTTGAAAATGGCGCCCCAAATACTGTACAAAACGGACAAAATCGTGAAATCCATGTTTAGTATATTCCAAATTATTCTAAAGCCGTACAGAATTTGAAAACCATCCAGAAGAGTAAAAGTTGTGCATTTACAATACGAATTCAACGGCATATCGCATGCATCATTCCGATAAACGGTTTGAAAATGACGGTCGAAATACTGTTTGCAAAAATATAGATCTAGGTGTTCCGCCGAGAGGTTCACGATTTACTGATTAGGAAGTTCAGAAAGTTATTTAGAATAGTTATTCTGTACGGGAGTGCAGAATATATATATATATATTTGACACCCAGGGTACAGAATAACTTATTTTGCACCCACCATTCTTTTACGTTGTTACATCAATAAAGTATGTTACATATGTAAATATTTACGTCATGTTGACCCACAATAGAAAAAACCGACATAAAAAATGAGTTAAAATGACGTAAAAGTCATAAAAACAACATAAATAAGTGTATTTTTGTCGTATTTTTGCAACGTCACGTAAATATTTTTTTTGTCATTTATATTTTTTCTTACGTTCTCCTTTACTTAATACATAAGACAAAATTTACGTCACGTAAAAATCATATGCGGTTGTAAAGATATAGGGTGGGTGTAGAATAACTATTCTACTCCCTGAGAGTCAAATAGCGCGACCCTATTATATATATTATATATCCTTCCTCTACAAACTGGTACCCCTTTAATTAAGTGTTAAACAAGATGATTTACATCATATATCGATCGTGATCAGTCATCCCAGATTCCCAGGATTCAAATGACATCAGCCATTCCGTCAGCAAATTAAGCAGCAGCACCAGCCAACCAGTACGTGTGATGATGGCTAATCGATCAATCTATTCTAAGTCGTTCCTATCCTTGTTGGCGCTGCATCTCGCAGCGCCGCTCTTCTTCTACCTCTCTAACTCCCAGTCTCACTTGTTTCTCTCACAGGACACAAGAACACACGCACGCACACGACCAAGGAAGAAACACAACCAGCTTTGACGAGAGGCCTTTCTCCTTGGTCACACGAGATGCTACATTGTGGCTGCTGCCCTCACGGCTTAACTTTTCATTAACTCAATGCAACATATATATACAAAGATTAGGCCCTCAGGCCACTACCTAGACCCACTACCCCACTAATTCCATGCACTCACGCACTAACTTCTCACTCCTAGAATCACTCTAGGAGCCAGACGACCTGGCCAGCGCCAGCTAAATAGTTAACAACTCCACGCATGCAACTAGCTAACTTCCCTTTTCTCCTAAATTCTCTCAACTAACTAGACTACTGACACGTGACAAGATTAAATAAGCTAACAATCCTCCCGTCTCTCTCGCATGGGAGGCTTCGCCCATGCATGGCATGCACGCACGGGGTGAACGAACACATGTTGAATTAGTTCACGCTCCGACCTGGTCGAAGATCGACGGAGCTCACCCTACAACCTCAGCTCCAAATCTAGCTCCTCCGTGTTTCCAGCATTGCCGGACTCGTGTCCGGGGCGCATCCAGTGGTGGAGCTGCGGCGGCGTCGGCGGTTGCTGCATCTGGCTCGACGGCGCCGAGTCATGGACGGCGAAGAGCGGCGACGACGTCGCGGCCGGCCGGCTGGAGCCGTACGGCAGCAGGTTCTCCGCGCAGTACTGGCTGTACTGCGCGTCGGCGATCCTCCGATCAATCGCCTCAAAGCGACCCTGTAATATGAAACAAAGGTAAGCTAAGATACAGCAATGCAGCATTTCGATTTCCATGCAGCTGGTAGCAGTGTAGCACTTACGGTTAGATATGGCTGGAAAGGCGCGTGGCCGGCCGCTCCGGCGAACGGCGCCTGCTGCTGCTGCTGCTGATGCGGCGGCGGGGGCATGCCGGACCGATACGCGGCGATCATCTGGTTCTGCATCCGGATCTTCTCGAGCTGCGCGACGCCGAGCCCGCGCTGCGGCTGCTTGGCGGCCTTCTGCTCCGCCGCCGCCGCCTTCTTCCCGCCGCGCCTCCCCGCCCTGCCTTCAGCTTCCAAACACATCTCGCCGGCGCCGTCGGTGCCGCTGCTCCCCATATATGTATCAGCCGCGAGATGCCGCTCTACCTTTATATATACACACCAGCGAGCGATCGATGGCGACGCACCAGCAGCGACAGCTAGCCGGTGCGTATATATATACACGGACGCCATTGATTATTGGCGATCGATCGAGCTAGCAGCTAGCTGGAGGAGATCCTTGGAAAGATCTCAGGCCGATCTGCCGCAGCGGTTTTCTATTCGCACCTCCCCAGCTTCCAAGAACGATCGCCAAGTAGGACGTCGTGACTTTTCCGGCTTTTAGATCGACATTGTGATCGTGCCCAATAGAATACTCAGCTTTGGATGTCGACTAGATTCACGCTGTCCCGCATGGCAGTGGGTGTCCGCCAGGATCGATCTTGAGGGGATATTGGCCCCCTTCTTTTCAGCTTATTTTCCAGATTCTCCCAGAAGCTACCCTCCATCAGCTTCTCTCAGAATCTCGTTTTTTAAATTTGTTTAAACTTCTAAATTTGTCTTCCAAATATTTATTTAGAAGTTTAAACAAATTTTAAAAACGAAACAAATTTTAAAAACGAGAATCTGGAAAATAAGCTGAAAAGAAGGGGGCCTATGCCGCTCGTGGGGCTGAATATGATAGTGCCCACGCGACCGGTGAGCGGTGAGGCCGTGTTTTTAAAAGGGGATCCACGCCTGTCGCGCACCATTGTCACAGCCTAGCATACATGGATCGGACGGATGATTCGACAGATCCCATCAGGCAATTGATCGATCGGACGCGAGTTGCCCAGCAGCCATCTTTCTTGGGCTGCTGCGATCGATCTTGTTAACAATTGGCCAACTACACCGTGTAGTTGACGTACGTGGAGGTAGTTGAAGCACTAAACAAAATGGGGAGCAGGAAATGGTATCGTATCAAGATCCTCCTATAGCTTAATCACGGGCAGATCATGTACGCAAGGACTTGGAAGATACGTACGCACGCGTTGGGTCGTCTGACGTGCCGGGATATGTTCATGATCTGTATAGATCGATCGGGCGTGCGTGGGGATTGCTTGGTTCAACGGGCACGTACGGATTGATTGCGTCGGGGTAATCACAGCTTCGCAGGTTGTACTAGTACTTTACTTCCATGTGATATACGCAGGTATTGCCGCGACATATATCGATATGGGGGCACGTATTCTGAAGCCTGAAATCGGTGCAGATTTGCGAGATCTCACCTGATTTGCTCAAGGAGACAGTGACACGGGTGGGACTAACTACGCTTTGGAATGTGATCTTCCTAGAACACGGGAGATACTGCGCGAGATTTCGCGTGCTGTGCGAATTAAAACGGTTGCGGGGAGAACACACAACTGATGTTGACAGGTTTGGGCGTGGATCTTGGAAGATCCGGCGATTGACCCAGAGATCACAACTCACAAGGATGAGCGCGCGTGGATCTGTGCCTTCATTCGCTATTGTGAGTACTATCATTCACAAGGATGTTCTGAAGTTTTATTCTGACTTATTTGGGTGCCAGATTGGTTGCCTTCCTATGAAATATTTGGGTATGCCTGTGACTTTTGCATCCTTGAAAACTGCGGATTGGAGTTTTTTGGATATGAAATTGCTTAAGAAACTTAATGCCTGGGTGTGTGAATCTGCTTCCTCTGGGGCGAGGTTGACCTTATTGGATTCCTGTCTATCTGGTATTCCTACCTATTATATGTCTATGCATTTGTTGAATAAAACTTGTATTAAAAATCTTGATAAGCATAGACGCCGTTTTCTGTGGGCGGGTAAAAGGAAGAAAAGGGCGTATTATATGGTTAAATGGAAGAGGGTTTGCAGATCTAAGAATAAAGGGGGTCTGGGAGTGAAAGATTTGAGAAAACAGAATATTAGTTTAATGGTTAAATGGTGGTGGAAGTTAGAGACTTGTGACGGCCTGTGGCAAAAAATTGTTAGGGCAAAGTATCTTAGAAATAAATCTGTCGCTTCTGTGCGTCCTAGGGTAACTGATTCTCCTGGGTGGAAAAGCCTTTTGAAAGTTAAGGATGTATATCTCTGTGGGAGAAAAGTGACTGTTAGGAAAGGTGATATTGCTCGTTTCTGGTATGATCCCTGGTATCAGGAGACTCCTTTGCGAATGTCGCATCCTGACTTGTTTGATATTTCTCATGCTCAAGAGTATACTTTTGGTAAAGCTGGGGATACAAATTTTGATATCCCTTTCCGTAGAAGTTTGTCGCCTGTTTTATTTCAGCATTGGACTGAGATAAAAAATGCGGCGAGAGAGGTTGTTTTAGATGGTGAGACTGATGTTGTTTCCTGGTCTTTAAATGCGAATGGTAAATTTTCGACTGCCTCTGTGTATCAATATTTGGAGAGGAACATTGCGGGACCTGATAATAAACTCATTTGGAAAGCTAAGCTGCCTCTTAAAATTAAGGTGTTTTTGTGGCAATTGTTTCAAGATGCTGTTCTCACTAGAGAAAATTTGAGTAAAAGGAGGTGGCTGGGTAACCCTGTCTGTTCTTTTTGCAATGAAGTGGAAACGGCTGGGCACTTATTCTTTTCCTGTGCAAGTGTAAAAGTGGTTTGGGGTGTGCTGGGTGCTTGTTTGGGGACTAATTCTTGTCCTAGGAATGTTTGGCAATCCTTGGTATGGTTTTTCAAATTTTTGCCGAATGATAAACAGTTCTATTCCCTGTTGCTTGCGGCTTTGGTGTGGCTGTCTGGACTATTAGGAATAAAATCACCTTTGATAAGTATAAGATGAAGTCTCCTGAGGTTTTGGTATACACGATGGTATCTTTTATGGGTTATTGGGCAGGTCTTTACGAGGAGAGCGAGGCGGCAAGGATTAGAGATGGTGCCAAGAAGCTAATGTTGAAGGCTGCTGAGATCGTGCACGGGATCCGCGGGGATGGTGCGGTGGTGAACGATGTGGTGGCTGCTCCAGGACACTGATGCTGTGATCTCTTCCCCACCTGTTCGAGTTGATTCTGTTACAAGATGTGTTAGGCCTTTCGTTTTGCTGCTGGAAACTTGTGGTGTTTGGCTGCTTATGGTGGTATTTTGGCCGTGTATGGCTGGTTAATGGTTGTATGAACTTTGTTTAGTGTAGGTCTTAGTGCCGGTAGGTTTTCGCCCCGTAGTTGGATGTTTCGATGCCGAGCATCTAGCAGCGGGTTTCCTATCGGTGCGAGGGCACTTTCTCTTTCCCGTCCCCTTCTGTGTTTCAAAGACATTGTATTTCCGTTTGCGAAAGTTAATGGAAAGGGGGAGTAGCCCGGTTGGTATTTAGCTGTTGTGATTCGTAGCCCTAACCCTTCTTTTAAGGAAGACCATCATTGCTAGCTTCACAAATTTTTTTTTATGGGCTTCACAAATCTATAATATTTAAATGGGAGCAACCCACTATGTGATTTCTCTAGACATGCAAGCTATCCACCTCATCAAACATTTCTAAGCAATCCTATGCCACATCATGCAATCCTCCACGTCATCCAACACATCATCCATATTAACATATCTTCATCTCCTTCAATGTCCTTTCCTCTTCTCCTCCTCCACAAACAGTTCCACGTGACAACGAAGTGATTTCTCTCTCTCTCTCTCTCTCTCTCTCCTCTCTCTCTCTCTCTCTCTCTCTCTCTCTCTCTCTCTCTCTCTCTCTCGTTTTTAAAGTAACGCTATGTCATCTGCAAGTCTCAGGAGTTATCATCTAGATTGGTACTCAGCGGATTAATTTGCCTTTGAAGTCCAGCCGTCACATAGACACAGTTTCATGCATTTATTATCCACTCCATCTCGACTTTCCATCTCTCCCTTGCATGCACGTCTTGCAGCCACCTCGCTCCCTGCCATCCCATACAAGCGTCGATCGGTCAATGTCATTATCTGCCACAAGGGGCAACTATCTTCCTCACGGGCACGGTGAGGTGCAGGCAAGCGGCACCATAGTGTGAGCATCTCCGAGTGGGCAGCGCCATCCTCCTGCATTTCCCTACCGTAGTAGCGTTCTATTGCTTCCACCTCTGTTGCCGTCGAGCCGATAGGGGAATGACATGGACTCCACCTCGCCGTGTATGTGGGAACCATTGACCTGCACCCGTGGGCATTCAGCTGTCGTTAAGAAAACAACTCCTTTGCATGTGTGTGTTGCAGATATTTTTTTTTATAAAGGGCTTTATTACTTAAAAGGTTTAAGCATTACACCCGGCCTCTGCATAACAAAGATGCACACAGCCGACAGTCACAAAACAAGAGCTAAAAACATAGGCCCCGTTACAAATCATGAGATTATGCACTACGCATATGGTGGTGGTCCGATGCGAAGATCATTACGCCACCCATGTTGAGTAAAAATGTCCCTCGCCGTAGTCTCCAGTCGCGTAGAAGCCTCCATAAAGAGGTCTCGAAACTCCACGCGTTGTAACATGGACCACGAACGGAGCAAACTTGTGCACCAGTATATTACCTGCAAGAGAGAAACATTTTTATCATTAAAAACCTTGTCATTTCTACAAAGCCAAAGCGACCAGACAACAGCTATCGCTCCCACCCTTATTATGGTTCTAAACTTACGATCAACTCCATGCAACCAGTTTCCGAAAATATTCGCAACTGATTTAGGAGGATACAAATTAGAAGCCATTTGGATAGTTGACCATATAGAACGCGCAATCTTACATTCGAAGAAGAGGTGCTTTATCGTCTCATCATGAAGACAAAAGGCACACTTCGTACTTCCTTTCCAGTTATGCTTCACAAGGTTGTCCTTTGTGAGAATAACTCCTCGACGGGCATACCATGAGAAAATTTTAATCTTTAATGGTATTTTCATCTTCCAGAGTTTCTCACACTTAACCATCGGCACGTCGCTTTGGATGAGTGCTCTGTACATGGACTCCACTAAGAAACGACTGTTCTCATTCAGATTCCATCTAAACATATCCGATCCCGTTGATAACTGAATCATGGTTAATCGCTCTAAAAGAGCTTCCCATGCTGCAAATCTGGGTCCGGTTAAATTTTGCCTGAACGTCACATTTGGAGGAGAAGTCCGCATAGTCTCAGCTAGCGTCTCACTCTTATGACGAACAATATTATATAGAGCTGGATATTGATCCTTTAGAGGGCATTACCAAGCCATTGGTCCTCCCAGAATCTAATCTCCGACCCATCACAAATAGCGAAATTTCCAAAGCGGAAGAAACATTTCTTCGTTGACATGAGGCCGGCCCAAAAGTGCGAATCACCTGGTTTCCATACCACTTGTGACAATGCTTTTGAACCGACGTATTTGCGGCGCAGAAGTGTTTGCCAAGTCCCTTCTTCCGAGAGAAGCTTGTAAAGCCATTTCCCTAGAAGGGCGGAATTCTTAACCTGTAGATCATGGATGCCAAGACCGCCTTGATCTTTAGGTCGGCAAACCACATCCCACCGTGCCAATCTATATTTCTTCCTCTCACTATCCCCTTGCCAAAGAATCTTGAGCGAAAATAATCTATTTTCTTCAATACTCCTTTAGGCAACTGGAAAAATGATATCATATACAGCACCATATTACTAAGTACTGAATTTATGAGTACCAATCTCCCACCTAAGGATAGCAATTTGCCCCTCCAACTGGCCAGTCTTGCTTCGAAGCGCTCCTCAACATGCTTCCATTCGGCATTAGTCAATCTCCTATAGTGAATAGGTATACCAAGATACCTAATCGGAAACTGACCTTGTTCACAGCCAAACAATTCGGCATATTGAGTCGCAAAATCCTGGGCTTCGCCAAAACAGAACAACTCACTCTTATGGAAATTAATTTTTAGACCTGATAATTGCTCAAACGCTGAAAGTAGCAACTTCATGTTCACAGCTTTATCCAGGTCATGTTCCATAAAAAGAATTGTGTCGTCCGCATATTGGAGAATAGATAAGCCACCATCAACCAAGTGTGGTATGACTCCTTCAATCTGTCCTTCCAATTTCGCCCGTTCAATCATGACCGCCAACATATCCGCCACTATGTTAAATAGTATCAGCGAAAGTGGGTCACCTTGCCTTAGACCCTTCTTTGTTTGGAAGTAGTGACCAGTATCGTCATTAACTCGAATGGCCACACTACCTCCAGTAACAAAGTTGCGGACCCAAGTACACCATTCCTCCGAAAAACCTTTCATGCGCAAAGTCTGCTGGAGAAACTCCCAATTGACTTTGTCATAGGCCTTTTCGAAGTCAATTTTAAATATCACCCCATTCAATTTCTTTCGATGTAACTCATGAACCGTCTCATGTAGTATGACTACACCATTGAGGATATTCCTCCCTTGCATAAACGCAGTTTGTGTAGGTCTCACAACATGATCCGCGACCGTGTTCAATCGAATGGTTGCCACTTAGTGAAAATTTTGAAGCTGACATTAAGGAGACAGATAGGTCTATACTGTTGGATCCTTTCCGCATCCTTAATTTTCGGCAACAAAATTATCTCACCAAAGTTTTAGGCGAAAAAGCTCAAGCTGCCCGTCATGCAAAGCATTAACATAGCAAGCAGTTCAGGTTTGATGATATCCCAGAAATTTTGGTAAACTCAGCTGGGAATCCATCTGGGCCTGGAGCCTTGTTATGTTCCATCTGAAAGACTGCTTTTCTTACCTCTTCTTCAGTAAAAGGTGCGGTAAGAAAAGCATTCTCATCGTCCGAAACCTGAGGTATATCATCTGTCCGAGATTCGTCAAGAGAAAGGATACCCTCCTCCGGCGCCCCGAATAAGCCTTGTAATATCTAGTTATATACCTCTTTAAGCTCCTCTTGTCCTTCCACTAGCCCATCTTCCTGTGAAGTGAATAAATGAGCTTCTTCCTATGCCTGCCATTGGCTACATTGTGGAAGTACCTGTATTCGAATCACCTTGAAGAATGAACTTAGCCTTAGGACCGTTGATACCAATTTGATTTCCTCTTCACGGAGCAGTTTCGCTAACGGCGCATTTGATTGATTCTTGAGTTCAATCTCTTGCGTTGTTAGCGGCTGACTTTCCGCGATCTCTTCGAGTTCATCAATAATGGCGGCAAGACGAGCTTTTTTCCTTTTTAAAGCAGACCGGTTGTATGGCGCGCCCAACCCCTAAGATGGTTGTCGTAACTTCCACAACTTATTATTCCACCTCTGTAGAGGGGAAGCCCTCCACCTGTTGATCCCAAATATGTTTGACCATCTCCGCGAACCCGTCACGGGTCAACCATCCCAATNCCAGAATGATTTGTTGTCCTGAAACTTTATGTTAGAGCATGTGAGACGGACATATACATGTACTAAGATTGTCAGTTTTTAACATTTGAAATGCACTTTTTTTAGGTGGGCATGTGCTCCTAGAGTCATAGGAGCCATTTCGAATTAACGAAAACTATCTGTACTACTCTCCGGGCCTTCATTGAAGTGCATTTAGAACACATTTGTTTCTCCTAGCCTCTGCATTCACAAAGGTGGTGTTTGCAACCAACATGTGTAGCTCATACTGTGAAACAGGCTTTCGCCCCGCTTTATAAATAAAACAACCATCGTCATACAACATTCGTGGCACAAGGCCACGAAAACGAAAGAGAGAAAAACAGGTTCAGCTGGGGCATCAGCTCAAACATGCCCAAAAGGAAAGCAGAAAAAGGGGTAACTCCACAAAGGAGAGAGCTAGCGACTAGACGACGAAGGTAGGTGACGGGCCGCCACCAATAGCTGTTGTAGTATGCCGTCCAGTCGCTCCAAGTCCCGCTGTCTACACGACGGGTGCCACTGCTGTAGAAAAGCCAAGAATTTGAAGATAGAGTCAGAGGCACGCCTGAGGAAGATACGCTCGATAACCATCTTATTACGTATAGTCCAAAGAGTCCAGGTCATCGCGGCAAGCACTAACCAGAAGAGGCGCCTCCCCTTACCGGTACGATTTGCCTGCACTTCGAGGAACTCGCCGAGGTCGGGGGCCAGCCACTCCGGCCCCAGAGCCTCCGAGACGAAGCTCCAAAGGAAGCGAGCGGCGGGACACGTGAACAAGATGTGGGTCCCCGACTCAGGGACCATACAAAGGGGGCACAGGCCATTGCCTGGCCCATGCACTACTAGGGAAAGGGCTACCACCGGCACTCCAAATTGGGCTACCGCCGGCGCATGGGGACGCGCCGGCGATGCTCACGCCGGTGGTACGCACATAGCGCCGGTGCGCCCCTATGCGCCGGGGGTAGTCCAGTTACCGCCGGCGCGCTTGCCCCCCTACGCGCCGGGGGTAGTCTAGTTAGCGCCGGCGCACCAACATTCCTATGCGCCGGCGGTAACTTTTTTTGCAAATTCTTTTTAATTTTTTTTAAATGTTGATTTTCAAATTTAATCATATATTCAAATTATGTGAATTTTTTGACTGAGCACAGCACACACTTAACTTGGTCAACTTCCTAGTCGATCACCTATCTCAAATTACTTAGGTCAACTTCCCAATTGGTCACCCATCGTCAAATTGCTCCAGAGAAAGAAGTTATAACTTATTGATATATGTATCATATCAATCCTATTAAGCCTTTGAGCATGATGTCATACGTTAAAAAAGTTATAACTTATTGATATATGTATCATATCAATCCTATTAAGCCTTTGAGCATGATGTCATACGTTTCACCGTTTGACTTTGAAAATGTTATTCTAAAAAGCAATAATTATTTAGTAACAATAATCTTTATCGAATAAGTGGTTTGACCATAGTTCCAATAGTTTGACCACGTTAGAGTAGTTTGACCAAATTTTGACCAGAGTTTGACCAAAAATTAAGAAAAATCAAAAATATTTTAAAAATTCAGAAATGTCAAAATACAATGATTGAGTCAAAATAAAAAATTGATTTTTAAAAAATAAAAAAATTTGAGGATAACTTTTTTTTCCTTTCGGAATTTTACGTCGATTTCATAATTCCTGTTAATTACCATAGACAAAAAATTCCAACGACCACTTGTTACCTATCGCCTTTAAATATAAATATTCCTTCTATAGAGTCAAATCTACGGAGATATTTTTTTTGTGCTTCATGTTTTGATATTCGTACGTTAATTATGAGGATAACTTTTTTCCTTTTGGAATTTGAGGACAGTTTGAATAGTTTGACCACAGTTTGAATAGTAGTTTGACCACAGTTTGAATAGTAGGTTGACCACAGTGTGAATAGTTTGACCACACATTGACCAGAGTTTTGACCAAAAATTCGGAAATTAAAAAAGTCAAAAATATTTGAAAAATTCAGAAATGTCAAAACACAATGATTGTGAGTCAAAATAAAAAAATTGATTAAAATAAACTTAAATTTGAGGATAGCTTTTTTTTCCTTTCAGAATTTTACGTCTATTTTATAATTCCTGTTAATTACTATAGACAAAGATTTTCAACGATCACTTGTTACCTATCGCCTTTTAAATATATATATATATTCCTTCTATAGAGTCGAATCTACAGAGATGATTTTTTTGTGGTTCATGTTTTGATATTCGTACGGTTAGTTATGAGGATAACTTTTTTCTTTTGGAATTTGAGGATTTTAAAGGATTTTAAATCTTGAAGTTTTTATCGTTTTCTAAAATTTGAAAATGTACCGCCGGCGCGCGGGGCTGCGGTGCGCCAGGGGTACACGATTTACCGCCGGCGCGCGGGCTGGAGGCACGCGGGGCTAGTTTGGCTTAGCGCCGGCGCGTGAGGCTGTGGATGCGCCAGGGCTATTTGGCTTACCGCTGGCGCACGGGCCACTCTGCGCGCCGGTGGTAAGTGAGCACGCGGGGGCCGGGGTGATCGCACCTTAGCGCCGGCGCATAGAATTGGTGGTGCGCCGCGGTACTCTGTTAGCGCCGGCGCATAGTGACATTGGTGCGCCGGCGGTAGTTAGCGCCGGCGCATCGAAAATTTGGTGCGCAGTATATTTTTTTCTATAAGCTGTTTCCTAGAAGTGTATGACGCAAGGCCACCTCCACGCCAGACGGGAGGCGGTCCCGGAGAAGCTGCCAGACGAAGATCTTAATCTTCAAAGGCATAGGGGCCTTTCGTAGTGGGGAAGTCCATCCTAATGGGGCCCCACTAAGTGTAGCTCATACGTAAAGTTAGGGAATCAACGACACTCAAGCAACAACGGTAGCAGGGACATCATCATGCATCTGACGCGATCGAGTGGTTTCAACTATTCCAGTGCGAGATCCATTGAGGGCATGAGATGCATAGGGAATTTTAGTTGAAGCTATCAATGGTATCTAAGTACATAGGGCTTGAAATGCATCAAGTAAGATCTCACGCATTTTCTGCATGGCATTGTGGCAAGTGACGACCTTGCGTTACCTCACTCGCCGCAAGTGACGACCTTGCGTTACCTCAATCGGCGTAGGCAACGAGGATGAGTCGGTACTCCAGATTAGGGAGAGAGACGAGGATAATTTTCCTTTTGATTGGGTACACTAGTACAGAAAATGAATCCATGAATTTTAGTTGAACCTGCAAAATGAATCCGTGTACTGCTTGAAATTCATCAAGGAAGAGCTCATTCATTTTCTGCATAGCGTTGTGGCAAATCACGAGAGTGCGGCGATATGGAGGCCGAGCTACATGTAGCTCGGTTTTCCAAAAAAAAAATTGAATCCACAAATTTCTGTTTCAGAAAATTCTGAAAAATATCATGGTTGTAGATAATATTGTGATCCATCAGTGTGAAAATTTTCAATCACAAACTCGTTGTATTCTGATCTGGACAAAAAAGAGAAATCTGCAGATCTGAATCGGTGAACAGTGCGCAATCTCAAAATTTTAAAATCTTGCCAGATTTCTCTTTTTTGCCCAGATCAGAATATAACGAGTGTGTGATTCAAAATTTTCACAGTGGTGGATCACAATATTCTCTACAACTATGACTGTTTTCGGAATTTTTTGAAGTTAAAATTTGCGGATTCAAATTTTTTTGGAAACCGAGCTACATGTAGCTCGGCCTCCATTTTGACTTTCCGCAAATCACGACCGTGAATTACCTCAAAAGCCATATAGACACCGAGGATGAGTTGTTACACCAAATTAGAGAAGAGAGACGAGGATGTATATTTCTTGATCGGGTGGCAGCTAATCTACCAGCACAGCCACTGTTGGCAATAGAGAGAGATGCACTACGACACACAAGTTTTGCTATGCATTCCCATGTGACGGTTCCCTCTAACCCCAAGCCCATACTGACCCAACCTAGCACGCAGCACGGCCGTGATGACAGCTCAAGAAACAACTGTTACCCCCAAAAAGAACAGGCACTCCCTTGATAATGGAACCCGGCTACTTCTTGGAGGCATATGGAAAAAAAAAACAGGCAGTGTAACACGCAGAGCATCGGGTAATTAATCCGAACAGGACGACCATGGTGTAAAGCTTAATTATGCGAGGACGCTAGGCATCGGTTGGCTGATATCAGCCTGCAAATTGGTCATCGTTCGCCGATGGCGATCAAACTTGCAGAATCAGCTCATGTTTAATTTTGCATTTTAGCTCTTTCTTTTTCCTCAAATCACCGTGCACACTGCCTGGCTTATTCACTTAAAACGAAAGTATATATCATTTTGGTCCTGACTATTTTCATATTTACAGCAAAAATTTCACCATGGTGATTTACCCCTATTATTGCACAAAAATCCTGAGTACTGCAACAAAATTCTGTCACCCCATATACAAAAATCTATACTATTGCAAAAATCATAGCAACATTTAGAAAAATAATAATGCAACAAAAATCACTATCGATATCAATAAAAATTACAAATGATTGCAACAAAAAACTTTATGTTTATAGCAATCAAAAAAGAGGTTAAGAAACATTTTTATGCTGCAAATTGATTTGTAACTCGTATCCCAATACTCCCACCCTAAAAAAAACTCACGATCCATTCTCACCACTTAGGTGCGAAGCTCTTCATGTGTAGTTCTTCTTGCTAGAAAGACCATTTAATTCCACCGTGGGCCTTTTCGGATTATATTTTCAAAAGAACCTTATTCCTATGAATTTCTTAGATGGTTTAGATGGTTTCATGAAGAACCACAACTCCTTCTAGGAACATAAAAGCCCGAGCTCGGGTTCCAAAACGCCGCACTCTTCCTCAACCCCCTTCCATATAAATTCGTACTCCATACCATAAGGTAGTCTTGTCAACCTGAGGACCAATGATGATACATATTCTCCATGTTAAAAATAGAGCCAGAAAACCAAGTCGTGAAACAAGATTTATTGTGCACTGCGACATATGTGTGTGATTTAAAATGACACATGTAGACCATGTTCATTACAGAAAACAAAATTGCATAATTCTGAAGAGTTTAAACGCAAAAACTCACATGGTGTAGAGAAAGGGACTCGAGATTCAATAAATATATGTTGCGGTAAATATGATAATGCCTTGAAGGAATTTTCTTTGTTTAACATTAAACTTTGAACACCCAGCATTCCGTCGCCACCATGATAATATGCTGGTCATTCGCATATAGGCATTGGGCTAGCAGTTCATGTCAAGCAAAGTTACAATATAAGATAATCTCTCAGTTCTACCATTGAATCGTCGACAGATGTATAGACTTGGAGGGATTGATTTGATCCTTAATTTTGAATACAAATTCCTATGATTTATTGACATGCCAAAAATTACCTTGTTTGTGACAAACGGATTCCACGTTTTGAACAACTGGTTCATGAATAGAGTAATTCTCCTTCCATATGATGGTTCCGTATGATGTTTTTACATGATCTTTGTGTGATTATCTCATTTCTAGTATTTCTATTTTCATTCTGCTGATGACATATGGTGAGGTGGATATTTTGCAGTGCCAAAGTAGAAAATAGAAAAACAAATTGTAGGTAGAAGATGCGACCAACCTATTCATCAGACAAGACATCGCATTTGCTTTCTTACCAACCATTTCTTACCAACCACTGAGTCAATAGTTAATTTTGTTGTTTACCATATCTCCACCAAACTATCAAGTAGTATCGCTGGCGCATGATTATACATGAGGGTTTTGATAAAATTGATAATTGGTGATTATTTCACTAAAATTATGAACAATAATTTGCTCCATATGAGGTATTTCACAATTATATATTTATGTTTATTGAGGATTCTAGGCTGGAATTGAAATGATTTCACATATTATGGAAAATATCACATAAAATTCTTCGAAAAGGGTTATGCTCTAGACTCTGCATCAATCCTCAACGGTCACAAAGGATTGAGACTGAAATGACCAGTTGAAATGATTAACAAGAAATAAACAGAATGTTCTTACTCTCTTAGGATCTAAATTTTTACCTACTAGTATGTTACATGTGATGTGACATTCAAGCTTAAAAATACTACTATGTTGTGTTAAAGACCGTAAATTGATACTGGTGTTCTCAACTTGAAGCATCACTACTCAGGCAATCATTTCCAACTGTGTGGTCCTTGCAGGTGTTCTCCCAAGAGAAAAGGATAATTACATATTTATTTTCAACCAAAATGCACATAATCATACAACTTAGTAAAAAAGGTAGAGTTTATTGGTAGTAATTAGAGCTAACTTTTTTTAAATATCCATAATCATTGTGATAATTTAAAAGTTTAGGGTATAATCACACCGTAAGGGGTAATAAGAACCTAGGCTTCAGATTTACTGTTGAACTTACCGGTATAAATTTTGTTCTGCTTCTCATGTCTGCTTCTTATATAACTTAATGTTGCATATGTCTCCACTTAGTTTGGCTTTGCTATTTGTATATGTCTTTGTTTTCTTGAATCGCTAGTTGAAAAGTCATGTTTGTTGGACCCACAGAGTGCGCCATATCCTTCTCCTATAAATAATAGGCTATGACTATGATTAGCGTCAGAAAAATGCCAGTGCCTGTACTACTCAAACATACCAAGCTATTACTCCGTGGTGAGAGAATTGCAAAAATCCGTCACAACTGGGGCTAAGGTGTCCAACGCCTACCATTTCGCGATTTGTGGTGATTTTTTTCTACATGGTTTGCTAACATTACCCCAATTGTGATGGGTTTTTTGCAATTTACTCCTCTGACGTGGACCCGCATTTAGTTTTCGAATTAGTAGCCTACCAGGGTTGTAGGGGCATGTTCTTGATTGAGGGAAGTGCACCTACGACACACATTTTTTTTCTCAAAGAGAATTAATATTATTGTACTCTCCTCGCCTATACATACGCACCAAGAAGATGGTCGCAGTGTATCGCACATCCATGAATAACAGCCTTTGTACATGTAGTTCAACCAACACTCAAGCAATAGTGTAGGCTAGAGTAGACGCTAGATAGCGCGCTTCATGGCATCTGGATGGATCGAGTGGCACCAGGTACGCCAAAGGCCAAACGAGATCTTTTGAGGGGATGAGACGCACCGGGAATTTTAGTTGAAGTCACACGTTGTACACCTGTTGTTTGTGAAACACATTGCGGTCTCACGCGTTACCGTAATGCACGAGCTTCCAGACAAGCACTAAACCCAGGGACAAGTGAACCTCTGCCACAGTCCGGTAGGCACTGCACCCAGCACATGAGGCAGCATGGCCACAGATACATCATCAGAAGAGAAACGCTCAAGATGCAGCCGTTCGTGCAGTACCGTGAAACGAAGTCGGTTGGGAAACTTGGGAAGTAACGCTCAAGTTGCAGCGGAGTAGCGGTTAGCCAAGGGTCAAATAGATGGACTATTGTTTGGTTGCATGCGGAGTTTGCACTATATATACAGCAGCTTGGTTCCATACTTCCATTCCTCGGAACCTCTCTGAATCAATAAATTCTATCCAGCAATAGAGTTAGCCACCTATCGCACGTCTTGATAAATTCAATAAATTGTACTGCATGTCCTGAATTATGGCTAATTATGGGTATTTTTTTAGTGCAATAGAGTTAGCCACCTATCGCACGTGATAATATTGGCTTGGTTATCCTAAAAAAAGTTCTTCATCCCTTTGCATATACTCCCTCCGTTCCAAAATAGATGACTTTCATTTGCCTACATACGAATGTATTTAGACATCTTTTAGTGTGTAGATACATCAATATGTAGACAAATGGAAGTCAAGTATTTTGGAACGGAGGGAGTAGATGATATAACCCAGATGGCCAGATGTCGCTTCATCGGCTCCATGCAGTTAAGGGCGGGGACAGAGGGCAGCGATCAGGGGCTAGACCCCCAAAATGATTCTCCACCTCAACGCACCTCAATGTTTTATACCAGGTCGTACTGATAGTTTACACTGGACCTAAGAGCATCTCCAGCCGTGTGTACCCGTGGGGGGGGGGGGGCGATGGTGGAAAAAAATGACACAAATATCACACAACATAATTTTTATCATATAGTTCGACATAGAAATCAATACAAATAGTTCAACAAAGCAAGCTCATAATTTAACAAGTTTTGAACACAAATTACATCAAACTAATTGTCGCCCTTGATCCTCCATAGGTTCTCTACCGGATCTTTTTACAGTTGTGTATGAATATGTGGGTCTCGGATCTTCTGACGCATAGCGAGGAAGGCAGCCCATGATGTCGGCACCTAGTGATCAACAAATGTAAGAGGATCCTGTCTGAAATATGGTTTAATGTCAATCACTGGCTCCTCCCGCTCGCTTTCAATGATCATGTTGTGTAACATCACATAGGCATTAATCACCTCCCACATCTGAGATTTCGACCAGGTTAGAGAGGGTTACCGGACAACAACAAATCGTGATTGGAGCGTACCAAATGCCCGCTCGAGATCCTTACTGCAAGCCTCCTGGCACTGAGAAAACCAAGATATCTCGCCTCCCGGAACAGGGTTGAGATAGTCTTTACAAATGTTAATCATTTTGGATAGATACCGTTTGCCAGTATCCCTTGTTATAGTGGTGCCCATTGATCTCGTAGTTCACCGGGGGAGCATGACTTTCAACAAGCTTGTCGAAGACATTCGAGCACTGTAGGACGTTAATGTCATTGTAAGATCCTGCCATGCCAAAGAAGGAATGCCGAATCTAGAGATCATGTGTAGCCTCTGGCTTAAGTATCACACTGCAACCTCCTTTATGGCCTTTGTACATCCCTGCAAAGCAAATGGATAGTTTTTCCATGCCCAATGCATGCAGTCGATGCTTTCAAGCATTCCAGAAAATCCTCTTGCTTCATTCATGGCTAGGATCCGAGCAGTGTCTTCAGCATTGGGTGATCACAAGTATTTAGGTCCAAACAATGCCACCACTGCTCTGCAAAACTTGTAGAAACACTCAATGGCGGTGGACTCCGCCATGCGTGGATAGTCATCCTGCGAATCACCGAGATCTCCGTATGCAAGCATTCTTAAAGCGGCCATGCACTTCTGGAGTGAGGAAATCCTGTGTACCGGCGATATCCTTCTTGCAAATGAAGTATTTGTCGAACTCTCAGATGGCAGGCACAATCTTGAGGAAGAGCTTCCGGTTTATCCCGAAACAGTGTCGAAATACCGTCTCTCCTTTCAACGGATCATCGGCAAAGTAGTCGGCGTACAATATGCAGTAGCCCTCCATCTGCTGCCTCTGCTTGCTCTTGAGGTACCCTGGCACCGAGCCACCGTGCAGCGGCTTTGCATTCCGCGCGTACAGGCCGACCAGACAAGCGAGGACCAGCAAATGCTCTTCATCATCGGAGGCGGCGTCGATTTCCTCTTCCATCTGAGCGGCGATAAAATCCTCGTCGTCGGAGTCCATCTCCGAGCAAAACGCCGAACACCTGGCGGGCGTGGTAGGCGTGAAACTACTGGCGCAGCTCCCCACGACGCCGAATCACCGCAAAAACTCGATCACAACGAGATGGAGGTTGGTGTTGCGAAGGGTGCCCTTTCTAGCGGCGTGTCTACGACAGAGGGGAGAGGGGTGGTCCGGCGGCGGCGAGGGGGAAAAAGTAGCACGGAAGGGCGAATCTGGGTGCGGAATATGCGTTGTCTCGCCAACCCAGCGCACTGAGGGTTCGGACTGTAAACGTCGGATGACTTTTCGGACAAATCCGGACGACATCTGGAGCGCTTCTAGTCAAAGACCCATCGGCATCCACCCTTTTGCACGATCAAACACCTTTGCTGCCACCGCCGCGAGTCTTATGGGGCCTTGACGGAGAGCCTCCAGCTCCATTTCCTTCTGCAATCCGGCCACTCGTCAATCCGGTGGCACATCAAGTTCTATGTACTGCTATAAATGTTTATTAATATATTGGTGGGATTTTTCAGAAGAAAAAAACTAACAGAAGCCATTGCTGGCGTGCTAAGAGAGGAACAATGCACACTAATTATGAGCACCACGGCTTATCAGTTGGCCGGTGCTCCCATAGTCCCATTGTCATCAAATTATGGAGAGGGCAATGCTGTCATAGGCACGAGGCTAACATAATCAAGAGATATTAAAATGGACAAGCTAAGTTAGCTAGATTCTCGATATGGATCTGCCCATCATGTTAAGTGTAATACGACTTGCGAGGGGAGACTTCATTTGCAGGACAGCACACTTGCCTTTACGATGCATGTTACAAAGTTGACATGAACGGAGGGATGTGTATATTACTCAATACTCATTGACCGGGCTCCATTCTTCGCATACACATCGACCATGCATGGTTGCATGTGAGATGTATAATTCGAGACCTCAATGCGACAACAACGTCTTCTCACGCCTCTACTAGCCTCGTGCAACCTGCGATGAGTTGAAGATGGAAATTAACGGTACGCATTTCGGCATTTGGACTCTCGATCTGCAAAGTGAGATGACTTTGAAGGCTTAGTCGGACTGCCAAGTTAGGTCCACAGGTGGGGAAAATTAGGGATCGAGTGGTTTGAATGCTCGTTAGGCACGGTATATCACAAAACATTGGTACGGTTGTGCAGCTACTGCCAGAACCAAAGTGATAATTGTATTCAGAAATAAAATACAAGGGGAAGCACGCAGTACATTGCTAATTAAGTACTTGATGATACTCAACGGACGACTTCCAAACTGACTATTCGGTGTCACTCATGGCATCCGACGGATGCACATCAACTACGTACACAGATGAATGCACAATCAGCTAGTCGCGCGTGCAGTTACGCGCGTTGCACTCCTCGCCACAGGTATCGCGGCAGGACGATTCATTCCCCCACTTGCAGGCGTCGCAGTATCGGCTGGTGCAGGCGCTGGCGCATGAACCGTTGTAGCCGTTGCACTCTTCGCAGCTGCCGGTGCAGTTCCTCGATTCCCTGCACGACGCGATCACCATGGCATTGCAAGAGTTGCAGGATTCTTCAATGCTGTCGCAATAACTACTGCATTTCTCGGCAATGGAGTTGTAGCACGGCGTCATGCACTGATTAAAACACTCGCTGCATGACATCGGAGGTCCTGGCCCCGGCGCCGGTGCCGGAGTTTGTGGCAATGGTGCCGGAGGCGGTGGCGTGGGAGCTGCTTGTGGTGGTGGTGGTGACGGCGGCGGTGCCGGAGAGTGGCCGCAGCGCCCCAAGGAAGGCACAACGAGCATGGCGAGAACGGCAGCTACGGCGGCCGCCTTGAGAGAGAGCACGGATGAACCTGGAGCCATCGTGCTATGGACTTTGCACGGCAAAGCAACACTAAGCTTGAGTGGAAGATCTGAACATCAGCAAGTGAAGACTTAATTTGCTGCTGCATATGCGGCACTATTTATAGACTGACATTGCAATCCTTGCCCTGGGTACTGGCAAGTGGTAAGTAGTAGTTTCATGAACTAAACTATATATACGGGGATTGTATCTAAGTAGGTAAATTTGCACCAAGTTGCAAGTTGAGATCTACGCCACGCATGTTACAACTTACAAGCTAGTTGACTTCCCATATACGTAGTACTACTCATCTTGACCTGGCGATTTTGGTTGAATCTGCGTGGAGGAGAGGAAACTGAATATAGGAGACTCTTTATACACTAATAATAACAAACCTTGGTATCCTAGAATTAGCTGATCCCACCAGTGTACTAACACTTACTGCTAACTAGTACTACCATGCACTAACCTATATGTATGGGGTAGATCTAGCTTAGTAAATGCACCAACTTGCAAGTTGAGATCTACGACATGCATGTTAATTACAAGATAGTTGATCGACTTCACATATAACTCGTCCCGACCAGGAAATTTGGACTGGATCTGAGGGCATCCAAAGCGTGTGTGATGCCAAATAACCATTTTTGTGGTTTTTCTTGCAATGGGACCGACTAGAAGTTAAATAGAGATGGAAAATTGTGGTCGTCACCACATGGACGAAATATTTCCCTTGCTCTATCCACTTGCATACATCCATGCATCCTATCCTCCCGCTCCCAAATCCAACGACGACATGGGGTTTTGGGCTCCAAAACAGCTAGCAGAAGATTTAGAGAGGGATCCATGTAATATTAATTGCACCATCTTAGCGGGAGACTTTACACATGCAACGTACTCCCTCCGTTTCATATTAGATGACTCTCAAATAAGTGTATCTAGACATAAAATACATATAAATACATCCATTTGAAAATCATCTAATATGGAAGGGAGGGAGTACTTGCAAACGATGCATGTTACAAAGTTGACATGAATAAACATGTGTGTATTACTCACATCTTGACCGGGCACCATCTGCGCATGCATAAATGGTGGATGCATGTGACCTGTACATATCTTATTTGAGCGATCTAACAATCTAACAACTGAGCTTTAGTCTCTACGTCTAGGAGTGCAAATTCGATTGCCAGCAACCTAGGATGGTACACCGTTGGAGGCTTAGCAAGCCGCCCTAGCAAAAAGGAGGACGATGCGGAGATGGAGAATAAGAAGAGAGAGGAAAATGAACGGAGAGAGTATGACCTGTATCGATGCAACTAGGCCCCAACGTCGTCCTCGTGGTCTGGCAACAGCGGAGAGATCTTTTAAGGATGGAGAGTCCGAGTAGATGGAAATGATAAGCACATAGATGCACATCTCGTCTGCAAAATCAGATGAAAATGAAGTCTTGGTTGGCGTCCCTCTATGAAGAGACACGTGGAAACACTAGGTTTCCCGCCATCGACCCTCTTTCCCACTCCCACTCCCACTCCCCTCGCTTCCATCGGAAGACGAAGATGGCATAGTCGTGCTTCAGGCAATGGGGTCGGGCCCTCCCGCGGGGGGTTATTCTCGTAACAGGAGCGGTCGGCCTAGACAGCGGACTTCCAACTGGATGCGGTCATTGAGGGTGCGACGTCGTCATGGTGGCTTGAGCGCGTGATGGGCGTGATGGTGGCCAGTGGTCGCGCTTGGCGGGTAGGCCCGAACTAGGCCTGGATGGGCCTGAGTGGGCGGGGGGGGGGGGGGGGGTCTAGCTTGTTGTGTTGGTGTTGCGGTAGTTGTTCTTGGCTAGAATGGGGGGACTCCTTGTCCGAGCCTATGCTGGCTCGTGGTTTTCAACGCCCATCTCTTACGACGATGAGAGAAATGTTTCTTCTTTCCACTATATGGTGGTGGCTCTATCTGGCGGCTTGCATCCCCATCCCTCATCTCAAGTAAGACGGCATCGGGGCCACCATGAATGGTCAGGGTGAAATCCTACTCGGCGACAGCCGATGCTGACCACGACAACACATGTGGGCGTCATTTCCTTCCCAGAGGCATGGCCATGGCGTTCACCATGCCTTACTCTCCTCCGATGTGGATGCAGACCCTAGGTACGATATGCCGGACCAGGTGGCGCTGGCACCATGCACTACCGGAAAATCTATCATTGCCGTGTAGTCGGCTATTTGCCGTGTGTATCATGTTTTGCGGAACACGGCAAAGACAGACTTTGCCGTGCCGACCGGAAATACACACGGCAAAGTTTCGGTGCACGGTATCGTCCACGCAAACACACGGCAAAGAAATACACACAGCAAAGATTAGCAAAAACGCACGGCAAAGAAATACACACGGCAAAGACAAAGCAAAACACACGGCAAAGGTAGGTACACGGCAAAGAAAATGGAGCCAAACGGAAACGCAAACGGCGTGGTCGCAGCAGCTCTTTGCCGTGTGTTTGCACACGGCAAAGATTAAATCTTTGCCGTGTGTTTGCACACGGCGCACGGCAAAGACCAATTTTTTTTCAACTTTACTTTATCTACTTGTAACAATAGTATGACTATTCATGTAGCATAGTTTGTGATAAATTGTCCATATTTTACACATGAGTGTGTCTTGATAAGGCAAACAATTTTGCCAAAAATAGTTTTCAAAATATTTTTTATAAATATTATTTTCTATTTTTTAAGTGTCAAAAATGACATTTTATGTGAAACAAATACACAAAATATGGTGCAAAATGGCACCCATCTAAATTTCACACAAAGTAGACCATATTCTATGGACAATCCAGAAATACTAGGAATTTTCTCTGTTTCTACCTAATTTCGCCTATTTAAATGACTTTATGCAGATTTTTCAAAAGTAATTCAAATTTGAACTACAAGTGTGTTATAGTTTGCTCTGAAATTTTTTCAAAAATCATTTTAAGCTACATAAGTAGTGATTATGTCATAGACCGTCGATGGTTTTGAAAAATTTGACCCCTTTCGACGAATAGCCATGGTGGCCATTTTGACCCTTTTTCAAAAAAATCAAATAAAGTGATAAATTGCTCAAAAAATGAAATCCTTTGGCATGGAGCCCTTTTATGTGTAGTAGTTGATATAAAAAATAATAAACTTGAGTTTTGATAAAAAAAAATTAAAAGAATATTTCACAAAAAGGTCTATCGTCTATGAACATGTATAGGTTTCAAAGCAAACGACCAAGATATGACCATTTCCATAGCATAGTTTGTGATAAAGTCCCCATATTTGGCACATATGTGTGCTTTGGTATGGGCAACAATGTTGCCGAACTGATTTTTTTTCAAATTATTTGTATAAATATCATTTTCCATTTACTAAGTGCCGAAAATGACTTTTTTTGTGAAGCAAGTACAAAAAATATGGTGCAAAATGACACCCATCTAAATTTCACACAAAGTAGACCATATTCTATGGACAATCCAGAAATATTAGGAATTTTCTCTGTTTCTACCTAATTTCGCCTATTTAAATGACTTTATGCCGATTTTCCGAAAGTAATTCAAATTTGAACTACAAGTGTGTTATAGTTTGCTCTGAATTTTTTTCAAAAATCATTTTAAGCTACACAAGTAGTGATAATATCACAGGACCGTCGATCATTTTGAAAATTTTGACCCCTTTCGACGAATAGCCATGGCGGCCATTTTGACTATTTTTTCAAAAACATAAAAGAAAGTTAAAAAATACTTCCCAAATATGACTTTTTTGAATCAGTATATAAAAAATATGGTTCAAAATGGCACCATCCAATTTTTACACAAAGTAGTCCATAGGGAACCAACATTTCATGTGGTCCGTCGGATGATTCCATACCCGTCACCCGAAACGGGAGTTTTCACCTCTAAGTGTCGGAACTTACTACGGAGTAAGCGGGGTCGGTGAAGCGGGTCGCACCTCGGAGCTGTATCTTGGTTCCCACAACCTACCAACACACTCTTATACATATATTAGGGACCCATGCAAGTTTTGGTTGGATTCCCCAGCTCCGGACCCCCGCTACGGCGAAACCCTACATCCGCTGGAAAAAAGTCCAACCTGTCGATATACCCATTTGACCGGCGCCGAGAGGGGGTAGAAACATGAACTTTTTTGCTTGGTTGTGTTAGCTTGGTACATAGGACCATGGGGAACCAACATTTTATGTGGTCCGTCGCATGATTCCATGCCCGGCACCCGAAACGGGAGTTTTCACCTCTAATTAAGTGTCGGAACTTACTACGGAGTAAGCGGGGTCGGTGAAGCAGGTCGCACCTCGGAGTTGTATCTTGGTTACCACAACCTACCAACACACTCTTATACATATATTAGGGACCCATGCAAGTTTTGGTGGGATTCCGTCGCTCCGGACAAACCTACACCCGCTGGAAAAATGTCCAACCTATCGATATACCCCTTTGACCGGTGCCGAGAGGGGGTAGAAACATGAACTTTTTTTCTTGGTTATGTTAGGTTGGTACATAGGACCATGGGGGACCAACATTTCATGTGGTCCGTCGCATGATTCCATGCCCGGCACTCACCTCTAAGTGTCGGAACTTACTACGGAGTAAGCGGGTCGGTGAAGCGGGTCGCACCTCGGAGTTGTATCTTGGTTCCCACAGCCTACCAAAACACTCTTATACATATATTAGGGACCCATGCAAGTTTTGGTGGGATTCCGTCGCTCCGGACCCCCGCTACGGCGAAACCCTACACCCGCTGGAAAAAAGTCCAACCTGTCGATATACCCCTTTGACCGGCGCCGAGAGGGGGTAGAAACATGAACTTTTTTTGCTTGGTTATGTTAGGTTGGTACATAGGACCATGGGGAACCAACATTTCATGTGGTCCGTCGCATGATTCCATGCCCGGCACCCGAAACGGGAGTTTTCTCCTCTAAGTGTCGGAACTTACTACGGAGTAAGCGGGGTCGGTGAAACGGGTCGCACCTCGGAGCTATATCTTGGTTCCCACAACCTACCAACACACTCTTATACATATATTAGGGACCCATGCAAGTTCTGAAGGGATTCCGTCGCTCCGGACCCCCGCTACGGCGAAACCCTACACCCGCAGCTAGAAAAAGTCCAACATGTCGATCTACCCCTTTGACCGGCGCCGAGAGGGGGTAGACGCATGAATTTTTTGCTTGGTTGTGTTAGGTTGGTACATAGGACCATGGGGAACCAACATTTCATGTGGTCCGTCGGATGATTCCATACCCGTCACCCGAAACGGGAGTTTTCACCTCTAAGTGTCGGAACTTACTACGGAGTAAGCGGGGTCGGTGAAGCGGGTCGCACCTCGGAGCTGTATCTTGGTTCCCACAACCTACCAACACACTCTTATACATATATTAGGGACCCATGCAAGTTTTGGTTGGATTCCCCAGCTCCGGACCCCCGCTACGGCGAAACCCTACATCCGCTGGAAAAAAGTCCAACCTGTCGATATACCCATTTGACCGGCGCCGAGAGGGGGTAGAAACATGAACTTTTTTGCTTGGTTGTGTTAAGTTGGTACATAGGACCATGGGGACCAAAATTTCATGTGGTCCGTCGCATGATTCCAGGCCCGTCACCCGAAACGGGAGTTTTCACCTCTAAGTGTCGGAACTTAATACGGAGTAAGCGGGTCGGTGAAGCGGGTCGCACCTCAGAGCTGTATCTTGGTCCGGTGTATACAAGTGCGGTGGGAGGTGTAAAGTGCCAAGAAACCCCCTTCGGACGAATCAGAGGGAATCAGCTTGTTAAGAGTTGGTGCAAAATGACACTAATCCAATTTTCACACAAAGTAATTCATATTTGATGAATAATCCCTATATATTAGGATTTTTTCTCGCTTTCTACCTAATTTTGCCTCTTAAATGAATTTCCAATTTTTTGGACTAGAAGTGTGTGATAGTTTGCTTCTAAATTTTTTCAAAAAATCATTTCAAAATACACAAATAGTGAGTACATCACATAATCGTCGATAGTTTTAAAAAATTCAACCCCTTTCAATGAAACAAACAAAGAATATAACGCAAAAAATGACGTAAAGAAATAAAGAAAAAACAAACACTCTTTGCCGTGTGCCAAATCTTAGCACACGGCAAAAAGTCGCAGTTTTCTGATTGGCTGATACCTTGTTCACGCGGATCACCGTTCTGGACCGTCCGATCCAGCAGGATCCAACGGCCCAATCTTCTCCTACATCCCCTCCAGCCTCCCACAAGCCTTTTTCCTCCTACACCCCGAGTCCCCGACACCTTTTCTTGTTCTCCTAGGTCCCTCACCTTATCCTCTTCTCTCCCTGGCCACACAACACATACACGCACGAGCCCGCTGCAGCCCGGCCGAGCTCCGGCTCGATGCGCCTCATGCCCGAGCACCCCATCGACCATGCCGCCGGCCTGCTCTCCTCCCTTGGTCGCGACCCCGCCGTCTCCTTCGTCGGTCCGGCGAGCCGAGCGACGCCACAGCACGAAGACCTCCGCGTGCGCTGCTGCCTCTCGACGCCGCCACCACTGGCGCCTTCCCGAGCTGGCCCGGCCTCCTCACGCCCGACCCGCCGCCGGCCGCATGCACCTGCTCCGCCCCGTCGCCGCTCCTCCTCTCCGTCGTTCCGGCCGCACCTGCTCGTCCGCTTCTCCGCGCAAGGTCGCCGTCCACTCGCCGACGTCCATTCCCGGTGCCGTCCCCTGCATGTTGCCTCCTCCGTCCGTGCCGACGACTCCGCGTTCGTCCTCACCTCCTCCACGTCCCTCCGTCGGCGCGTCGTCGACCTCAGCCCCGCGCCCCTCCGTCCCCGATCTACAGCTCTTCCGCGGCCCTGACCTCGTCCCCTCTGGCTCCGCGTATCCTCCGTCGCGGCGACCTCGCCGCCGAGCCGCCGGCCTCCTCTGTCTGGCGCCCGACTCGTCGCCCGCCTCCTCAAGCTCTTGCCAACGGCGACCCCGACCTCTCTCCTCGACACCATCTCCTCCTGCTGCACGTCCCCGCTATGATGCTACTGTCCTCGTGTCCGCGCTGTGAGACCGACGACCGTGCACCTCCCGCGCCGCGCTCCGCCCTGGAACGCCGTCGACGCGTTTCCAGCGAGCGTGGGCGGTGATTTTTTTAATTCTATCTCACGGCTTTGCCGTGTGTATTTCTGGACACACGGTAAAGAAGCAGAAATTTGCCGATTTGATCACCGTCAGCTCACGGACGTCGTCAAGTCACTTTACTATGCCGAGTTACGTGAAAAAACACACGGCAAAGCCTTTGCCGTTGGGTTTGTGCAAAGCGCACGGCAAAGAATCTTTGCCGACGTGAACTGTGCCGTGTAGTCTTTGCCGTGTTGTTCCGCACGGCAAAGCCTTTGCCGGGTTCCGCAGAGCCTGTGCCGTGCGGGTTAGCTGCACGGCAAAGAATAGATTTCCGGTAGTGATGGCTTTGTTCTCTTCTTTTGGACTTGTCTAGGATGTTTGGGGAGAGGCGCCTGACACTAGTAGAAAACAGCCTAACAGTGGAGCGCCGATTTGGCCCTTAGTGGCGCGTTTTAGACCTGCCACTGGTTATGTGCCGTAAGTGCCACTGGTAGCGCAAGGTACACATGGCAGTAATAAGTGGTGCGCCAGTGGCAATTTTCCTACGCGCCACCACTGTAAGTTTGCTGTGGCGTGCCAAACACAGACGCCACAGAACATTTTGCCCGTAAAACATCGCTAATTTTGATTTTGCCCATTAAACAACGCTAATTTTGAATTTAATCCAAATTGATAATTTTGAATTTAATCCAAATTATCAATTTCAATTAAATTCCAGCAAAACTAAAATTAGCTTTGTTCTAATGTCAAACTGTTCTGTGGCGTCTATCTAGCATGCCACAGCAAACTCATAGTGGTGGCAGTCACCCGACGATCCCCGACGACGAATTTCATTTCACCGGCGGCGAGGTCACTAGTGGCGTCTTTATGGAATGCCAGAGATAATCCGTATCGATGGTATGCGAAGTTGCATGAGCCATTATTTACAATCTACCAGTGACATGGACCGCGCGAGCAGTGGCGTGTGCAAAAGGTGCCACTACAGGACAAATGGCACGCCACTGGTAGGCTATTTTGTACTAGTGCGCCCAAAACCTTTGACACCCTACGATATGCCATTCCGGACACTGCCAAGACATCATCCACCATGATGCATGTCAGCCGCCACACCTTGGCGCCAGACAGCAGCGCCATGCCCTGACTTGAGGGCACCGACTATGAGGCGCGTGTGGATGAGGAGGCAATACTGCCACTCAGTCGCGCCAACTAGTGGCGGCGAGGGAGGAGTGGTATCCGAGCGGTGGAGCTTTAGGGTTCCCTCCGTGTCCACATGTCGCATACCATGGGCATGATGAAGATTAGTGCTAGAAATGCACTCGATGAGGAAATAAGGTGAGGCAGTGGAAACAAGAGCACAAATTCTCAGATCCCATCAATCAAGCTATGAACAAATCCTAATTTGGTATATACCATAATGAAGATTTGATTTGGACACTCAATATTTAGTTACTGGTGGTGGGGTGGGGGCGGGAGCTGACATTATGTGGTGACTCTCCATACGTCGTGAAAATTTTGGAATGTAACCTATCCGTCATTCGACAAGAGAAAAAAGTAACCATTCCAGAATTCTGTATATGCATTATTATAAATTTTATTTAATTATGATGAACTTCTTTCATACTTGGTTGGACATACATGGCGTATCCGGTGTGGAGTTTGCTTAGTACAGTTAAACATATTCCAATATTCTATGGATCATGTCGATCCATGGGCTTTTTCAAATATGCTAGTTCTCGGTCGAACGAAGAATTAACTTAGAATTTGGTCTACCCTGGGACTGTTGGATTTGTGTTGTGATCTGCGCACCTGAGAGTTGCATATGTGGTTGCAATTGCACCCGAATTTTCTCAGTTGCACATGAAATTGGGTGATGTATTCTGACTGAGAATTAAGTTAATTCTCGATTGACATAGAATTACTCGCGTCCATGTTTGTTCTGTCTTCCTTGGGTAAGCACATAAATCATCTAAATGGCAAAAACAACATATTCTGCAATTGTACTGTATATATTTAGTGCAACAATAGATCTCTTCTACAGGCTAAAGCTAGTTTGCTTTTAGATATGGGTCTGTGCAAACCATGTCAGTGTAGCTAGCACCACTTGAGAGTTCACACAAGCATGCGACGTACTTGCACTGTTGCAATGATGCATGTTACAGAGTTGACATGAATAACGAATTAACGATGTGTATATTATACTCATCTTGATTCTTGACCAGGCTGGCTCCATTCGTCAAATGCATTGATCGTGGGTGCATGTTACCTACATTTATCTAATCTGAGAGATCTAACAATTGAACTTTAGTCGCTAGTCTTAGGGAGTGAAGTTGCGATTGACGTCAATTTAGGGGCTTGGCATAGGATCCGAGAGACCGAGAGAACAAACAGGTGAGGATAAAAGAAAAGAAGGGAGATGAGGAAGAAGGGAGGGTAGGAGGAGCCGAGGAGGTGTGGCTGATGGTGATGTGCCTCGACGGAGACACGCAGGACCTCTATAGGGATGGGGAGAGCTTGGAGAGAGAAATTATACGCATATGTACCCCCGTTTGCAAAATTCAGAGGGATGCTATCGCCAATTCAGCTTAGTGAATGAGGAGACAGGCCGTGGGCAGCAAAACTAGTACTGAATGTAAAATAGTAACGAGTGCCACAACAAAATTGGACGTACAGCTTCCATGTTGATTATTCGCTGTCACAACATCTCATACACATTGGTACATCGGTGCATGCACAAGCTGATCGTGCACACACACACACACCACACATGCTATGTTAGCAGCCTGGTACTCAACTCACTCAATCTAGCAAGTATTACAAGGATTCGGTGGAGGATTTGGATACAAGCTGAACAAGCAAGAAGGGGAATGGGGAATCAGAGCCGAGGTGGGAAGGGAGGAGCCGCCGGTGCCGTTTGCCTGATCCAACTTGGATGTCCTCCTCGTTGCGGTACCTCGCGTATTTGTAGTTCCCGTGTCGCTGAAAGGTGGGCCAGGCCCATGACGAGGTGTCAGCCCATGTCGATGTGCCGATGTATAGGGAGGATCCCTAACACCCCTCCCTCCTTGAAACTCAGCTTGACCCCAAGCTGCAGTTGCACCGCCGGGGTCCCATGGCAATAGAAGCTCCTTGTTTCGATCCGTAGCTGGCATATGCCTCCCTCCTTGAAATGTTCCCTGTGCTCCACCAAATGCCATCATAAAAATCATTTCTGAACTTGCATTGAGTAAAGCGTACATTGCTGCCTCTGAATTTTGAAGGTACGTCAAGTCGCCCCAAGCAAAACCGAGCATGTTTGGTGCCAATATGCTCTCACAAACCATTTGCATCACTCCAATGGAAATACACTGTGAGCTATCCGAGCCAATTGCTCCAAGCCAAAAAATACTGTGTTGATATGCATGAGTCGGCATGGTGGTTGGTTGTACTGAACAAGTAACATCCACTTGCACGGAAAACCCATCACTTAATATGCCCATGTGTTCAGTGTCGAGAACATTTGGAAACCACCATAATTCCATGTATTTCAGATCAGCAGACCGTACAAGGAGCAGAGCACCATGACCGATTGCAGAATACGCAAATTGCCAGTTCCGACAACATTTTGCAACAGGCAGAACAATAGCAAGGAACAGACTGCCGCTGTGAGTCAAAATGGTAGTCATATCCCAGTCTAAACTGAGGATATCACAACAGCAATTTTTTCTAGATGACTCACAAATTGAAAACTTTGTACATATACCTTGAGCTGTTGGTCGTGGCTTGTGAGGTGTAAACAAGTTACGCTCAAAATACAAACTCTGCATCATCAGCTTCTTGAGTAAAATATCATGAATAGCTCGGGGACATGAAACCTTGGCGAAGTCGGAGAGAACTACTTGTTGTCCCGGCTCCCATAGTGGTAGTATCCATTTATCACACAGAACCACCAATGGAGAACTCCTCATTGTATTCAGAACCACTAATCCCTGCAGTTGAGAACTACACAAATAGTTGTCAAGCTCTTGGGAATCAGAAAAACATGCTGGTACAGCTGATCTGCAAGGGACATCCCATAGATGCCTATCCATAGTATAAAGTACCCCAAAAGCAGGTTCTCTTGCACTGAAGTAAGCAGTTAGAATTTGAACTGGAGTCTCCTGACATACAACAAGCGCACAACAAAAGAATAACCAAGAACCAATGCGAACAACAGTGTCTTCACTCAAATACTCCCAACTCCAGGCTGTAAAATTGCTACTGTCCAAGTGCATCGTCAATAAGCTGACGGACATATAACCATTTGACATATGCTTCAGTTCAAGGCTTCTAACAATAACGAGCAAATGGAACCCAGAGATAGTGTTTGGAAACCAAAGAGTATGGTTTGTATGGGCTAATGGGTTGCAGTAATAGATATTGGGTAATGGCCATTTGATCAGAACTTCCTTGCCATCAGTTATCAGGTTGTCAGTTGTACAATTTTTACTTCCCTCAAGCTGCCAAGGAATTTCCCACTGGAACAATGCAGAACTGAATCGGTGCACACAAAGGGGTACTGAGTCCTTGAAGTGTTGCACTGCGAGGTGGTTGTCTTCAGATAACCATTGCATTACCTCTTCACTATTCATTTCAAGGAATAGCAACTTGGACCAAGGAATGCACCATAGCTTAAAGGTACGTGCAGCTCTGCTGATAAGACCAGTCCATATAGCTTCCTTCCATTCTGCGCATGGCTTTTTCAGAAAATCTTTCAACACATTCAAGTGCGCACAGAGATAAATAAGCTGCTCCTCTTGATCAACTATTCCCAGAAGAACGACAGCTCTATTATTCTGATTCATTGCAGCAACAACAAGCACCAGAATATTTGTAGTCCAGCAGTCGGCAACAGCAGTTCCAGAGCTATGTTCAAATAACTTCCTCAATATAAGAACAACCGCAATGGGTCGTGACCAGGGGTCAGGGCAGCAAAGTTGTTGCTCACATTGCAAACACATAGGCCGTGGACTAACCCAAGATAGTCCGGAAGCGAAACAGTGCAGCATATCAACAGTGAAAAATTGGCCAGATGTACCTTGAAGGAGTGGCCTTGGTTCGGTGAGATGCACGCGTCCAGGCAGGTCAGCAAACGACGGCCACGACTTGGGTCGTATCACATGTCCAACAACATGATCCACAAGGAACGATGGCCAAGGTAATGGGCGTAGCACCTGGCCTTGTTGCTTGACGCTTTGAGTCAGTTCTGGCATGAACACAGGTATCAGCGCACATGGTGTTTCGACGAAACATTTCATCGAACACTCAGTGGGCGCCAAGCTATCTGTCTCAAGATCAGCAGACAATTGGCATGATTCGGTTGGCGAGACCTGCAGAGGCTTGGTGAAGGATGTAGGCACACTCCAAGCAGCATGCCACGCCGCCATGCGGTCATCTCCATCGGCATTTTGGTTGAGGCCGTCCGTCGAACAGGTTATGAGCGTTGGTGCAGCGACGCCCGTGGTGTCAACGTCGAGCTCGGAGAGGATGTCGATGGTGGCCGTTGGGGAGGGGTCGAAGGCGGACGTGCCCTGGTCGGGGCTGGAGCACGCAGGTGTCGGAACCTTGGCGTCGGAGGCGTCCATGGTGAGGAGCTGGGAAGCGTTGGAGGTGGTCGCGTGCTCGAGCGCCGGCTTTGAGTTGCCGAACGCCTCCGCGACAGTCTCCCTGATGCTCTCCCGTAGTTCCTTCATCAGCTCCTTTACATCGCTCATGGTGGCCGGCTCCATCGCTGGATCGGGTGGTGGTGGTGGGGAAAAAAATCTGGGTCTGATTGCTGGCTCTGATACCAGGTGTTAGCAGCCTGGTACTCAACTCACTCAATCTAGCAAGTATTACAAGGATTCGGTGGAGGATTTGGATACAAGCTGAACAAGCAAGAAGGGGAATGGGGAATCAGAGCCGAGGTGGGAAGGGAGGAGCCGCCGGTGCCGTTTGCCTGATCCAACTTGGATGTCCTCCTCGTTGCGGTACCTCGCGTATTTGTAGTTCCCGTGTCGCTGAAAGGTGGGCCAGGCCCATAACGAGGTGTCAGCCCATGTCGATGTGCCGATGTATAGGGAGGATCCCTAACATGCTATAGCTAGTTCTCAGGACTCCAGGGGTATGCAGTTGGGCGCAGAGCACTTCTTCATGCAGTTTTCCCCGCACTGCTGGGTAAGGCTCGACTTGCATGAGTCACAGTGTAGGGTGCTGCAGGCGCTGTTGCATCCAGAGAGGGTGTTGGTGTTGCACTCGTCGCAACTGCCGGTGCAGTTGTAGTGGGCCCTGCAGTTCTCCATCACTGTGGTCTGGCAATAGTTGCAGGATACTTCAACGCCGTCGCAATGGCCGCTGCATTCCGAACGGACAGAGGCGTCGCAAGGCGAGTAACATTGCGAGAAACAATCGTCACATGATATCATGGGTCCCGGCCCCGGTGCCGGTGCAGGTGTTGGTGGCAATGGCGCCGGTGGTGGTGGTGGGGTAGGAGCTGGTGGTGGTGGCGGCAGCGCTGGAGAGTGACCGCAGCGCGCCAAGGAAGGCACGACCAGCATGGTAAGTACCACGGCGACCGTGGCTGCCTTGAGAGTGAGTGCCGAAGAACCCAGAGCCATTTTGGGCGTGGACTGTGTGCACGCCGAGCTATGTTGCTCAACACAAATATGTTTACCTAAGCAAGAGAAGGAGAGGCACAATGAGATGTGGAGACTTTGGCACATATGTAGGATACTGTATATAGGCACTCAAAGATCACGGTCCTAGATCTAACTAACTACTTCCTCTTCCTAAATACAAGATGTTTTAGTCTTTTTTTTATTCACATGTATCTAGACACACTCGTTTTACCCCGCATCTAGTCAACATGTAAATTATCAAAAACATCTTATATTTAGAAACAGAGTGAGTAGTATACTATCATGTACTCCCTCCGTTTCTAAAATATGATGTTTTTGATATTTCAACACACTACAGGAAAGCCACGATACGCCGACGGCCGGAAGCCGTCGGCGTAACACCAGAAACCATCGGCGTATAGGTACACCGACGGCCGCCGTCGACGTATGGCCGTCGGCTTATCCTTTCGTCGGCGTACGATACAAGCCGTCGGCGTATAAGACAGCCGTCGGCGTATGATAGGTGGGGCCCACAAGACGCCGTCCGTCTCCGTTTCCGTCAACATATCATATGCCGACGGCAATGCCGTCGGCGTACTTGTCGACGTGGCTTGCTCCTGTGCGTCCGGCAGGCACACTACGCCGACGGCCTTGCCGTCGGCGTATAAGCCAGCTCCTGACAGCCCGGCCCCACCCCTGCGCGTCTGGCAGGATTCCTACGCCGACGGCAATGCCGTCGGCGTATGTGTCACCATAAGGCGACGTGGCCGTTTCCTGTGTGCCTGGCAGGCATCCTACGCCGACGGCATTGCCGTCGGCGTATGGGTGACCATATTCCAGATTTTCTGGATGCTGGTTTACAGCACATTTTAAATACAAATAAAATTGCAAAAATACAAAACATCACAGAACTCACATAATATCATACATATATATACCATACCATCATAGAAACTTCAAATGACAAATATAAACCAAAATTACACTCATACAAAGTCGAAATGGCACAAACATAGTTCAAACTCATCCAAACACACCCGGAGACATCCTACATCTATTTATCGCTCGAGGTACCCATCTCCGACCGCGTGAGATTAGGCGACCGACCGCGTGGGCCAGCCGCCGTCGAATCACACTGGGAACCCGGCGAGGGACGGGACGGTGTGGAATCCGGCGAGGGACGGGATAGGCGCGACCACCACCGTCCTCTAGGTACCGCGAGTTCGGGATAGGCGCCCTTCCACTTTTAGTGGCTTTCCTCGCGGTAAACACCTTCAACAAGGAGCCCGATGACTCTTTGCCGCTGCTCATCTTGCTCAATCACCTGCATTGAGAAAGGGTAAACAATTAATAAGCATGATAAAAACATAATAAAATATAGAAGGGCAATTAATAAGCATAATAAGCATGTACAAGGGCAATTAATAAGCATGTTGAAAAATAAATATTAAGCATAATAAAGACATAATAAAATGTAGAAGACATAATAAAGACATAATAAAAGACATAATAAAAGACATAATAAAGACATAAAAGACCCTCACCATCACTCTCATAGTTATGTCTTGGGTTCTCATCATCACTATCAACATCACTATCACGTGCGTAAATTGCACTACTAGGAAATAGGCTACTAGTGGCGCACCTTTTTGCCCTTTCTGTGGCGCATCCGCCTCATATAAGGATGCGCCACAGATGTCTCGCCACTAAAATATATATCTGTGGCGCACCGCGGGAGTGCGCCACAGAAATATCACTATTTTGTGGCGCACCAGCTACCGTGCGCCACAGAAATATATTAGTGGCGCATTGTGTATCCGTGCGCCACAGAAGATGGTGCATCACAAAAACATTATAACATGCGCCACTGATATATTTTGCTGTATACACAATTTATACAGCGCTGTATAAATACAGGTATATATACAGGGTTTATACAGATATACAGGAATTATACAAATATGATAGAAACAATAATATAGTTGACACGGTATACGAAAACAGATTATATTAATTACTTAGAGCATGATATACATAATTTTCACACAAGTCATGATACAAATTAAGTTCATCGTTTCACACATCAATTACAAGTGCCGAATTTAGGGGCCCCAGCAGCGACTAAAAAAGAAAAGACTTCAGTGAATTTGGAGAACACGTCTAGCTCCACTGGTAGCTGCAGGATTGAGGCTTCTTCTTGATCGGCTCCGGGAACGGTTTAAATCGCTCTTTTGTCAGCCACGTCCTAATGTCATTTTGCTTGTCTAGGCGGTCTTCGATCTCCCACTTAGACAACCCTGCAAATGGATTGGGATATATATTTGGTTAATAATATATTGAGTGGATTGGGATATATATTTGGGAGATGGACAAATTACCTCTGGAGTTGTGTAAGGACCCTCCTTCTGTCATGACATCTTCCTTGATGATGTGCGATAACTGCATCTGGATGCGATGGAATTCCTCTCTAAGATCAGCGTCGGAGATATCCCCTATAAATTTGGTCCATTGTTGGAGACTAGATGGCAACCTCGCTAGCTCTGCATCCCGGACAAGCCCTTTAATGTGATGGAGGACGTAGAAGGCATCCTTCACGCTGTCAGGCGCATGCTTGATGCAATGGAACGTGGTTGCATGGCTGAAAATGTGTTTCTTCTCCTTCGAGAAACGTTCCCCATTCTTTTCTACGTCGAAGTGGCCTCCCTTTTGGGCATAGCCCTCGAGAGCCTCATCGAGAACAGCCTTTATTTTGGTGTAGTCTTTAAGACTACCCGAGTCGAAATAAGTGGCAATAGACCACTTCGGGCTTAGGACGATGAGTACGCAGTACTTGTCACTGCTCAACACAATTGGAACATAATGTTGGAAAGGATCAACAACGGAAGAAATCTATAAGAAAGCATAACATACGACGTCGGCGACCGGATGTGTACTTACTTGGAAAAGAAAGGCAAAAGAAGGCCGTTCTTATCCTGGTTGTTCAGCATGACTCTCTGGAGGAACTCCGTGGCCATGGCCCGTGTCGTTGATCCTTCCACCAACAGGCTGTCACGCATGTAGTAGGGATCCACTACCTTGACGTACGGGGTATTATCTCTCCTGATCCTCATTGCCTGGTTGAGCGCGTAGAGACGGACCAAGTTATAGTCCAGCCGTTTATAGTGAAACAGCTTGAAGACGTCCTCGTACGATATGAAGAAATAATCCGCGGGGGCTTCATGGACGAAGTCGGCCAAGTACTTTGGCACCTTGACAGTGAACACCGGGTAATTTGGATCCTCTTCTTTAAGAAGCTTGCGCTCTAGCTTCAAGATAGCATCTTGCAAAGAGAACATGCATCCCTCTCCGAGGCGGAGCAGCTCCTGAGGCAGGATCAGTCTACCAGCTTCATGAACACGGGACATGCCATCGTCTCGTGGTGATACCATGTCTTCATACCCCGAGATAGTCATCTTAGGAGCTGGCTTGCTTCTCTTCCTCTGCTTCTTCTTCTTTACCTCCGGGGATGCTGTGGGTGGTGCATCTTCTGTAGCCACATCGATTGAGTAATTGACGGAGCCGAAGCTGATCACTGGAGGAGGCCCTTTTTTCCCTCCCTCAATCCAAACCCTGACACCCTCACAGGCAGCAGGAAAGAGCGACGTCAATGTCTTTGTCACTGCTTGTGAGATGACCGTCCTTATGTCTTCCTCGCCTCCTATTCGAGAACCCCCGGCCTCGTTATTGTCAGCCATGTTCGCACCTATAAGGAAAAAATGTCAAAGTTAGTATAACAAATATAAGAAAAAAAATCAATTAATTAAGTAGTAAGATACCCCGGCCCATGCATTAGTCGCAATACACCATATGTCCCTTTTTTAGCAAAGTCATGCCAAAATTCACGAAAAAATTCGGCATGACCTTTGCTAAAAAAGGGACATATGGAGTACCCGAATTTGCCGGAACGGAAGTTAATCGACGTTCCGGCAATCTCAAGGGCCTCACGGGTACCTGCACAAGCATCTCGGATCAACCACATCTCGACGACACGATGGTCGGAGCACAAACAACACCGACACGATGGTCGCGTGGACACACATATATTCATCAACACATTTCTCACCACTTGTCGATGAGCTAGCACCTCCGGTGGCGGCGGAGGCGGCGGACTGCCTACATGATAAAACAGAAATTAGGTGGAGCATATTTCTCACAATTTGCATGTTCTCAGACTTAGCAGTTTTTCAGAAAACAGATAAAACATAACACATATAGACAAGTAGCACAATACTACATAGGTAGAATGCATGCATCATAAGTCTAGCAGTACGATAGGTAGCATAATAAGTACGTCTAGCAGTACGACATATAGGTAGCATCATAAGTCAGTGACGTCGTCCACTCGCGCCGGTGTCAGTGACGTCGTCGTCGTCGCCGCAGGGGTGGTCCCACCAAGAGGACAAGCTCAACGAGTCGTCCTGCTGCTGTGTGCCGGAGGGGCCGGCCTCACCCTGCACGCGCTGCGTGCCGGAGGGGCCGGCCTCACCCTGCACGCGCCGCGTGACGGAGGGGCCGGCCTCACCCTGCACGCGCTGCTGCCGGCTCTCGCTGAGGACCTGGTACTGGACCGTCATCACCTCAGGATCAAGGAGGAGATCCTTGACCAAGGGGTCAACCTCCTCGCGCTGGTGGTGGCGCCCGCTGAGTAGCCTCTCTGCCTGCCGGTGCTCCCTCTCCTCGGCCCTCGTCGCGAACCTCATGCCATCTGGCGCTAACTTGTGCGCCACCTTCCGTTCATCCTCAAAGTTGAGGGTCGCACTATCCCCAAAGTGCTGGACCGCGGCGCAGTCATAGGCGCGGGCCGCCTGCCACGGGCACTTGAAAGTGCCAAGCTGGATCTTCTTGCCTTTGACGGTGATCTAAGCTCCCCAAGACGGTGTCTTCGTGGCTTTGCGGTGAACACCACGGAACTTAGGCTCCGGATCCGACATGATGCTAAGCAGTTAAGTAAAATCATTTGATATAGGGGTTAGTCATATATGAAATGAATATATGTAAATAAATTCATAGCAACTTACGCAATATCAACTTAGGCAATAAATTCATATATGTTATTAAGAGTTTAAAACAGATAAAACATAGCAACTTTGCCTACATGATTTAGTCTGTTTTAGTGTTTAATTTGGACAAACAAATAATGCTTATGAATCTATAGATTTAACTCTTTCTAATGATATTAAATTTACAAATTTTGGTGTAGCAGATTTCCCACAATTTGCATGCAAAGGGGGCTAATCTACACTGTTTTTCAGAGTTAGCAGTTTTTCACGTTTCTCAGAAAACAGATAAAATATAGCATTTTGGCCTACATGATTTAGTGTGTTATAGTGATTAATTTGGACAAACAATTCATGCCTATGAACCTACAGGTTTAGCTCTTTCTAATGATATGAAATTTACAAATTTTGGTGGAGCCGATTTTTCAGAATTTGCATGCAAAGTGGGCTAATCCATATAGTTTTTTCAGCCATTTTGTCGAGCACCTTGCGTGCACGAGGGAGGGGGAGGTCGCCGGCGGAGGGGAGGTGGCTCACCTTGGTCGCGGAGGGAGGGGAGGTCGCGGAGGGAGGGGAGGTCGCCGACGCGGCGGTGCTCGGGCGCGGCGGGGCGCGGCGCGGCGCGGCGGATCGGGCGCGGCAGGGAGCGGCGGGGCGCGGCGCAGCGGTGCTCGGGCGCGGCTCGGGCGCGGCGCGGCGGCGCGGCGGTGGCGGCGAGGAGCACGGTGGGGGGATCGAGCGAGTGGGAGCGGTGGCGGCGAGGCACGGGTGGAGGAGGTGGAGGAACGGTGCGGGTGGAGTGGCGTGTTCTGTTTGACCTTTTATTTTCTAAAAAATGTATTTTTATTTTCAAAAAAGGTATTTTTATTTTTTTTAAAGGTACTATTTAATTAAAATAAATAGTTGGAAATATAAAAAGTAAATACATAATCAAAATAAAATGATTTGATTAATTTAAATGTTTATTTTATACAAAAGGTATGAATTAAAATAAATAGTTGGAAATATAAAGAAGTAAATATATAATAAAAAAAAAAGAGGAAAAGGAGAAGTCACATTGCGACTTTAGGCCCTTCATCTCCATCCGATTTCAATCCGACTGTCCAAATTTCTTTTGCACAGCTCACATACAATGTCAGTTTATTGCTAGACTTTACATGAGGCATAGAATGTGCTGGAGATATATGCATGTTTTTCTGAGTTCTTTTTACATTTCAATTTTTTTTTGCATAAAAGGAGCATATGCATCCGAGAGGCACAGTATATATATATATATATACAGTGGTGTGGTGGCAGTTTTTTTGTAATTTTATCCAACAACATGTCTGGACGTCGGAGCGGCGCGGGTGGGATGGGGAGGCCGGCGTCGGCGCCGGCGGAGGCAGATCGAGAGGACAGATCGAGGAGGGTGCGGCGGTGGTGGGCCTTTTTAGTGGCGCACTGTAACACATGCGCCACAGAAATTCAACTTTCTGTGGCGCATCCACTTCCATGCGCCACAGAAAGATGAATTTCTGTGGCGCATGTGTTACAGTGCGCCACTAAAAATCATGTTTCTATGGCGCACCCTGTACCATGCGCCACAGAAAAAGTGGGATAGGACCCCACCCAGCCGGTGGTGGTGGGGTCCACCAACTATTTGTGGCGCATTCCTTCCAGTGCGCCACAGAAACATGATATTTAGTGGCGCACCATCTGGGAATGCGCCACAGAATATTGTGGCGCATCCTCATTGGTGCGCCACAGAATATTATTAGTGGCGCACGGCTTGTTTGGTGCGCCACAAAACATCATTCCACCTATAGCTAGTTTCCTAGTAGTGTTGGAACCTCATCGCACGGTGGAGGCTCATCATCGTCATCACGATCAAACTTGTTGAGAACATCTATTTCCTTTACATCCACCACTAAGTCACCACCTGTCTGTGCATTGTCCTCGCGGTCCTCAAGACCTTGTATACCAAACTCCCCAAAGGTTTGTTCCTCTTGATAGAAAATCCCCTCGTATGTTTTAGGGTCAATGTTGTTGTAATCGTCTTCGGAGGGCATGGGTAGCTTACCATGTGGCGATAAATGGAACACGACTTCCCACCCAATGAGTCCCTCTTTCTTGCATGGGTAGGGCAAATAATAAACTTGCCTCGCTTGGTGAGCCACAACAAAGACATCGGAACCCTCGTAGGTGGTTGAAGGCTTAACTTCAACTAACCCAATGAAAGGGGTACTTCTATGTCCATTAACATGGTCGAACCAGTGGCATTTGAACACTACAAGTTTGAGTTCTATGTTCGTGTTATTGAACGTCAACTCGTATACGTTCTGTAACTTTCCGTAGTAATCAAATTCACCGGCTCCTTTGGTGAAGACCCCGGTATTTATAGTCTTTGCATTTGGCCGACTGTTCTGGTGAAACTCTGTATGGAAGCGGTACCCATTCACATCATACTTCTCATACATCTCGAATCTACGGTTACAACCTTGGGAGACACATCTCAACTCATCCGACATCACAATGTTGGGATCAGCTCCCTACAAGTACAAATTGTTTATGCATTAGTAGGAGGTACAAGACACGGATTGCAAGGTAGAAGGGACAGGTTAGAAATTACCTTTTCCCTGAACCAAGCCGTGAATTTTTTCTTTCCGGGGGCACCCTCTTTCAAAAGAGTGTCCAGCTCGGCTTCATCGGGTCCCTCAGATGTTCCCAACCACATTTCATCCGTGAATTGGCTAAAAGGAGAAAATACGTATTAGACCAAAACCGAGTTAGTAATTGCAAACTAATTTGTTCACCATTTTACCTAAGGAAACTGCCGTCTTCCTCCTCCCCGTCGCGGACCACTTCATTCATGTTCATAAGCACATAGAGCATTATGCACTCTAGCTCTTCATTGCTCAAGGTATACCTTTTTGCGCCACCGGCCTTGCCACCGGGAAACTGGAAGAGGGCGAGCTTGGGGTCTAGCTTGGGCTCGTCGATGTTGTACCGAGAGGCCTGGTTATGCATTGTGGGAACATCATCGGGATAGTACGTTAGCCTGGCATCTGTCATCTCCTGGAGGATAGTTGCCTCAGCTATGCATGCTTCAATCTTATTTTTGTTTCCACATTTGGTTCGAATATACTTGAACTCTCTCTCAATACAAAACTGCCAACGAAACTGCACTGGTCCACCCATGAGTGCCTCGTTCGCTAGATGCACAACAAGATGTGCCATCGGAGTAAAGAAGCCTGGCGGAAATATCATCTCTAAGTTACATAGCAACTTCGGCACAAGGTCATGCAGCTTCTGAATAATCAGTGGACATATCTGCTTAGCACAGAGCGTGCGGAAGAAATGGCTCAACTCCGCGAGCACTCGCCAGATACGGTCGGGGAGATACCCTCGAACCATCACCGGTAGCAGCCGCTCAATCCATATATGATAGTCGTGACTCTTGAGCCCGGTGACTTTCCCCGTTTTTATATTGACTCCCTTATTTATATTCGAACAATAGCCATCCGGGAACATCACGACGAATTTGAGCCAAGAGAATGCCTCAGACTTTTGCGTACTATTAAGGCAGAAGTCGGCATGCGGCTTGAACCAGTTCTTTCGACGGCCTTCAGGTGGCTTCATGTGTAATCTCTTCCTATCACATATCTTCTTGATATCGACTCTAGCCTTAACATTATCCTTCGACTTCTCCGGAATGTTCAGGATTGTGTGAAAGAGGGACTCTGCGACATTCTTTTCGGTGTGCATCACATCGATGCTATGGGGAAGTTCGAGGTCCTTGTAATATTCGAGCTGCGTCAAGCCTGCCACGTGAGTCCAGTTGTGCGTCTCATCATATCCCACATACCGTGGGCCTTTTCCCTTAGCAGGCACGAGAGCACGTAGCTCGGCATCAACAGTTGCACCATCAAAAGTTGGTATATCTTTTACTTCATGCTCAACTCTACCCTTCTTGAAGTTCCTTTTGTCTTCTCTATACCGATGCCCTCTTTTGAGGAACTTTCTATGTGTGTCAAACGCGGAAAACTTCATACCCGCGCTTAGTCACATGAACTCAAGTCGGTTCCTGCACACTGGGCATGGCCACTTACCAACTGTACACCATCCGCAGAATAGGGCATACCCGGGCATGTCGTGCATGGAATTGTGGAACCAAACCTTCATAAAGAAGTTGTTCTTCGATGCACGATCATATGTCAACGTCCCGTGGTGCCAAGAGTGGTTCAGATCATCCACAATCGGCTGCATGTACACACTTAAATTCTTCCCCGGGTATTCAGGACCTGGAATGATCAGCGACAGGAAATGGTCTTCCTTTGCATTAGGGCTCCGGGAGGGAGTTTGAGCGGAACAACAAACACAGGCCAGCAGCTGTACGAGGCAGTAGACATACCATATGGATTGAATCCATCGGTTGCTATCGCGATTCTGACGTTTCGAGCCTCTGCAGCCTTATCGGGGTGCTTCATATCAAAGTTCGCCCATGCCATACCATCAGATGGATGTCCCATCTTTACCCGTCCGTGCTCATCCTTGTATCTCTTCCCCGTCTTGTGCCACTGCATCTGTGTAGCGGTCTCTTTGTTCATGTAAAGCCGCTTGATTCTGTCTATGAATGGGAGGTAACGAAGAATCTTAATGGCGACTTTTGTCTGCGTCTTCTGACCATCGGCTCCGTTTACCTCATGATACCTAGAGGCCCCACACATGCTACAGTACTTGTCCTCCGCAAACTGTTTCCAAAACAAAAGGCATCCTTTTGGACAACAATCTATCTTTTCATAATCCATGCTGAGATCTCGCAGGATTTTCTTCGTTTCGTACATGTTTTTAGGCAGACAATGCCCTTCGGGCAACATGTTACCATATGTTTCTAGATGCGCTTCAAAGCATGAACGGGTGTTGCCATACTCGAGCTTTCTGGCTAGTGCTTGCGAGATGGCATCGAGCTAAGAAATTTTTGCACCCTCTTACAGAGTCCTCTGAGCCGAGGCCATCATATCAATGAAGGCCTTCGCGGTTGGCTCCGGGTCCTCTGGTTCGCGAGGCTCCTCCGGTTCTGACGGTTCCTCCTGTGAGGGTGGCGAATCTGGCATGTCGCCATCACGGAGATCTTCTAGCCAGTTTCTAATCCCATCATCTTCATTGCCATTGATCCGCTTCCGCATCACCCTACCATTCTCGCGTTCGTACTGATCAAAGTCGACTGTCGTGATGAAGTTCGACATATACCCACTAGATCAGAGGTGTTTAGTCATCTCGTCCTTTCCCCGACGTTTACGCAACTTGCAACGAGCGCAAGGGCAGTTTGGACAAATGCCTGACTTTGAACCACGCGCTAACTCCTTCACTAACAAATTGGTCTTCCCTACCCACTCTTCTGTTCTGTCAAGTGCACTAGTTCGGCCACTGTACATCCACCCATTATCAGTCATCCTCTGATTTACTATGAGCCAAACCTCTGCTTTATTATGAGCCAAATAATAACATGAAATTAAATGCATGCAATGTCACCGTTAATTTATTCAATGTCACCAATTTATTACGGCCAAATTTTATCTTTTAGAACATGCAACGGTTCACCTAAACTTCTAATAGGAAGGCCTATCCCACCCGAGTATGTGTAGATCGAATCGTGTTCCATGTTCTACCACGACCCGAGACGGAATTTCGGCAGCACCTCCCCGCTGTTCTTCAGAATACACGTCTCGAGCTTGTCAAGCCGAGAGGGTGTGCATCCGAAGAACAACAGGGAGGTGATACCGAAATCCGTCTCAGGAACGGGGTAGAACATGGAACAGGACTCGATCTACACATACTCGGGTTGTCCAAAACGTGGACAATCCGGAAGAGGTACGGTTATAAATATGCAAAGATGGACAATCATGCATATTTATAAATTTGTATCTCTTCCGGATGGGATCTGACTCGGGTTACGCGACTGACTTGGTGATCTAGACAAAAATAAACCTATGCAACAAGAGAGCCGAAAAATTTATACCCTCGATGCGTGATCGATGGCCGGAGAAGGTCGAGGACGTGCTTCGGAAGCGGGGCGACGAAACAGGGGCACCAAGGTGGTCCCTCCTCAGCTGGAGAAGAAGCCCCACAACGACACGCGGGACGGACGGTGCTGGCTGGCTACGTCGTCTGAAAAAGCACAAAAAATAAACATTAGCACACTATATATGGACCCATCATATAAAACATGTTCCTATTTAAATTTTCCAGGCACCCCACTAACACCCCCTACCGATCTAGGGTTAGCAGTAGCGACGGGAAGCCGCCACACTCACCTCACCACCACCGCCGCCACACTCACCTCACCGATGCCGCCACACTCACCTCACCGGCGGCCACTCACCTCTCCGATGCCGCCACACTCACCTCACCGATGCCGCCACACTCACCTCACCGGCGGCCACTCACCTCTCCGATGCCGCCACACTCACCTCACCACAGTCGCCACACTCATCTCACCACCGTCGCCACACTCTCCCCGGTTTCCACTTTTTTCTAATAAAATTTGCTACTTAAATTTTCTACTTTCTAATAACACAAATATTGTATAAAATGAAAAAAATAAGAAAAATACATACCTCTGCCGTGGAGGTGCCGGAGAGGGAGGGGGCGGCGAGCAGGGGAGCGAGCGGCCGTCGGAGAGCAGGGGAGGGAGCGGCCGCCGGAGAGCAGGGGCGGCGAGCAGCGGCGGCCGGAGAGCAGGGGAGGGAGGGGCGGCCGGGGAGGGAGGGGAGAGGGGAGGGGCGCCCGGGAGGAGGTGGGGAGGGAGGGGCGGCGGGGAGGAGGGGGGTGGGGGGAGGGAGGGGCGGCCGGTGAGGGAGGGGAGAGGGGAGGGGCGGCCGGGGAGGAGGTGGGGAGGGAGGGGCGGCGGGGAGGAGGTGGGGGAGGGAGGGAGGGGCGGCCGGGGAGGGAGGGGAGAGGGGAGGGGCGGCCGGGGAGGGAGGGGAGAGGGGAGGGCGGCCGGGGAGGAGGTGGGGAGGGAGGGGCGGCGGGGAGGAGGTGGGGAGGGAGGGAGGAGCGGCGGCGGCCGGGGAGGAGGTGGGAGGGAGTAGCGGCGACGGCCGGGGAGGGATCGAGGGGAGAGGGAGCGGCGGCGGCCGGGGAGGGAGGGGAGAGGGAGCGGCGGCGGCGCGGGGAGGAGCTAGCGGCGGCGGGGCGGGGAGGAGCTAGCGACGGCGCGCGCGGGGAGGAGCTAGCGACGGGGCGGGGACTTTTTTTTTACATCTCCCGACCAGGTGCACCCTGGTCATCAATTAGGGTTGCACTATACGCCGACGGCAATGCCGTCGGCGTACCCTTTTTTTTGAAACCCATACGCCGACGGCAATGCCGTCGGCCTATATGTTTTTTTTAATTTGCTATTTCATCTTTAGTTGTACTACATTTGACCAAATTTTTTTAATCATAATTTTAGTTGTACTACACAACAATATTATTAAATATTCCAAAACCAACAAAAAATATTCCCAAAAATTGCGTCGGGTTCCGACGCTCCGGAGCCCCTCTCCGGCGAAACCCTAGACCCGGTGAAGAAAACCCTAGCTTTTCCGTCTACAACCCCTAGCACACTTGTACACATGTGATATGGCACCCCCTAGCTTTTGGTGGGGTTCCGACGCTCCGGAGCCCCTCTCCGGCGAAACCCTAGACCCGCTGGAGAAAACCCTAGCTTTTCCGTCTACGGCCGGTACGGGCGTCGAAAGGGGGTAGCTAAGTGGATCTTTTTGCTTGGTTGGGTTAGGTTTGTCACTAGGTACAATAAAAACACACATATACCCCAACTCTTGCAACGATTCCCCCCCGTTTGCCCCATGTGGGAGTTTCTTGCTATATGCCCAGAAACTCGCTAAGGAAACAGTGACGCTCGTGAAGCCGGTCACACCTCGGGGAAGGATCTTGGACATCTACAACCAAAAACACACTTGTACACATGTGATATGGCACCCCTTAGCTTTTGGTGCGGTTCCGATGCTCCGGAGCCCCTCTCCGGCGAAACCCTAGACCCGCTGGAGAAAACCCTAGCTTTTCCGTCTAGTGCCGGTACGGGCGTCGAAAGGGGGTAGCTAAGTGGATCTTTTTGCTTGGTTGGGTTAGGTTAGTCACTAGGTACAATAAAAACACACATATAGCCCAACTCTTGCAACTCTCGAGAAAACCCTAGCTTTTCCTAGTTTATCTGATTCATTCTCTTGACTTGAGTTGTGGCAAGTGTCTTCATTTCAGAAGTGGATACCGAAATTGGGAACATTATTTTATGTTGTTTCCTCATTTCAGCTTCTTCCTTTTCACGGCGCTTCTGTTCTTTTAGTGTTGTATTATCTAGGTGTTTTGCTTAAAGTCTTTCTTTTCATTTTTCTAGTCATTTTATTTGCCTGGTATTGAAGATGTGAATGACCAATCAGTTGAAGGGTGGAATAAATCTGCACCGCCCCTCTATTTGGAGAGCCGTCCTGATTGGACAAAGAAGCATAAGAAAGTAGCTGAAGAGCATAATCACACCCCTACATTCAAGAGTAATAACACATATCAGGGAAGTTATCTGGCACGCAGTGATCGGCTCTCGAGTACAACTACATCACAAAGCTCAGTCATGGACAAGTATGGTTCGGGGTTCGGTGCAATTGGGAACGTTATTTTATGTTGTTTCCTCGTTTCAGCTTCTTCCTTTTCACGACGCTTCTGTTCTTTTAGTGTTTCTTCTTCCTGCCTTTTATGTCGTTTCTTCGCTTCAGCATCTTCCTTTTCACATCTTTTCTGTTCTCTCAGTGCCTCTTCTTGCATTTTCTTCTGTTGTTTCATCAGATGTTGTTCCTCATTTCAGAAGTGGATACCGAAATTGGGAACAGTATATATAGGTGGGCTATATATAGTGTTGATCCAACAGGTCACCCCTCAAAAGAAACACACACCGCTGATCCAACGGCTCACAAGGGCTCCAAAGAAACACACCGCTGATTCAACGGCTCACAAGCGCTCGAAGGAAACACACGATCCGTGTGCTTGCTGCTGATTGGACATACTACATGCCCGCTGATCGATCGGCTCACAAGCGCCAGAAAGAAACACACCGCTGATCCAACGGCTCACAAACGCTCGAAGGAAACACACGATCCGTGTGCTTGTTCCTAATTGGGCATAAATACCCACGACCTCGTCCCCGGTTCGAGCCAACCCGTCGCCCTCCTCCACACGCCGCCGTCTCTCCTCCACGCGCTGCTTTTCCTCCGCACCGGCCTTTCCGATGCCCCTTTTGATCAACCCGGATGGCGATGTCCGGGACTGGCATCCGCCGGACTGGCACTGGGAGAGGCTACCTTCCGGGGCGGGGACCTTGGTGAGGGATCCAGGTCACATCGTCGATCCGGATCTTCTTTGGTGGTATTGGCCACGGAATGTGTTCAGAGCGCCGGCCCCCGAGGAGGTGGTACGTCGCCGTATTAGGGAGGAGGACGAGCACGTCCTTCGCTACATGTATTTGTTCAATAATACAAATAACAGGCGTTGGTCGCTACTTCAGAATCCTTATGACGCGAGCGAGTCTCTCATGGTTCCGGCTCTTTGGAAGCAGAGCGTCCGCGGCTCAGCACCGCGCGGCTTAGGACCTGGTCATAGTTAGTTTGAGTACCTATGTTGAGTACTGTGTGTGTTCTCATCTATGTTGAGTACCTATGTTCAGTGTTGTGTGTGTGTGCCCACCTATGTTTTCTTCATATGGTGTTCCTCTTTCTCCAGGCGTTTTGTTTCGTTCCGAAGTTGTTTTTGTATTTTCTGAACCATCTTTTCGTAGAATTCAATAGTATAATTAGTAGGTTAAACTTGTTGACGTATGTGAAACATGGTTTTCCATTTGTCTAATGCCTAAACAAACATAAACTTGTTCCTCGATCTGGAGAAGAGAAGAGTACATCATGTTATGTAAGGGAGGTTACTCGATCAGATGAACCCCTTGTTACTCTTTCTCCTGGCGTTTTGTTTCCTTCTCAAGTTGTTTTTTCCATTTCCTGAACCACCTTCTCCTATAATTCACTAGCGTGATTACTGGACTGTTCTACAACATTGTTCTCGCTAAACAACAGATAAACTAATTTATGTATAACTGTTATACAAAAACAATATATCTCCCGAACCATTATAGTTAGTTCAAACGTTATTTAATGCGGGTTCCGGAAGAATCAAACCGTTATTTTATGCGGGTGGGATACAGAAATAGGGACGGGAATTATAGACCCAATTTATACATAAATTACAGACCCAATTTATACATAAATATTATATACAGAAATAAATAAAAGTAAATACAGAAATAAGTAAAACTTTATTAATAAAAAAAACCACTACGCCGACGGTATAATCGTCGGCGTCTATATTACCAATACGCCGACGGCAATGCCGTCGGCGTATCTTCATAGGAAGACGGCCGTTTCGTCGCCGTCGGGGCGTCCGTTAGTGGGGGGCTCTACGCCGACGGGATTGTGTACGCCGACGGCGGCCGTCGGCGTATTAACGTCTACGCCGACGGGGTTTATTACGCCGACGGGCCGTTCGTCGGCTTTCTCAGCTCGCCTTGTACGCCGACGGCCCCGACATTTGGCCGTCGGCGTATAGGACGGCCGTCGGCGACTTGTCTGTTTCCGTAGTGACATGGTCTACATAGGGATTAAAATGAGTAAATTTATGTACTAAACACGTCTAAATACATGCCTACCTCTCTCCATTTCTAAAATCTAAATCATCTTATATTTTAAAACGGAGAGAGTACTACACTATATATAAATATATATACATATGGATCTGATATTTGACTGGGTAAACTGCACCAAGTCTGCAATTTGCCTGTTGAGATCTGCGCCATGCATGTTACAAGTTGACTTCATTACTCATCTCTTGATCGGGCAATTTGGTTTGATATGGAGGAGAGAAAAAAATAATCACACAAATAGTATGAGAGTGAAGGAGTGAAGAAAGAGACCAGTATTGTTATCTTTAATGCATGCGTGATTAATCTTTGTTGATTCATGTATAAGGCTGATCACAGTGGAGTAACTAGCTAGTAACATCACACATCTCAAGACAACTTTACTTATGTGGCATGTAGTTAATGAGGAGAGAATTGTTTGGGGTAACTTAGCTAGTTACTGTAACATCACACTTATCAAGACAAAATGAGTCTATATCCTAATAAATATGATACCATATATATGTTACTCCCCACTGTGGAGGTAGTAACATAGGCTAATAACATCAGCATGTTACTACTCTATGTTACTATGCACTGTGAGCAGCCTAACATAGTATAAGTAGTCATAGGAGAAGATGATACTTGAGAATGAAAGAGACAGATTTAATACAACGCACAGGGCGCTGTACCATAGGCAACTACCCAGCATAATAATGAAGCGTATAAAAAGCGTATAAAAAGTTTTAGGATAGAAAAGTTTAATTAATTACTTGGTGTCCTGCACTTAGTACCATAGGCAACTACCCAGCATAATAATGAAGCGTGTATAAAAATGGGTTGCCTAAGGCCTATGCCAATGCAAGTCTCTTAGCACGATTTCATATGTGTTTTACTTATGTGGCATAGTAGTTAATGAAGAGAGATAGTGTGGTTGTAGCTTACCTAACATACAACACTTGCACGTAGTCATAGGCAAAAAATGTTGCATGCCCAATCATATGCATGCATTAGCTCCAAATCATTAAATTTAGATACAACCCATAAGAAACAATGCATTGGCATAGTTATCTCTAAAGTTTTTATTACTCCTATGATTACGTGCTAATAGACGATGCAGTGGCACAGGCCTAAGTGCTAGCTAGATTTTAGACGGGGATCCGTGCACCATGTTAGCGTAGGCGTAGCACGACCTTTTTTTCTTATCTTTCTTACGGGGAGACTTGAGAGCTGAGACTTCACACATGCATGCAAACAACGTACTTGAAGGCACGATGCATGTTACAAAGTTGACATGAATGAAGATGTGTATATTACTCATCTTGACCAGTTCCATTCTTCGCATATATGGACGGTGGATGCATCTAACCTAAATATATCTAATTCGAGAGATCTAAGAGCTGAACTTTAGTCTCTAGTCTTAGGGAGTAAAATTTTGATTGTCGTCAATCTAGGGGGGTTAGGGCAAAGGAGCCGACGATTCGGACTCATCGAAGAGAATGGAGAAGTCAGTACAGACAATAAAATAATGACCAGTGGGCGAAGGATTCCTCACTTGACTATGCGTTATTAGGTAGATGAGACCTCTACATCAATTATTTTACGAGGTTAGTGTAAACACTTCACCTGTGATTCGAACCCGGGTGGACGAGCTCGGCATCATGATCTCTAAGCACCAACTCAGCACTCAGTTCTTTGAGCCAAGAATAGGGATAGAGAGAGAGAGAGAACGTGGGGTGGATGTCTGGTTAGAGATATCGGCGGCCTCTCGCGCTTGTACTCGCATTAAACGCCCAATATCTTCTCTCGCTGGATGGGGTGAGCCTTCTCGTCATCAAAATCAACATAGTGAGTGGCTACAGTCAAGGCGAAAGGTGGGAAAACCCGTGTTCCAACGCTATTTCAGCCTAGTGAATGATAGGGTTTGTACAATGATGCCATCTTAGCAGGATAAATGTTGATGTGGAGGAAAAATAGTTATAAAAAGATGTCTTCTCTTAATTAAGAAGTCATCTTCTGGGGACAATATCTCTCACCAAAGGATCTGGATTTTGCTTTCATGAATTTCGGACATTTCGGTCAGTTCTCATACGCAAAGTAGGAAGCGAATTTTGAATCTTAGAAAGAAAACTGACCGGAATTGAAACGAAAATTGGATTTTTGTGTAAATTTCGACCAAACTACAAATTTTCAAAAAAAAATTACCAAGATCCCCTAAAATAAAGAAGTTTTCGTCTGGTAAATTATCTTACCAATCCGCCAAAATTCAAATCCCTACTCTCACCACATATTTAGAAATATCTGGTTAAAGATAAAGAGGTAACCTAGTGTACATGCCGACATGATTGTTACGTGGCGTTTAAGATAAAAATAGTCTTATCAACCATTGTACGTGCCGACGTGGATGTTAAAAATCGTACGTAGGTCACCAAAAAATATGTCAGATTGTAACAAGTGCCAGACCAAAACTGACATTTATTCTTGATTAAAATACATGAGGAAGCGCTCGATCATTACATTGCTAATTTAGTATTTGATGATACTCAACGTCCGGCTTCCATTAATTTTAACTATTCCGTGCCTCCGTGGCACAGCATCTCCCACACATTGGTACACAGCCGTATGAACAAGCCGATCACACGCTGACCGTGCAGCCACGAGCCCATGATAGCCACTCTATGGTATGCAGTTGGGCGCGGTGCACTGGTTGCCACCGTTTTCCTGCCACTGCTGGCCATACCCAAACTTGCAGAGGTCGCAATTTCAATGCCGGTGCAGGTGCCGCTGGCCTTGCAGTTCTCGATTACCTGTGTCCTGCAGTCGTTGCAGGCAAATTCAACGCCGTTGCACTCGCTGCTGCATTTCGAGGCAATGGAGGCGTCGCACGCCGTGTAGCACTGTGAGAAACAGCCGTTGCATGATATCGCCGGTGCGGGAGTTGGTGGCAATGGCGCCGGGAGTTTATTGATAGTAATTAGAGATAATTTTTTAATATCCATAATAATTGTAATAATTTAAGAATTTAGGGTATAATCGCACCGTAAGGGCGGTAATAAGAACAGGGTAAAGAACAAAGGGCGGTAATAAAAC